>OY987312.1:10615784-11215784 GCA_963920655.1 Geranium rotundifolium | reverse complement strand
CTTTTGCTCCACTATTGGGCCCTTGTTGGGCCGGCCACTTAGGGCCTCGTGGCACGAAGCCCAATTCTTCAGCCATGAGGTCCCGTGCCGCGTCCAACTAACCCCCGAACTTATCGTACAAATTTCGACGCGACATCGACGAAAGATTTAGTCTTTCTCGATTCGCGTGTCACATTCAATTACACATATCCATGGCCCAAAACGTCAAGTTTTGCCCATGCCTCTCTCTCGAGTATCGTCGACCTTTCCTCGTCTCTCATAATTTATATCCTATGTGTGTGACCCTCTAGGCTCATGCCGATGTCGGCAGATCGGCGTAAAATTCCATTTTACCCGATCCATCATAAGTGGGTCGATCTCTGTAGATCTTGATGCCCAGAATGAAAGCAGCATCACCTAAGTCCTTCATCGAGAAGCATTTCCCTAACCAAGCTTTAACTTCAAGCAAGGTTGGGATGTCATTCCCGATGATCAGTATGTCATCGACATATAGCACTAGGAATACTATTTTACTCCCACTCGCTTTCTTATATACGCAAGGTTCACTTTCGTTTTTGATAAAACCGAATTCCCTTACGGCTTCATCAAAACGAATGTTCCAGCTCTGTGAAGCTTGCTTTAATCCATAAATGGACATAAGCAGCTTACAAATCTTTCCGGGATTCTCTAGATCAACAAAACCCTCGGGTTGTGTCATATACACATCTTCTTTTAAGTTCCCGTTAAGGAAGGCGGTTTTGAAATCCATCTGCCATATCTCATAGTCGTAGTCTGCTGCTATGGCTAGAATGATCCGGATATACTTGACCATAGCCACAGGTGAAAAAGTCTTGTCATAATAGATACCTTCGATCTGGCGATAACCTTTCGCAACCAGTCTAGCTTTATAGGTCAGAGGTTTTCCATTCATGTCGGTCTTAATTTTATAGACCCATTTGCAACCGATGGGTTTTATCCCAGGGGTTTGATCCACCAAGCGCCAGACTTGGTTGTCGGACATAGATTTCATTTCCTCATTCATGGCGTTCTGCCATTTTTCGGAGTCTAGACTAGCCAAAGCTTGTTTGTAGGTTTCTGGATCATCATGATCCACCAACATCAAGTCATTTCCTTCAGTGGCTAGGAAGCCATATCTGATAGGAGCTTGACGAGATCTCTCAGACCTTCTTGGACCATCTGGAATAGGTGTCGGGATTGGTTCTTGATCAATGACCTCTTCTGGCTCCTGTATTTCTACATTCGGCATAGTAGGTTGCTCCGTATCTTCTTGACTTTCTTCAAGATGCACGACACTCCCACTAGCACTTTTGGAAATAAATTCCTTTTCCAAAAATACCCCTCCTCGAGCTACAAAAACTTTGTTCTCACTGGTTTGTAGAAATAGTACCCCCTTTTTTCTTTGGGGTACCCCACAAAGACATATTTATCTGATTTGGGTTCGAGCTTATCGCCTAGTAGACGCTTGACGTAAGCTTCACATGGAGTGCTTTCCACTGCCTTTGTAGGAGCCTGATTCAATATGAATGCGGCCGTTTCTAGGGAATAGCCCCAGAAGGAGATAAGGAGGTCAGCCTGACTCATCATTGATCGAACTATGTCAAGCAGGGTCCGATTTCTCCGTTCGGATACACCATTCATTTGAGGTGTTCCAGGCGGAGTCAATTCATAGAGGATCCCACACTCCTTTAAATGACTGTGAAATTCTTGGTCCAAGTACTCACCGCCTCGGTCAGATCGAAGCGCCTTTATACTTTTACCAAGCTGCATCTATGCTTCGTTCTGGAACTCTTTGAACTTGTCAAAGGTTTCTGATTTATGTCTCATAAGATAAACATACCCATATCTACTGAAGTCATCAGTAAATGTAACGAAGTAGTGAAAACCTCTTATGGCCTGAGTGCTCATGGGCCCACAAACATCGGAATGTATGAAACCCAGTAAGTCACTCGCCCTTTCACCTAAATCGGCAAAAGGTGCTTTTGTCATTTTGCCCATAAGGCATGACTCGCATCTCTCAATTGAAGTGAATTCAAACGGACTTAGAAGTCTACACTTGTGAAGTGTTGAGATGTGTTTCTGGCCTATATGGCCTAAGCGGCAGTGCCATATCACAGTCTGCTTTAAATCATCGGATTTAACCCTTTTGTTACTGATATTAAAAATCGAGCTAGTGTCAGTGTTTTGAATATTAAGAATATATAAACCACCAACAAATGAAGCATTGCAATAAAACATATTATTCTTGAAAATATTGAAAATTCCATTATCAATAAGATACAAAAAAATTTCCTTCCTTGTCTAGCAAGGAAATAGAAATAATATTTCTGCGAAACGCAGGTACACAATGAACATTGTTTAATAACAAAACCAGCCCACTGGGCAAACTGAGACTAATATTTCCTACCGCAGTTATCAAGACTTGATTGCCATCGCCAACTCGTAGGTCCACCTCGCCCCTGCTCACTTCTCTTCTACTTCTCAGAGCATGCACATTAACACAAATGTGAGATTCTGCACCGGTATCAAGTACCCAAGAATCTGAAGTAGATAAACTGAGATTGAGCTCAATAACAAAAATACTTGATCCTGAAGATGTGGAAGCTCCACTCTTCCTAAGAAACAGCTTGTGTTTCTTATAATCCTTTTTCCAGTGCCCCAGTCCTTGGCAATAGAAGCAGATGACATCCTTCTTAGGATTCTCAACAGCCTTTGGAGCTGGTGGACCCTTAGGTTGTCGAATCTTCCCTGCTAGGTGCAGAGGAGCCTTACCCTTGCCCAGGCTCGCTTTCTTGAAGCTCACTTGCTTGTTGACCATAAGAACCTCCTTGGTCTTGCCCTTGAGATTCTTTTCAGCAGTCAGGAGCATACCATGAAGCTCTGTCACGGTTTTATCCATGTCATGCATATTGTAATTTCCAACGAAATCACGATATGTCTCTGGAAGTGAATGCAGCACAAAGTCTGCAGACATTTCCTTGTCCACAGGATGACCGAGTCTGGCCAAGTGTTCCAAAAGACGTTTCATCTTAAGGACATGTGGACTGACAGGAGCTCCAGCCTTCAGCTTACAAGACATCAGTTCACTGAAAGTGTCGTATCTTTCAACACGCGCTTTCTCTTTGAACATTTTCTCGATCTCAACCATACAGGCTTTGGGATCATCGGAAATGTCCAAGAACTGTTTCTGCAAGTCAGGCACCATACTGCCCATCATGATGCACTGCACGTCGATCCGGTCGCTCAGGAATTTCCGGTAGGTATCCCTTAGCGCCCTTGAGGCGTTCAGTGCTGGTTCGGTAGGTGCTTGTTCCTGGGTAAGGATATAATCCTTACGTTCATGCTTGAGAACGAGTCTCAAGTTCCGGTCCCAATCGAGAAAGTTTACGCCGTTAAGCTTATCATGCTCGATTAGTGACCTAAGCGTGCTGTTACCAGAATGATTCGTGTTTGCCATTTTATATCTACACAATAAACAAATTTTAATCAGTAATAATTAAAATTGAAGTTGGAGATTTAATTATAAAACACTTTCTAATTCTAACTTTAGAATTTGAACCAGGATCCCATCATACTCTCAATTGAAGTGAACGGAGGCTCACTGCTCCAATTGAGTGCATCAAGGTAGGAGTAAATCCATCTACAAGACCATGTAGTTCCTGGCTAGGGTTTGTACTTGTTAGTACGTGGCATACCCTATACTGATACCCTAGGTCAGCCCTAGCTGACAATCGTAGACAAGTCTACCAAGCTTGAATTATGGATAGAACTAATGTGACTACTACGCGAAGGCGCACGCACCCATACAGAACTACCCATCTCATCCAGACTTTTTCTCTATGAATGTTACGCGGAGGCGTACCGACATCCATAGGGTCAAAGCCCTTTTGAGTGCCCAAACTTGGATGGTATCACGCTTGACTTGTAATTATTTGTGTTTAAGTGAATTATAAAAGTTTGATTGTATATCGATACAATCTTAATTTGGAATCATCAATTGCAAATCTATGCAAAGATGATCCCTTAGCCGGTTACATGCGAGTCTGATTAAATACCGGTTTTTAATCTTTGCATGTGGGTGATAGCAAATCATACATAAACTTGTATATTTAAACTATCATACATTCATACAATCAAACATATAAATTTAACGATAAAATATGCATAGCTAAGCCCATCTTAAGTTCCTAAGAATCTAGCAAAATTGATCCTAAAGACATGGTCTTCAAGATCCAAACTTGCTCCATTCTCGTGAACTCCCACTGGTTTCGAGCCTCCTCCAATCCGAGTCTTCCTCTTGACTTGATTCTTGTGTCGGTCTTCGTGATTTAAAATTTAAATAAATAATATGAAATACAAATCACGACACGCATGCTGTATCTACTACAACCCAAAATTAAGCAACACGCAGGTTGCAAAACCGAAATTAAAATGCAAATCTAATGGGCTTAGCTAGCATCATGTGGAAAACATCATGTTATCAAAGATCATGTATACAATCAACATGCTTATCAAACAAATAAATTTTCCAAATTTTATCTTTCTTAAGTGTGAAAAATGCAGTTTATCGAAACCGGACGGTTTAACTGATTAATTGAATTTTGAACCGGTTCTCGCTGGTTTATCGAAACCGAACCAAATCTGAAAATTAAATTTTTTAGGGTTTCTAAATATTCTCGCGAACCAACCGGTTCACCTCGAATCTGGTCGAGCCGAACCGGCTCAACCGAGGTCGCCCGCGAAGGTAACCACGGTGGCCCGTGAGGGTTGCCGAGGTCGCCCGCGGGGCTGACCGTGGTCGACCACGGGAATGACCAGGGTAGCCCGCGAGGGCAGCCATGGTCGCCCCTAGGGCAGACCTTGGTCCCCCACGAGGCAACCATGGTGGCCCTCACGGGCTGTCATGGTCGCCCGCGGCAGCGACCATGGTCGCCCACGAGGGCTGCCATAGTCGCCCGTAGGCGACCCTCGCCGGCCCTTGGTGCTGACCATGGTCTGCCCTAGGGCATTCCATGGTCCACCAAGGGTCTCGACCTGGTCGGCCATGGCTAACCCGAAACACCAAAAAAAAATTATTTTCCAATTTTCCAAAATCAATCAAATCTGAAAAAAAAAAAAAATTGATTCACATGCATGCTAAGGTGATGAACACATATAAACTCAGAAAAAAACTCAGATTTAAACATGTAGAAGAATACACAACAACCATGCCTCTGATACCACTGAAAGAGATCACCACGGGTTCCATTCGATAAATATCATGCAGCGGACGTTATGTAACCGTGGTGATCGATATAATACTTGATCTTAATGTAAATTCAACACGTTATATATACCTTTTGAATCTGAAATTACCTCTTCTAATCGATGAAAACACAAGCTTAGTGTTTCTCTATTAGGTCCACACAAGCACCACAACCGAAGAAGGTTTTTCACTCAAACTTTTTGCTATGAATTTGAGAGAAGTTTGACAACAATGGGGGAAGAAGAGAGAGAGAGAGAGAAGTCGGCCTAGAGGGTGAGAGGAAGATGGGAGTGGTTGCTGAAAATTAGAGGAAGTTATGAAAAATTGGAATTGTAATTTGAAAAAATAAAATTGAATTTTTCAAATCAAAATTGCATATCCATCCTCTATAAACCCTCTATTTTCATTTGTTCCCATTCATCACTTAAATGCCTAAATGGGCTTTAAGCCCGTTTAACCAAAACCCAAATCAAACCCATTAAATTGAGTTCTAATTTCGGTTTAGACGAAACAGTTCATTTTCCTCGAATTGATTTCTTCAACCGTCTGGTTAAAACCTTAGGCCAGAAATCTACCGAATCGTTCTCAATTTTCATCCATAGTTAATTGTCATGTATCGTGCTTAATGCATGTGACCCTCTGGGCTCACGAGCAATTGGCAGACTGGTAAAATTACTATTTTACCCTTTCCATCATAAGTGGCCTCTAGCAAGACATTATGATTATCCAATGTTCGTGATTATCGATTATTCGACTTAACATGTTATCGTACATGTCACTGTCCTTTTATCAAACCGATATCCACATTGATCAATAGGCATAGAATGGTCATCCTAATTTATCAATCACTGTTTCTTGATATCTGAGATGACTGAAAACGGATACTAAGGTATCACCTGCACGGTCGTGCTCTTTCTTCAGTCATACTCATCAAGTGGCCTAAACGGATATCTTTCTCATACCGAAGTATGAGTGATAAATCCCTCAGACGCCTTTCAAGTTCACTAGTGCAATCAAAATCAAAGCCAATCGAAGCCGTTATAGTTACCCTTTTACATATAACGTTAGACTAGGTCAAACTTAGGTATTCGTTACATAGTGTACACAAAGACTCCTTGGTCTTAGGATATAATGACAAGCTACGATATGTGAGTATCTCATGACTGGATCTATGCAGCATACTCACAATCGGGTTGTCCGATATCATCGACCTGATGGTATCTATGATATAACTCCGGCAAGCACTTTGCCATGATCAGTAGAGCATGATCACAATGAGTTAGTCTCATACTGATCGCTTCAGAAGAAGCTTAGCTGATCAGGGACTTTATCGAATGCAATTCTTTCTGATCTATAGTTCTACTATAAGTGGTTACACACATTATGACATAGATCAAATCACATTAGATATATTACTACAACACATTAGTAATATTATGCCTTTTATTATGTAGAATAATGATGTCCGCTACAATATAGATTAAGGAATTATATTGGACTAGGGCACAAACCTAACATGACCTCACATGCTTTTCGTGCTTAGGTTGAGGAAGAGCCTTGGTCAAAGGGTCGGCTGTGTTATCATCTGTTTCAACGTAAGTGATCTTCACATCACCCTTCTCGATGATTTCTCATATTAGGTGATATTTTCTAGGTACATGTTTGGATCTATTATGTGCTCTGGGCTCTTTAGCTTGTGTAATGGCCCCTGTGTTGTCACAAAATAAGCTTACTGGATCAGACGCGTTTGGCATTACGCCTAATCCAGTTAGAAAGCTCCTGATCCATACAGCCTCTTTTGTTGCTTCCGAGGCAGCAATGTACTCAGATTTCGTTGTAGAATCAATTGTGGAATCCTGCTTCTTGCTCTTCCAGCTAAAAGCTCCTCCATTCAACATGAACACATATCCAAATTGACTTTTATAGTCATCAGGATCCGTCTGGAAACTAGCTTCAACAAAACTTTTGACGACTAGTTCATCATCTTCTCTTCCTCCATAAAAAAGAAAAGTGTCCTTGGTTCTCCTCAAGTATTTGGGGATTGCCTTGACCGCAATTCAATGTTCCTCATCGGGGTTGGATTGATGCCTACTAGTATAGCTTAAGGCAAGCGAGATGTCCAGTCTCGTACATATCATGGCATACATGATGGATCCAATAGCCGAAGCGTATGGAATTCCACTCATTCTTTTCAACTCATCAGTCGTCACCGACGCTGAGTCTTGCTTAGTCTTATGCCATGACGGATGGGTAAGAATCCTTTCTTGGCATCAAGCATTGAGAATCTCCTCAACACTTTGTCTATGTAGATACTCTGACTTAAACCCAAGACCCTCTTGGTGCGATCTCTCTATATCTTGATACCCAAGATGTAAGAGGCTTCGCCTAAATCTTTCATTGCGAAACACTCGCCTAACCAAGCCTCTGTTGAGTGCAAGATTGGGATGTCGTTTCCAATGAGTAATATGTCGTCGACATATAGCACCAAAAAGACTATCTTACTTCCATCCTCCCTTTTGTAAACGCAAGGTTCATCATCGTTCTTGATAAAGCCGAACTGTTTCATAGCTTGATCAAAAAGTTGATTCCAACTCCTCGAAGCTTGCTTCAATCCATAAATGGACTTGAGAAACTTACAAATCTTTCCCTTATTCTTTGGATCTACAAAACCTTCAGGTTGCGTCATATAAACGTCCTCAGTTAAGTTCCCATTAAGGAAGGCGGTTTTGACATCCATCTGCCATATCTCGTAGTCATGATATGCTGCGATGGCAAGAAGAATTCAGATAGATTTGACCATAGCCACTGGAGAAAAGGTTTCCTCATAGTCAATCCTTTGAATTTGTCTATAACCTTTTGCTACCAAACGTGCTTTATAGGTCTGAGGATTTCCATCCATGTCTTTCTTCTTCTTGAAGACCCATTTACAACCAATGGATTTAACACCAGCAATTGGATCAATCAAGCTCGAGACTTGATTATCTTACATGGATTGCATTTCCTCCTTCATGGCTCCCAGCCATTTCTCGGAGTCGGTACTGTCCACGGCTTCTCGAAAGGTGGTGGGTTCATTATCTTGGTCCACCAATACCAGCTCATCACCTTGAGTCACACAGAAACTATATCTCACAGGTGGATGACATGTCCTTTCAGACTGCCTTGGACCGTCCTGAAGAACTGCAGTGATCGGTTCCTGCTCTACTACCTGCTTTGGCTCCATATCTTCTATTGGGCTTTCAGGTGATTCCTGAGAAGTTACATCCTCTGGAATTTCATCCAGATCTATAGTTCTCCCATTCTTTGAAATGAACTTCTTTTCCAAAAACACCCCACCGCGAGCAACAAAATTTTTGTTCTCGCTCGGTTTATAGAAGTAGTATCCCCTTGTTTCTTTGGGATACCCAATGATGCATTTGTCTGATTTTGGTTCGAGCTTGTTTGAGAGCATACGCTTCACAAATGTCTCGCAACCCCAAATCTTGAGGAAGGAAAAACCGGGCTTCTTCCCGTACCATTGCTCAAAAGGTGTACCTTCCACTGTCTTCGTTGGAGCCCTATTCAATATGAACGCGGCAATTTTAAGAGCATAACCCCATAAGGATATTGGAAAATTAGCGTGACTCATCATCGATCGAACCATATCCAACAATGTTCGATTCTTTCGCTCGGACACCCCATTTAACTAAGGTGTTCCTGGTGGAGTCCACTCTGATAATATCCCACTTTCAACAAGATGATCGAGAAACTCTTGGGATAAGTATTCTCCACCTCGATCCGAACGAAGTGCTTTTATACTTTTCCCGAGATGGTTTTGTACTTCAGTCTTGAACTCTTTGAATTTATCAAAAGCATCAGACTTATGTCTCATTAAATAGACACAACCAAATCTACTGTAATGGTCACTAAAAGTGATGAAGTAACTATAACCGCTCCTGGCAAGTGAACTCATAGGTCCACACACATCCGTGTGTATTAGTGCCAATAGGCAACCCGCCCTTTCACCTCTCCCGATGAAGGGCGCTCTAGTCATCTGGCCCATCAAAAAAGCCTCGCATCTATCAATCGAATGAAATTCGAACGGACTTAACAACCCGCACTTGTGAAGTGCTGAGACGTGCCTCTCATTTATGTGGCCTAGACGACAGTGCCATATTAGAGTTTGGTTCAAGTTATCGGATTTAAACCTTTTCGTATTAACGTTATAGAGCTTATTTGAATTGGGGTTTTCCATATTCAATACATACAAACCACCAACTGTACTTGCACTTGCATAATGTACGTCATCACGTTTTATATTAAAACTTCCATTTTCGATCACAAAAGAAAATCCTTCCTTATCTAGTAAGGAAATGGATATAATGTTTCTGCTGAAAGTAGGTACAAAATACACATTAAGAAGTACAAGAAGAAGGCCACTAGGCAAAACAAGTCTAACGGATCCTACAGCAGTTACGACAACCCGAACTTTGTTCCCAACTCTTAGGTCCACCTCGTTCTTGCCCAAATCTCTTCTATTTTCCAACACATGCACATTTGCACATATATGAGATTCAGCTCCAGTATCCAATACCCATGAATCTGAAACAAAGAGATTTAGCTCTAAAAAAAATACCTTAGGAAGTCGCGACCCCACCCCCTTCTTATGATCATCCTGGAACTTTGTGCAATCTCTCTTCCAGTGACCGGGCTGTTGGCAGTAGAAACAAACTGCTTCCTTTTTCTTCTTCGCCTCCCCGACTTTAGGAGGTTTAGGAAGTAAAGGCAGTCTCATCTTGCCTGCCAAGTGCATAGGGGCTTTACTCTTATCACCTCCAGCCTTGAAACTAGTTCCCTTTCTGACCATAAGGACATCCTTGCCACGAGTGACCTTTATGTTCTTTTCGGCCGTCACAAGCATTTGATGTAACTCCGAAACGGTCTTGTCCATATCATGCATATAATAATTCATTACGAAACTATCATATGTATGAGGAAGGGATTGCAGAACTAAATCGACTGCCATATGCTTTTCCATCCCGAGGCCAAGTCGGGTCAGACCGTCGAGATGTCCCTTAATTTTTAGGACATGTGGATCTATAGAACTGCCAGCTGACATTTTGCGAGCGATGAGTTCCTTGAGAATCCCGAATCTTTCGAGTCGAGCCTTCTCCTTGAACATGACCTTTATATGCGACATCATCGCTAAAGGGTCCTCAGACAGTTCCATAAACTGCTTCTGGAGCTCCGGCTCCATAGCGCCCAGCATCACACACGCCACGTCGATGTTGTCGCTAAGGTGCTTTTGGTATGCATCCTTAACCGCCCTCGGGGCGTTGAGTGCTGGCTCCACAGGAATAGCCCGGTCCAAGACGTATTTCTTGTGTTCCAACTTGAACACAAGTCGTAGGTTCCTGTCCCAGTCCAGATAGTTTGTACCATTGAGCTTACCCTTTTCGAGGATATGCCTCAATGACAAACTGTTCGTGTTCGTTGAATAAATTTAATCAGAAAGTTGAATAAATTTACGAAGATACTGAATAAACTTCAACCATTCGATTCTAAGTTAATAGAATCTAAAACCAAGACTCATGATTCATGAATCAAAGTATGCTAAGGCGCACCACTCCGACTCACTTATTTAGGTAGGACATGCATCCAATTACAACCAATGCAATTGGGTCCAATTACAACCCGTGTAATTCTTGGCAAGGGTCTGTGCGCTTGACCCTGGTCGAGAATCGCAATTAAGTCAATCAAATCAAGTATTCTTAGTTCGATAGAGATGCTCCGCTAAGGCTCACGACATCTAGATAGAACTTTCGCAAACTTGTATAGAGCGCACTTTCGAAGATGCTCCGCTAAGGCGCACGACATCAACAAAGTGGAGAACTATACAAGCTTATGATTTTGGGTCGGTGTCTCACTTGACTTAAAATTATTTGTGATCGGTTGAGTTTAAATCAATTATGTTTGATATAATTAGGAATCCGTCATCAACAACCCGTGTTGTGACGATTCTAATTTATCTCACATTATCTTCTTCGAAACCGTCATTTACAACCCGTGCAAAGATGTTTTCAAATTTGAACACATCCATCATAACCCGTGTGACGATCGTTCACAACGCTTCTAACATGCAAACAATTAATCTAGTTTTTATCTTTGCATGTTGGTGATAGCTTAAACTAAAATAACGCAAGCATGCTCGCAATTAAATTTATCATTCAAATAAATTCTAGCATGCATCAAAGCGTTAAATATTCACAAATAGCCCAAGCTAAAGTTCTTCAGTATTCTATGAGACGAAGACTCCATGAGCTCTTCTCGTCATCACCACTTAGGGCCACTCCCACTAGCTCGTGGACGTCCTCCAAGATTGTCACCGTTCTCGGTTTCCATCCTTCTCGACTTGGGAAATTAATTATAATTAATACTCGGTTCGTAAACCGGATGAAAGAATAATTACACTTTATCACTAGCGGTTCACAACCCGCATAAAAGAATAATTACACGTTACAATCTAATGGTTCGCAGACCGTTTTAAAAGCGATAAATAATTAAACGTTATATTGGGCTATCTATGCACCATGCATATCAACTCATCACGCAACATGCTATCATACAAGCATGTTATCAAACAAGATACATTTTCGGTTTTAATTTTCATGCCCAAGTTGCTCGGTCGGGTTTATCGAAACTAGACATTTTCGAAAAATCGGTTTATCGAAACCGTTCAAATCTAAGAATTTTCAAAACATTGGATTGCGGGTTTGTGCCACGGATAAAACACCGTGAAACAAACCACCCGGGCCCAAACCAAATGGGCCGAAACCCATTTGGGCCGAGCCCCTACGCACCGACGCGCTAGGGTTTGGCAACCCTAGTCGTTTACTCCACCACCGGCCACGGCCCGAATCTGGCCACTGCCGGGGCAGGGGCGGGGTGGACACATGACTGTGACCATCTAATGGCCATGGCCCAGCCCTGCTCCGGCAATTGGAGCCCCCGCCCGGTCCCCTTTTCCGGCTCCCCGAGAGTCCCGTTTCCGGCGACCCGACAAATCCAAATATTTTTCGAAAATTTCCAGATTTGATAATATGTTTAAAACTTCATTTTCATGGCATATAAAACTCATAAACAAGAAATAAACATATTATAGCAACATGGCAAGCAAAACAACACGGAAATCGATTCAAACGACGGTTTAAGAGGGTAGTCGGGCTCTGATACCACTGTAGAAAGTTTGGGACTACCGAGAACAACATGGCAACGGAAGAAGCAATATATAAACCCCAAAAACTGTCTAACAACATCAAACCATTAAATCCCAAGGCAAAACCGAAATCACAAGTTTACCTTCGGTTTGTTCGAATCGGTTTTGAAGAACACTTCGGATCTTCCACTCTAGCCAAGTCCACACGGATAGGATGATCACTAAGGGATCCTACACTCCTCTACCTACTAGAATAGAAGAGAGAGAAAGAGAGGGGAGAAAGGGAGAGGCTCGACCGAGAGTCTAAGAGGGAGAGAAGAGAGAGCAACTCTTTTGTGATATTTTTGTTAAGTGTAAGTTGTGTGGTAATGTATGTTTATGAATTGATGTGTATTGGGTTAAGGGAAAATGATGATGGTCATTGGGTGGCTTCCATTAAATCACACTTACCTAACAAGATTAGGATAATGTGTATCTAGTCATCATTCACGATATTCATACTAAGTTGAATTGCAGCGGGTATATACAAGATTCAAACTCATGTCTTCAAAGGTGGTCTAATCACTTAACCAAAGACGAGGCCAAGGAAGTTTTTTTTTCATAGTTTAAATTTTAATAATTAGATTATTACTTAATTTTAAAATATAAACTACATAATAATTTATAATTATATAATATTTAATTTAATATTTTTATGAATAAAATAATTAAATAAGTTATATTGTATTTTTAAAATAACACATATTTATTATAATAATTTATTAAATAATATATTATAACAAATAAATAAAATAATTTTATCATTAAAATGTTGTTTTATTTTAATTAAGATTAATTTGTAGAGACATGCTTTAGAGTTGGATGAAGATGGAGTTTTGATAGTAGTTTTTAACAAAAAATAATAGTTTACTATACCTAAATATTAGTCACTTGACAGTACGTAATTGAGTCTTTATTCTATGCAGTACCTTAACTATTAACGTTTACGATCTGTCTAATTCCGGACACATTTCAAATTTCAAACTTTAAAATTTCCCCAATCCTAGCCCCTAACCTATCTCTTAATTTTAAACTATTATTTGATAATTTAATAAACAATAATTTAATAAGTAATCATAATTTATTTGTTAATAATAATAATAACAATAATTACAATAAATATTAAAACATAATTACAAAAAAAATTTAAAAATTTATTAATAAATATTAATACTTTATAATTTTTTTAATTATTTATTCATTAAATCGTAATTACAAACAATTAAAAAACTAAAAATTGAAGATTCGTTTTCTTTATCCCCTCCGGGCGTTACCGTCGTACTCGCCTCCTGCCGCTACTGTAACACTCTTTGCTCACCTTCGGCCGCTTACTGCTATCACCCGACTCTAGGAAAGAAAACGGTGTCATTGAAGCTTGTCTGTGTGAAGGCTAGAGTTGACGAATCCCAATCCTCCAGTTTTATTTGCTTCGTTAGTCGACTGTTATCAATTTTTATTTTCTATTTTTAATTCGACGTTAAAGAGGAGCTTCAAGCATAAATCTTGGAATATGTACCCCCAAATGATGTTTTCTCCATGGACGATGAGTGAAAAATATCAACCTGATGAAGGTACGTCAAATACGTTTTATCTGCCCATTTGATTAAATTGTTATGGTTAAATTGAATTTAGTTTTGGATATAAATTTTGTCGTGAAACTAAAATGAGTTAAATAGTTTATGTTTAATCATTGATTATTTAAATTTTAAACGACATTTATGCCCATTATATTTAATTTCATAATGGGTATCAATTGTCATTTCATATAAAATGAATATTCGAGTTTTGTTTGATTTTTAATGAGTTATTTTTGTTTTTTTTTGAAAAATACTAACGAAATATTTATATAAAAATTAACCGATTTTATTAAAAAAATAAAATAATAACTAACGTACTGCACAACTAAAAATTAAATTAAATATAATCAAATAAAATAATTGATACTTAAATATAATAAATTATCATTTTCTTTTTGAATTACGTCATATCATAAATTTAGCTCTTAACCCTCGTCAAAATGACCTCACCATTAATAACGTGATGCTTAAAAGTTGTGGTGTGTCCAAAAACCAATTGTTATTTTCTTTAATTTTTAGGACTTACTCCCGTAACTGAGAGGAAAAATAAATATAGTGACGGGGTAAAATATCATATAATTTTGATGTTCTTTTTCATTGACAAATAAAATTATGAGAGAAATAGGTGTTTTGTACCAAATGCATATTCCCTTATTTTATAGAAATAAAAATAAAGGTTTTGATAACATAATGCGTCTGAAAGTTGCTTCTTCCCCTAAGACTAGACCGGTTCTCTGCTCTCCCTCTCTCATCAGCTGCAGCTACATGGTATGTGAAGCTCCCTATTCTTTACAGCTCTTGTCGTTTCCATGGCTTTTCTGAGGTATCTCTCTTCTCCTCTTCACTTTCTTGCCCTCTTCTCTCTCATGGCCGCCCCGTAGCCCTTGTCTTCTCTGAGGTAACCCTCCAACCCTACCTTCACCTGCCTCCAACTCTCCTTCTTTCCTGCCTCTTCTCTTCTCCTCTGATCCAAACTGAGGTGCCCATTTCAATTTCTTGCAGTAAATCAGCAAAAGTTGCTAGCTTTGTGGTTCTAAGGCCATACCACCCAGTTTACCTGATCAGAGCCTCTGATCTTCTCGTAGATCTTCTGTTGATAGTTTTTTTTTAATGGGTTCTGATTAGTTTCTTGTTAACTAGATAGTTGTGGTTTCCTCTAATTCTAACTGGTCCTGCAGAAAGAAGAGGTTGTGGTGATTTCTAGGGTTTTTCTGTATTTGGGGAAATGTTTCAAGGGCAGTAGTTTGGTAGATAATCAGATGTTCTGAGTTTTTAGGCAATTTATTGGACTTAGGGGATTTACTGCAAGATTGTAGCTTTATGGCATGATTTTCAGTATTAGGGCATCAAATCAGTTGGATCTTAACCTTTTGTCACAGGGTTCTGGTGTTTTGGGAAATTAGCTGGGTGGTTTCTGGGGAAATGTCTCAAAATGGTCATTGTTTTGTGGAGTGGAAAGAGCAATTTGTTTCGCAGGAACGCGGCAACCGGGTTGTTCACTATTTCCTCAGGGATTCTGCTGGGGAGTTTATCCTTGCAATTGTGGGCACTGAGAGGAGTGTTAGGCACATGTTTTATGTTGTAGCTGATGAGTTTGTGCAAGCTTATGGTGCCAAATATTCTATTCATGCTGGTTTCAAGTGGAGGTCAAGAAGGGAGGTTGTGGATTGGCTTACGTCTATGTTGTCAAAGCAGCATCTACCAGGAGATCAGAGCAGTATGTATTTTTATCATCTAAAGTTATTAGATTTATATATTTGTTGCTAACCTAGGGCTATGAAAAGTTAATATGTATTGCTTTGAAATGGAATCCCATTAATATTTCATATAACAAGTCCTATTTTACTATTGATTTTTATAAAAATAACGCATATGCGAAAATTACATTTAGGTATTAGATTATTATTACTTATATACTCATTATGCCATAAAGTGAAATTATAATATTACTTATTTGATGAGTTACTAATACTACATACTTTTGTCACAACAACTAATTGCTATATCTCTTTCAATCATTAATACTTATTTATCCATATCCACTGACAGATTCACCAAAACATGATCCGACACTACCACTAGGATCTATTGAATGTCCGATGAATGGAAATGGAGCACAACAGACCCAAGTATCATATGACATGGTATACAATCATATTCGCTTTCTTGGTTATGCTCTAATTGTGGTGTTGGATTCTAATCTTAACCTACCTATTAGGGTTGTCTTCCAAGGAACGGATGCAATTTGGATATTGTGTGGTCGGGTGTTGCATGGACATGTGGTAAATTGCTAAGGCATTACCCAGCCTTTTCAAGGAATGGGACGACAATAAAGGTTAGCATCATCCTTTGAATTGGAACGGTCTAAGCCATGTGCTACCTTGCATAAATTCATACATCTACTGTGCTCTATGAGTTAGTTTTTCAGTAATATGATATATAGTTGCCCTTACTTCAGTGTTGGTTATCTATTATCATCTTATGGATGTGAAGTCATACTCACAAAAGAGAAGTAAAGCGCATTTTTTTTTCTTTTCCAAGATTTTGTCCAGGAAATATGATTTAACCGTGGCACTACAACTCCAATGTATGTGCTTTACTTCAGCTAGTAATAATACAAGCTTTATTGATTTTGGATCAGTTTAGTGACAGATCCCTATCGAATATGCAGAGCATGAAGCATACAGCACATATTCATCCATACTTTGGTTTATATATTAAGTTGAGCTATGCAAGATTTATTTATAGCTGTGTGATGTCTTTTTAGCATTGCATCTGGGAAGGACTCATTAGTAAAAGATTCTTTCCTTCAGTAAGATCTTCCAAATGTTAGTTTGGCGTTTAGCAGATCATATGCATTCCTCTAATGCTGTTTTGCTTTGGCATTATGCAGATTCAGTCCTTTGTCTTTGTCATGGCTAAGGAAGAGCATCAGTATCTTGCTCATGTGGAAGACATGTATGAAGACAAGAGGGGGCAGAAAAAAGTCAAAGTGAGGTGGTTTCACCATAATCAGGAAGTAAAAGGTGTAATTCCTCTGCGAAATCATCATCCTAAAGAAGTCTTCATCACGCCACATGTGCAGGTCATAAGTGCAGAGTGCATTGATGGTCCTGCCACCATCTTAACTCGCGAACATTATGACAAATGTTTCGCTACTTTTCCCCATGCTGTGTTAGCCAAAGTACATATGTGCTTCCGACAGTTCAAGAGCAATAGGGTGAAACCCTTTGACTTGAGTAAGCTGCATGGCTATTTTGATCAACCAATTGTTTCATGTTTGGATACAAACCCTTTCCCCGATTCTACATGCCATGCAACACAGCGGGAAGAGATAGAGTTGAGTGCAGGAGACAAAATGAAGTTGGGGTCTAAAAAGACCAGAAATCGGAAAGAGGGTCACAAGTATGTCAGGGGCCATTCAGGAGTCAGAATGTCTAGCAGAGGTTGCCAAATGAAGACGTATGAACAAAAATACGACAAATTTAAATATGGGTTGTCAGGTAGGAGATTGATCTCTCACAAACATGTTGATTGGTATACCCCATTATTTAAGGTTGATCAAAAAGTAGAGTTGCTATGCCAAGACAGTGGCATTCGAGGATGTTGGTTCAGGTGCACAGTCTTAAGTGAGACAAGGAAACTGATAAAAGTTCGATACAATGATGTGCAGGATGAAGATGAATGCGGTAATCTTGAGGTATGCTTAGTAACCTGAAGACAATTTCTTGCTCCTACTTTATTCTTTAATCAAATTGTAGTTACTATTTAGTAGTCGGTACATCAAGTTATGCAGTTATCTTGTATATTTCGTTACCTTCTCCAAAATGTGCAAGCTATTGTGAGTTTATGATCAATATTGTTTGGAATACCCTAGATGGGTTTGCTCTGTTAAGTATTTTGGTAATCCCGTTTCGGTTGCATTAGTTTCATCCCTTTATTGGTATATATTTATTAGTTCAAAAGAATATGCAATATGACAGACAGCTCTTAGTATGGATAGATGCTTTGTGCTTCTGATTGTAATAAGCTTATGTACACATCTAAAAAAATTGTAGTCTCTAACAGGTTCTTTACATTGTAGGAATGGATTCTAGCTTCCAAATTGGCTTTGCCTGACAAACTGGGCATGAGATGCTTTGGTCGCCCGACTATTCGGCCAGCCCCTATTCCTAGGGATGAAACTGACCTTGCTTTTGGGGTTGGGGATGCAGTCGATGTTTGGTGGAGTGATGGCTGGTGGGAAGGAGTTGTAACTGGAGTGGGCACTTCTGATCATGATACTCTGCAAATTTACTCTCCCGGTATGTTTATATAAAGAGAATATTATTCAAGTTTCTTCCTTTTTTTCTCTCTTATCCTGTTTCATCTTATTCCATTATGACACTGATCTTCCAAATAATTTTGGGCGATATTAGGTGAAAATTTGTTGTTAAACATACACAAAAAGGACGTAAGAATTTCCAGAGATTGGGTAGTGAACCATTGGATAGACGTCGAGTCAAAGTCTGACATACTCTCAGTGATATCTTCTGTTAGTCCCGAGACTAAGCTTTCTGCATCCTCAAACATTGTCGAGGATGTCAAGTCTGATGAGTTTGCTATGCCAATGCCACATTTTGAAACTCCTCAACAAAATATTGTTGAAGAGGAAACACCCAAGTTGATGACAGTAGTTGGCTGTGATGGCCAACCAGAAGATATGGACTGGGAAGACGATAAGAAGCCTCCTTCAATGATCGGGGATCACGGTGCTGACTTCAACTACAGTCTTGCCAATGTAGATGTAGATGATCTACAAGGTAACAAGGATTGCGGTGGGAGCAAGATAGAGGACATGGAATCTGAAAATTGTAAAGCAGTAGATGGATGAAGCTGTCACGGTCTTTTCACATTGGTGGTGGTGGTGTTTGATAATGTTGGGAGAGTTTAGGAGATTAGCAAGGATGTTTGTAAATAGTATTCAAGCATGCCATTTAATCTGTAGGTGTATATTGATTAACATAACAATATGCTTAGCTGATTGTGGTAGAATTGACAAAAAGCTAAGTCTTTTGTTGTCTGTACTGTGAATTGTAATTTCAGGAAGTATTCAGCATTGCTGTTTTGCTATTGTAGAGTGGCTTCAGTAAAATTTATCTATTTGGCTGTATGCTGCAAAAGGTTCTATACTTTGTTTTATGATTTGAATATTGTCAATCACTCTAGGAAAATGGTAAGTATAGATTCCTATGCCAATATGCATTGTATTGAACTGACCTATTTAATCAGATTGAGAGACCCTTTTAAAACACTAAACAGGATTGTGCACAAGTACATGCTTAGGTCCAAAGTCTGAGCCATTGTTCTCCATATATGAACTTCTGATCCAGAAAAGGCTTCACTTCCTGATATCCTAGAGACTTCAACCATGGCACTCTTCCCTTTGTGTTTGCGCCTACTCCTCGACACTGGTATTCCCCAAAAACCACAGTCCTGCAAATTAAAACCCTTGAGCCTCCATAAAAGCAAAACAAAGAAGGGATTGGGTGAATTGAATAGAATTAAAGTTCATACTTTTGCCTGGAAGGGTTGTTCCAGTCACTCCATCCTTGGGGATTGATGACATTGTCCAGATAAGAATATGCATAAATGACTCTTGAGTAGTTGCCCCAAGCTCTTCCCAGGAAGATACTCCCACTCCCATTGATTGTGCAGTTCACAAATGCAAATCCTGTGTCCTCATCCTCCACATCCCTGTGGTGTGCTGCTATTGCTCCATACTTGTTTGCTGTTGAATGAAGAATACACTCCTGTTTTCACAAGCAAACACCATCTTCAGGTAACCATACAACAACTTAGAGGATTGGTACAAAAATTGGAAAAAGAACTTTACTTGATACAACGATCTTGCCCGCCCAAACACAAAGTCAACACTCCCCTCAATGAAAGATTGGTAAAAATAGTGTGAGCCAGTGTCATCCAAAAGAGTGTCTTGTGTCCCCAACACCCTGACGTTGTAGAATACGGCTCGGTCACCCGCTATCCTCAGCGCTACTGCCTGCATTCCATACCCTTTAGGCACTGCCACTACAGTGTTCTGCCATAATAAACCAATCCATCAATACTGATTAAACCTGTTTTGTGTTGAAATGAAAAGCAAAGCCATTGTTACTGAATCAGTACCTCAAAAGTGACAGCAGAGGCGCAGAAGTAATCGGATTCGACAGTGACAGAAGCTGATCTGTAGGTTCCAAGCTCATTTCCATTGCTGTCTAAATCAGAAGCCTTGTTGTTCCAAGATATCACAGTTTCTGCAACTCTGCTTTCATTTCCAATCAAGGAAATGTAAGGCTTCCAACTTGGCACATGCACCTTCTCTCTGCAACAAACATTTCAGACACAAAGATGAGCAATGACTAATCATATCATCAAAATCAAAATTCACCACAACACATGCAAAAAGGCAATTTATGAAGAGTACAGTGTTGCCACCTTAATAGGTCAACTTTTGGTCCACAATTCATTAAGTAACTACCACTCACACAAGGGAAGCTCATGGAACCAACTCTAACACCCCACTAACCTACAATTTTGGGCTCCTAAATTACCTAAAAAATAGCATAACTGCACAACCCAGAAATTCAAACAAACAAACAAACAGAAAAAAGAGAAGCAAAAGCAACTAATCAATACTTTTCTTGACTTTGAGAATCAATTCATCACCAAGCAAGTCCACCAAGTGAAAACTGATACACACACTCCATTGAAGCAAACTGACAAACACATTGATGATAATGATCATGAACACCAAACCTGTAAACTCCAGGAAGAATGTAGATTTTAACTCTCTGGGTGTTGTAATCAGGAACCATATCAATTGCTCCTTGAACAGTAAGAGAGTCTCCACTGCCATTTTGGTCAACTACAATCACTCTGGTCTGATTAGTATCATCTCTAGCATCCAGCCCAGCCCAGTGCACATTCACCTTCATATCATCCCAAGAAATGAAATTCTTCACACCACCAACACCCTCCACAAAACCCACTTCAAAACCTCCCCAAAACACAAAACCCATCAAAGCAAAAGCACTGAAAACACCAAAACCAGAACGACCCATGAGCCTATCTCTCTCAGTAAGCCACTATCCGGCCGAGAAACCTTCTGGGTATGCGTCGATTCAAGAGTGAGAGCACCAAAACAGTAGTCAAATCAGCATGTAAGCTAGATTCGAGGATCTGGGTCCGTCTCTGCTTTGATCCAGAGTGAGTAGGAGGGGTGTAAGATCAGGTGATCGCAATAAATGCAGGAGCGTCTGTCCCAGAGCTTGGTGATTGAGACAAAGCTAGAGGTAGAGGAGCTTATAAGGTGATGATCAGCAGTAACAGAAGAAGAGAGGTGCAAAGATTGAGAGGAGTAAACAAACGGTGATATGAATAATCGATATAATGAAATGAAAACAGAAATCAGAAATCAAGTCATGAGAAAGGTGCTAAATGGGAGAGATAAAGAAGGAGGAGGTGTGATGATGGAATGCGGTTTGTTGATGAGTAGTTGACAGAAAATGGAAAAAGAAACAGCGGTTATGTATATGCCTCTTTAGCTGAAACTGAAAATCCAAAGACGACGAAGGAGAGAAACATGAAAATGGCTGTTTATATAAAGAGGACCCGCCACACCACAATTGCATGAACAAGTTTCTTAATCCAATCATATAATAATTGGTGTATGTCACACATTTTATTTCTTCTTCTACAAGCTCTCTTTCAAAGGGACTACAAAAACATATTTGTATTTTGCATGTATTAAATAACACAAAATCGAGTGTGGACTCATGTGATGTAACACTTTTAAAAAGTGGTGAATAATAATATGTCAAACTTCTAGATTATTTAAATGTAACTCTTTACATTATAATGTTCCCTTATAGTTTTTTTTTAAATATGAGTTTTTATTTTGTTAAATGATGATTAGTTTTTTGTCTAGTTTAAGTTACTATATCATCATGAGATTGCAAATTTCATAATATTTTTTTGTTGACTGAGTTGATATATATTTATTGTATTTTTTTAAAAAAAAATTATATCATTCTCTGGCTGCTCATAAAACATTTTATAAAAAATTATACTCAAAGTTTGAGGATGAACCATTGAGTTGTCTCTTTATTGACATCAACATTCTAATCTTATTTTGTTAATAAATATACCTTATTTTAATCAATTATTAAGTCACATGAAACGTTTAAACTCTTTCTTGTTCTGAGTAATTAAACTCTGACTTACATAAGACAGTATGCAATAGGTGTATAAATTGTAAACATATCGTATTTTTCTAATAATATAAAACTCAATTATATAATTTCCCCAAACTCTTTTTTTCATGTTCTCTGCCTCTCCCTGCCACCGTCCACCTCCGCCGTCCCTCTTCCTCTTCTTCTTCTATATTTTGCTAAAGTATGTATTTAGGGATTTTAATTTTAGGTTTAATTTGTTGGAAAAATATAATATTATATTATATTCAAATCCTAAATGAATGAAATTGAAATGATTTTTTCATTCATTAGAGATAATGCACATAATGTGCATTTGATTCTCTTGAATACATATGTTACAAATTTTTCAATATTTTCTTTAATTTGCATTGAATTATGAGTCTTTTGGTTGAAGAGATGATGACTATAAATAGATGGTCACATCTCTTCTCTTTTCACTCATCTCATAACCAAGAATATGAGTTCTTGTTCATCGTCTCTTTCCTTAGTCTCAAATTTCTTCCTAAAATTGGTGATAGAGAAAGACACAAGTTCAAGTTCGCTAGAACTAGACCTTTGGTGTACGGTGCTAGTTCGAAGTCGTTGTATCCTGAGAGGTGTACGCTCATTGATTCCAACACCCGAGGGAGAGCGAATACACTTTAAGGAAAGTGTCCAACACGCCTCGACTATTCCCGAGTTTGTATCAAATATTCTGTAAAGTTTCATGTATCATTTTGTAATTTTTATATTTCATTAGTATTTTATATTTTATATATTTCCGCAATTTATTATTATTATTGTATAATACCTAACAATCTTAAAGTGTAGCGTTCTCTTGAGTTTTAACAGGTTGCGGATTCAAGAAGGTTCATATTTTGCTTTACGAAATTTTGCATGGTTTATATTTTACAATACTAATGATTTCATTTCATTTTGTAAATATAAAAGTTGGAAAACATGAATCTTTTGGATACAAATAATTAAGTTTCATATTCGCTGCAAATTTGAATAAATCATTTAAACATGATAATTTGGTCATGTGAGTTAATTTATAATCTTACAAATACTAATGATTTTGTTTTTCTTGTTGTAGAGATGGAAAAAAAGGATGAAACATATTTATACTGAATATTGGGACTTCGTAATTGCTTCAATTTTTTATGAAAAAAATAATATATTATTGAAAGCAAGAGCTTGATGATAGGAGCAACGAATTTGCTTGCCTAATTAATCTAATGATAAATATTGGACAATATGCCAATACGGCTGAGGCCGAGAATGTACATTTGGGTCAAATTTCAAGTGGGTTTAAGACACGAGTGTCTACCACAAATATATCAAATTTTGTTTCGATATGATATGTCGAATGACTTGAATAATTTGTTGGATTCATCGTTGAAAGGACGACAAAAGACGGTGGTCATAATGAATTCACCATGTATGGTACATGAAGAACCTCAAAAGTGAAAGAGGAGACGATTCTCTTGTTCTTAAACTATGTATTGAATAGTTTATATTTTGTATAAATGTTCAGTGTACAAGTGAATGAAATTATCAAAGAACTATGGAGAATTACAAGAAGAATATGATTTGTGAAATTATAAAAATTCATTAGCATAAAAGAAATGTGTAATGATTAATCATTTCAATGAAATTGAATATGAGTCATGAATATTGAATTTATTCATGAATTAAAAATCATAATTATATGATTAATTTGAATTACTCTTATTTTGAATTGATCATCATGAATTATGAATCATAGAAGTTGAATGATGTAACGATCTCATTCACGAACTTATAAATATGAGTTGGGCATGATCAACGCAATGAAAATTGGTTGTGTCATTGTTAGATTATATTAGGTTCCTATATTTATGTTTCCTTTCTCACATATATTAAAGTTTCCTATTCTATTCCTATTACCTCTATAAATAGAGGTCTCTTGTAATTCACAATACACACATCAATAATATATCCCTCATTATTTCTATCATGGTATCAGAGACATAATTGATCCTTGGTCAAATCTCTACGAATATTTTGTTTTGCCCACTCGTCAATGATTCATGATTCTGACGGGTGGGCGAGACAATTCAATCTCAATCTCTAACCCTAATCCTTGTGCTTACACCATCAATTGAATTATCACTAATTCAATCTCATCAAATCAACTCATCTTACCGATCTTCACAATAAAAAAACCATTGGGCATCAGGCATCAGGCATCATTTATATGCCATCAGCCGTTGTCATCTCGCCATCAGTCAGCATGCATCAGGCATCATCGGGCATCAGGCATCATCTATATGTCATCAGCCGTTGTCATCTCGCCATCAGCCAACAGGCATCAGGCATCAGACATCAAACAGCGGCGCGCATCCTCCATCCTCAATTCTCGCCGCGTCATCTCGACATCATCCTCGGCAGCCGCAACCCTCGCCGCAACTCAATATTATCTAGCTTCAAACTCAATTCTTATTTCACCGCATTGAGTTTGAGGGGGGCTGTTAGAATATTTCAAACTCAATTCATGGATTGATGAATCCTGAATCTAATCATAACGATGTTATTCATGTGTTAAAAAATCATACTTGAATATGATTCATTGTTTTGATTCATTGATAGATAAATCATATCAATATGAATATGAATAAGTTGAATGAAATAATGTTTTCATTCTTGAGTTGATAATGATTAGTTTGAAATCATATCAACTAAGTAATGAGATCAACATAATAGATATAAGTGACGATCTAGTTATGTTGCAACCTTAAAATAAATTTGGGCTATTCAGGTTCCAAAAGTGTTGGTTTGACATGTTTGTTTGAAGACATGGTTTTTTAGATGGAATTAAAAATTATAATCTAAAGATTATTGATGATTGAGAGAGTGTGTACATATGCACCTATGTCATCTCAAAATATGGTTTTAGAATATGTCATCACAATAATCAAATAAGTTGTATGTGTGGCATGAGAAAGAATGCAATTGATGGTAATCTCATTGGGAAATTACTTGTAATTGATGGTTTCAATAGTGTAATTGATTTATTTAAAAGTGTGTCCAAAAATGAAATGTATATGGACAAAGGTTGTTAACCGATGGCACGATGGACATGGATAATAAATGTCATTATGTGGATTGATACGAATAAACAAGAGTCTTTCATTTATATGATTGAGTCATATAATGGTATGATATACTTGGTCAAGTGAACTATAATTTATATGTAGATTAATTCACTTGATTCATCTACCATCTTTCAAGATTGGTAAACAAACACAAATGTGAATTTTGTGTGAATGAAAGAAACTATAATGCCTTTCAAATTGTTGGAAGAAATTATGAAAGTCTTGAGCTAATATTTTGGGACTTTCAGTTTGATAGTACAAAATATTATTGTGTATATTTGTTGGGGATAAATATTCATTATCATATTCATGGAAAGAAATGACTTTAAGATGAATATGTTGAAATGGTTGACATATGTGTATTTGTTTTGGCACATAGTCAATCTAATGTTGTTGAAAAGAAACTATCACTCTATGAGAAAAGTGTGATAATTATAAGTTTTGCGTCACCACAATACATGTGGGGGACAATGATTTTTCAACAATTTGCCTTTAAAATAAGGTAACATAAATGGACGTTAAGAAAACTCTGAGTGAGTTAATAAGAGAAAACAAGATTTCCTACGGTTAATTGGAAGTGTGGGGTGCTTAATAGAAGTTTTGACTTCGACTCCAAGGAAAATAAGGATATGAACAAAATTGTTGAATATGCCTTCATTGAACGTGCAATAGTAGTGCATATAAAGTTCATGTGTATGATATGAAAAAATCTCGATACACACAAGAATATTATATTAAAGTCTACAATTAGAATATTCAGACAAACGAGATGAATTGAGAGATCATCTAAATGAATTCTTGAGAATTGTGATAAAATTTTATAGAGTGTTATGGACTAGAAGAGTCAAGAATTAGCCAAAGAGCAAGGTGATAAATTAACTTGATGAATTTCTAACTTATATGTTAGAAGGTTATATGACACTAACAAAAATGTTATATAACTCATACATGTGAAAGAAACGGTGCAAGTTGATAAAGTTCTGAGATAGACTTAGACATACACCTAAATAGTGACATGAAAAATATTTGACATCTTTATGTTGTCAATTAGATTCCTTATCAATGAGTGTGACATATGTGAAAAGAATATGGGAATCAATGTTGCAGGAAAAGCAAATTTATCGGTCACACGATATTGATAAACTTTGGAAATTTCAACAAATGTGATGGTGCTTAGGTATAAAATCTATTGATTTAAACTAACACTTGTGAAAGAATAAAAATGAAAGTATCTCTCAAAATGAGTATGCACAAGTGATAGGCAATATCATGTACTTAATGACATGTACATGTGGATGTTGCATCTATCTTAAGTAGACAAATAGAAAAAATGAATTATCCAAAATTTGGATATTACAATGTTATTATGAGAATACTAATGTATGTATAATTGAATATTGATTATGGTCTACATTATAATAGATATTCAAAAGGTGTAAGAGAATACACGTAAACAAGTTGAATATCTTATATCCAATTGATGGATAGATGTTGTCATGATATGAAAATTCTTCGAACAAATTTTGATAATTAGATTCACAATGGAATCTGAATTTATGAAAAGACTAAACAACTATGAAAGTCTAAATATTTGTGGAAGGATATTATCAAGAGCAAAGAATCACAACAAGTCTAGACATATGTGTCGAAGACATAATGTTGTTAACCAGCTTCTCAACTATAGTTCAATGAGCATTGATTACATAAGGCCTAAAGAAAATATCGCGGAACTAGTGATCAACTAGTTAATTGAAGACCAAGTTGAGAAGACATCTAAAGAAATGAGACTCAAGCCCATGAAATTGTATAGTCGAGACAAAGGAAACCTAACCATGTTGACTGGAGATCCCAAGATCATGGTTTAATGGGACAACCTTATTGTTAAGACTGGTAAGGTCACTGTGGGGGTTTCCCCAGTCCTATTTCTATGATGCAAACAGTGACACCCGTACGGAAAGGTTAAGCAATTGAGCTTTTAATGATTCTTATGCGTTGAAAGTATTGAGGTTTCGAGCGCAGTAAAGCGGATTACTCTTAAATAAGAAATCACCTATGTGAGAGAGAAGTGGGGTCGCTTCAAAAGAGGATTGAGGGGCTAAATCCTTTAGAAACTCTTGCAGAACCAGGACGATGTTCACGACCAAAATGAACATAACCATGAGAACCGAACTTGGGTCAGGAATGTTATCATTTACACAAATGGCAGAACAATTCAAAGTCATCACGTCTATTGGTCAGCTAGTAAAGTTGACATGTTTTCATAAGGGAAGGTTCAAAGGTACCCCCTACCTATCCTATACAGGTATTGACCGTAGAATCTATCACCATATCGTGTTGGGTCTACTCGTGCCTTTTTGTGTCGTGTTTGGTTTCGCTCAATTTCATTCATGTGGGGGATTGTTGGAAAAATATTATATTATATTATATTAAATCCTAAATGAATGAAATTGAAATGGTTTTTTCATTCATTAGAGATAATGCACATAATGTGCATTTGATTCTCTTGAATACATATGTTTCAAAATTTTCAAAATTTTCTTTAATTTGCATTGAATTATGAGTCTTTTGGTTGAAGAGATGATGACTATAAGTAGATGGTCACATCTCTTCTCTTTTCACTTATCTCATAACCAAGAATATGAGTTCTTGTTCATCGTCTCTTTCCTTAGTCTCAAATTTCTTCCTAAAATTGGTGATAGAGAAAGGCACAAGTTCAAGTTCGCCAGAACTAGACCTTTGGTGTACGGTGCTAGTTCGAAGTCGTTGTATCCTGAGAGGTGTACGCTCATTGATTCCAACACCCGAGAGAGAGCGAATACACTTTAAGGAAAGTGTCCAACACGCCTCGACTATTCCCGAGTTTGTATCAAATATTCTGTAAAGGTCCATGTATCATTTTGTAATTTTTATATTTCATTAGTATTTTATATTTTATTGATTTTCGCAATTTATTATTATTATTGTATAATACCTAACATAATTAATATGCAGTAGGTGTATAAATCGTAACTTCTGTAAGAATTGTTTTTATGAATTATGACATATCGTATTTTTATAATAATTATTTAGTTCTCACATTTCATGTTGTTGCTATCAGTTGTTTCCCCGCCTCATTGAGACGTATATGAATGTTTCCAAATCAAAAATGAAAGAAGAGAGTGGAACACACATGTTTTAGTTCACGATCTTAATCTAAATATTCAAATTAAAAGACATATGTACCCTTCATATTTTCAAATCGTAAAATAAATATACTTTAATCATGTTTCTTCTTAATTAGAATCACCAAATTATTGGAGAGCTCCATAACAAAATTGTTCCCTCTTTTGTCACAGCTCCTTGTAATTTTAGCTCATGATAAAAACCCACAATTCAATGGATGAGAAAATTAGGTGACCATCATAGAGCCACAATTGCGGCCAAAATCAACAAATCTTTATATTATAAAAAGAGAATGGGACAGTAGTAAGAAAAAGAATGATAGAGAGAGGTGAGTAATGGGCGATATTGCCATCATCAAATATAATAAATAACCATTTGATTAACACATTAAGACTTTCACATGCACATTTAAATACTCGAAATAAATTGTGAAGCATTAAGACATAAGTTTTAAGTTTTAGTGAGATACTCTAATTGAATTGTGATCTGAACACATGCTATATACAAGTCAATGTCACATCTCCAATATTTGCCGAAGAAAATGACTCCAATTATGCCTTTTTTATGTGTATGATCAGAGGAGTTGAAACTTTTCATCAAATAATAGGAGTGATGAGTACTTTACCTTTTACAATTTTAATATGTAAGTTTATTGTACCTTCACAAATCATTTGTGCTGCCTTTGTGTTACGTTATAAAACTCCAAGTTTACTAATTAATCCTCGATGATTAAGTTTTTTTTCATAAGTTTCATGTATGTTTTATATTATTATTACAATAAGTATTTTATTGAAGGGTTAAATTGTTGTGTATATTACTTAAGAAGGTCATTTTTTATTTATATGATTAATAAGATTATTTCTTATCGTTCACTCGATGATATAATACTCTAATTAATTTATGAAAGTTTTGAGAATTTTAGAGTTCATATTGCATAACTTATTGCCTCACATGAACGAACATGACACTTTATTTCCATCACATTGACTAACTACCATGAGCACATCGACACTCAATGGCATTATACTTGTTATGAATATGTCAACATTTTATTAGATATTTAATGTATAATGTAAAATTTGATCGTATATATCGGGTCGGATTACACAGCTAAAAGAACAAGTTTTTTAGTTGGGTTTGACTCTTCCCTTTATATACACTCATTTTAATTTCAATGCTTTCCACGTGAGGTTAACTTAATTTCTCTCTCTCATGATCGTATACCTGTGAATTTATTTATTTTCACGTTTATATGTACGCATGTGTCCTTACTTCATCTATCCCCCTCACGGATAACTTTGTCTACACGTGGGCAATAGCAGGACTGGATTTCTGCATATGGGCCGAAATTCACAGGGAGGCGTAGGCACATGAAGTCCACAAACACATGGCCAAATCAACCTCATCTGATATCATGTAAAACTGGGTCGTATATATCTGGGCGGGTTTCACAACTAAAAGCTCGAGTTTATTAGTTGGGTTTGACTCTTCCATTTATATACACTCATTTTAATTTCAATTCTTTTGTAAAATTGGGCTATACATATCAGGTCGGGCTCCACAACTAAAAGGTCGACCTTGTTAGATGAGATTTTTCCAACCCTTTATATACGGCTCAATGCTCCCTAATAAGTGGTAACAGAGCCGGGTTTGCACAAATCTCTTCAGACAGGCAGATCAGTGGATCTCATGGTAGATCGAGGCAGGTGGGCTAGTAAGATCTAGAAATATGATTGATCACTAAGGATTGTCAGATAGGTCAGCATGTGAGAGTGCAAGACAATTGAGCTTAGAAGCGTGAGCAACCCAATGTGATGGAGCTCAATATAGAGAGGGAGATTGCTAGGTTTTTAAATGTGAGTCTATGTCTCATATTATAAGATTACGAGTATAAAAAGAGTTTCTATACACATTGGACTTAACACCCACTAGGATAGTTTTTTAGGCAGAGGTACTCTAATCTAATGTGTATATGTGCATTATTGTATTATGCTTCTCAATAAGGCTTAGTTCTCCCCCAACGAGTAGAGTATGCATGGTTGGCTCTTGGGTAAGGCAAACAAGGAAACTGCCTTCGGCCCACCCAAAATAAGCCCAAATTTTTAATAATTTAAGCCCAATTTTTTTTTGAAAAAATGTCAAAAATAAACTTGAGTGTAAAATAAAAGCCCTAATGTAAATTTTGTTTTAGGCCTCAATCATGTTTGAGCCGGTCCCGAGTGTATGCTTGCTCAACCCATACCACAATCATACCAATACATTCTAAAATTTCCTAACCTGATTGAGTCGGAGACATCAAGCATCTATCGGGCTCGAGATGTTTTTGCCATCTCTATAGGATAGTGTGATTTTTAATTTAGATTATTTTTCTAAATGAGTTATCACTGGGCCTGTTGAAAAGGAAAATTGTAATAATCTGTGATGGGCCTGAGCCTAAAATTCTCTTCAAAATCAATCCAACAAAGCCCACTTGTAACAAAAAAAATATGATTAAATAAAATAAAAACTCTGAAGCAGAATACGATTAAATAAAAAAAAGTCTTGAAGATAAAATAAAACATTTGGATAACAGAAACTCAGAAGCTCCACAGCCTAAGAGAGCAAAAGAGAAAGAAAGAGGCTTTCAATGGCGATTTCTTCGATTTCTGCTACTCTCTACACTTCTCTCCCTATCTCCAATTCGTCCCCAATCTCCTTCAAACCAAAGTTCTCATCTTTCTATCTCTCTCCCTTCAGTTCCTCAAAGCTTAGAACCCTAAAACCCTCACATTCACCAGTCAGGACCTACGTTGCTCCTGAAGCTTTGGACTCGCAAGAAACTGTAGACCCATCTGAGGAATCTGCGGAAGTGATCGCTAGTGAGGTCTGTTTGTTTCTCTCACACTCTTGCTTAATCGTCTGTTCTGTTTGGTTACTTAGAAAACGTGGAAAGGAAAATTGGGTTTCTAGAAAAGATTATTTTATGTCTGAGAAATGCGGAGTGTGGGAGTAAAGTTTTTCCCATCAAATGGGGGAATTTGACTATTTCAGGTAGTGGGTATGGGAATATATGAAGCTTAGGAAGTGGTTTTATATTTTCTCAATTGAACAAGTGCAGTTGCGTTGGTCCACAATTTGTTGTAAATTGTAATTGAGGTGGTAAATGATGTTGATTCTTGTTCTTGTTCTTATTTGATGATAATGTTGGTGTTCTAGGAGGGAGGGGCTTCACCACTCAGTTTCAATGCCGATTATGAACAGGTATTGTTGTTACACTACTAATTTTTTTGCTTACCTAGGGATGAAAATGTGGTAAAAGTTGAATTGTGGGCTATTTTATTCTTTCAGAATTTGATTAGCAAAACACATAAGATAATTAATCAATCATGTTTGTAAACATAGAGTTGATTTTATGATGTTCATTAATATTCAATAAACTGTTTTTATCAGGATAGTTGGCCGTGCTTAAAGAAATAAAAAAAATTGGTTTGTCTCTTGAACATGTATAATGCATTACTATTGGGATATCCATTTACTTTCAGCACCTTTTCAGTTCAGATGCATATAGAGTTCCCATGCAATGGCTTTATTGTTTATACATCATATAATTTTATTATAAGAACAATTATTTAGTACATATATCATGCCTGGCAAAGAAATCCTCACATGTACACCTATGATTTTCAGTGATAGGGATAGGGTAGCTTACACTGAAACATGACGTGGTTATCTTGAATCTCTTAATTTTGTAAGTTTCCATTCTTCTAGTGCTAAGCTGTCAAAATGGGATTTAGACATTATAATAGTACGAGACTCTTCTTTGAGTAAGCTATAGAGAGCCTTATTTCTAAATCCTCACCATTCTAACACCTTAATTTAGTCGAATGTTTGATTTGGCATTGTTAGCTTCATATTTGAACTATTGATAATTATTTATTTATGGTTATATGTGATGAACTACTTTTGTTCTCGCCGAGGCTTTGCAATACCTCTCAAAGGTTCAAAGGCTTAATGATCTTTAATTGCACTCTATACAAGTCACTTATTATGTAAATTCTTAAATGGAAGTAGAATAGTGTCTCTACTCAGTAGATTCTATTGGTTAAACTGAAAACATTTTACACATTATTACAAAACATTGTCAACCTGATACGGTTGAGAGACTGAATGGTTCGCATGTTTCACCCTCCTAAACCTTCACAAAAGCAAAGACTATTGCCATGCCACAGTTATTGTTTCTAAAAGGATTTTTTCTTCAAGTTGTAAGTCAATTTAGTTTCCGATAAACATGTGAATCATTTCAGTAGACTACTACTATCTCTTAGAACCGAGAGTTAAAGAGACCAGGTGAGCCGATGGAGCAGTTGAAATCGAACCAAATTGCTCACAATAGTGTGATCTTCAGTTCAAATTAATCTTGGCTAGTTTTGTTGCGACTTGGAATGATACCCTGTGCTGTTTTCTGAAATCCAAAATCATGCATCTGTCTTTTGTATTATCTTGTTCTGACCGTGTTGCGGTTCTATCGTAAATTTAACTTACTCTACTTGATCATATTCGCAGATGGCACCAAAGCAGAAAATTAGAATCAAACTCAAGTCTTACTGGGTTCCCCTTATAGAAGACTCTTGCAAGCAAATAATGGATGCTGCAAAGAACACAAATGCAAAGACCATGGGCCCCGTGCCATTACCCACCAAGAAAAGGATTTACTGTGTTCTCACATCCCCACATGTGCACAAGGATGCAAGGTTTCATTTTGAGATCCGAACCCACCAGCGCCTCATTGACATTCTATACCCAACTGCTCAGACGATAGATTCCTTAATGCAACTCGATCTTCCTGCTGGGGTTGATGTGGAGGTCAAGCTCTAAAGAATCTTTGCACGGCATAGGTAAACCTCTCTTCTTGAAGTCATGTTATCTATCTATTTTAGTTTGAATATTATTTAAAGAAAGCAAAATAATGAGCCAGAGTGCCATTTTTTTCCTATTGCGGAAATAAGAAATTGTTTATTGCCATCTAGGCATGCCAAATCCCAGTAGCTTACTGCCATAGTCTTGAAGTTCCATGAAGACAAATATATTGTTAGCTGATGGTAGTTATCAAAACAAAAGGTCTCTTTATCTGTTAAATGAGGAGATCCATATTGAGTTAGTGATGAATAATAACTAAACTATCATTAAGATCTACTCGAATACTTTTACAGAGAAATATATTTTATTTCGCAATATAGTTCTTTTGCTTCATACTTCTGAGTTTCACTCTAATTTCTTGAATGAGCCAGCAACAATTGTGTTTTTGAATACTTCAATCAAACCATTAATGTCATCGTTCATTTTTAAATTTCTGTTTTGATACGAATCAACAAAAATTGATCATGATATTTTGTGTTTCAATGCAAATAATTTAGGCCTCCCTATCTGCAATGTGTATTCGTAATGTGTTTTTTCAACGTGTATGTTGCATTATGGCCTCACTTCTTGTTTATCATCTCTTTCAACTCTAGTTTCAATGATTATTGTATCGTAGGAGCTGGATTTCTTTTGATAGCAGCTGAGGAATTGAAGGTTCAGATCAAGCTTGCGGAACAAGTTCTTCGGACGGTGTAAGTCCTGTTGATGTATTTTGATAGTCTTTTAATTCTTTGGGATGTTTGTGTAAGCAAGATTCAGTATGAAAGTTTCAAATATCAATTCTGGTTCTGATTCTGATTCTGATTATGATACTTTTAGTGTTGTAGCTTTTTGTCATTTGCGTCTTCTTCAACTGCATGTTACAGCTTTCAGAATTGCTCTGTAGAATTCTGAAAGTGACAAGTTGTAACCATCAGCAGTGATGTACTTAGTCAAATGATGCTATGAAACTGAAACTAAATCAATTGTTTTAATATTGTGTAAATCAAAGGAATGACTCGTTCCAAATCTATGATCTTGTAAGCAAATCTTGAATTATTTAATTTTGCTTTTGACGCAGAATCTTGAATTATTTATTGATCACGTGTACTCATATTTGTCACCTGTAAAAATTACTATATATTACTACACTAAAATGATTGAAATATTAAATATAGATTTGAATTTAATATTGTAGAAATCGTAGTATAAAAGTAGTAATTTTTTAAATCTTGCATAAAAAAGCTTATCCTTAATATTCAAATTATTAAATAATATGGGAACCCTTAATTACTGAGGGGAAATGGATGTTTAAGTATCATTAACCATATTACATTTGTAATTTACTGATGATAAACAAAATTTGTATCAAAGTACCGTGGAGAATTAAAATAATAGTAATTTAAGATATAAATGTCAGTATAATTATTTAAAATATATATATATATTTAAAGGATAAATATCTATTTTTGTATTAATAAATTGTTATGCCTAAACTATATTGTCATGTACATTATAATCATATCCGAACTGAGTTTAAAATTAAAATAATAATTATATATATATGTATATAAACAAAAAAATGAATTAGATCAAATTGAATCAAGTCGAGTTCAAGCATGATAGTTTATTTTGGATTAGAATTTGATTTTAACTAGAAACCTCGCTAAAACTCAGTTGGGCATTACAATGCAATTTCACGTGGAACAATGTGGGGGCATTATAGTCATTCCGTTGACCATGCCATGACTGCATGTATTGTTGTCCACGTCAATGAGTTTCTTGATGATAAGATTTTGTCTTTTTCTGGATAAAAGCTAAAGGCAAGGAAATGGAGAACGCTGTCGTCCCCTATAATTGCCTTATTTTCGATAAAAATAAGGATTGTGTCAATGTGACATAGACTTTATGTAAATAAAGGATCGTACAAGCAAAATTGATATAAATTGAGAAAATTTGATGTAAATGGAGAAGGAGAGGAAGGTTAAAATGTTTCATATCTTGTTAAAACTTGATCAAATTGCATAACTCAGATCATAAATAAATAACAAAATATCTATGAAAGATAAAATTTAATTTAATCATATATATTCATTTGAATTTAAGCAAACAATTTCAAGCTAAGCCATAGTTGTATAAAAATAAGCTATTAAGTCGTTTATACTCCTCCTAACTGGCTATCATTAATATTTTTAATTTACTGTTCTTCAAGTGAAAAATATTTAGGTGAGAGCATATTTAGGTGAGCTATATATATATATATAGTATGATATGAGAGTTTATTAAAGATATAAATACATGTATAGTAATACTGATAAAAATAGCAATGGTAGAAAAATCTCCACAATTTCTCTTCAAATATGGCACAATATTAATTATAATTAGATGTTCTTTTTATTTGTTACCATGTTCTCTTCATATAAGAACTACTTGTTTTAGGAACTCTTCATATAAGAACTAGTATAAATATCTATTATTTATCAGGGTAGACTTGATTAACTCATCTCCACATTCATAGTTGACCGTACGTATTTAATATTGATTATTAATTTCCTTATAGGCTCTCATGTCGTATTTTATATGTAGAGATTTTTGTTGTACATACTAGTCATGAAAATACAATTAAACATTTTTACATGTATCAGAGCGATGATTTGGGCGTATATTGGGGGGTTTCCTTTGCCTACGCTCCTTGTGACTCCGGCCTGTGTGCAGAAGTCCAGTCCTGCTATGACCCATGTGTAGACGAAAATGTTGAAGTAGAGTCTCATGCGTATACGAGTGTGAATGAGAAATTAGCCCCACGCGTACATGAAACATGAGGGAGAATTTAAGTTAATCACACGTGAAAAAAAGTGAAATAAAATGGGTGTATATAAAGTGAATGGTCAAACCCAACTAATAAGTTTGAGCTTTTAGTTGTGAAACCTGACCGGATATGTACATCCCAATTTTACATGTTATTATGTAATTGGTATGAAAAATTCACGGAGTCCATGTCTACTCTTGGATTCCGTCCTTCATCCGTTGATCACTCATTATGTACACTCGTTGAATGAGGGTCTTTCATTATGGTGCTCATTTATGTCGATGACATCATCATTACCAGGACAAATCAACCACGTATTCAATTTCTCAAAAAATACTTGAATGAGAAATTTCGAATCAAAAATCTCAGCAGCCACAAATACTTTTTTAGGGTTAGAGGTTGCCCGCTCTCCCACTAAGATCGTCCTTACACAAAGAAAGTACGCACTTGATATTTTATCTGATAGCAGCTTGACAGGTTGCAAATCATCATCATTTCCTCTCACTCAGCAACACCATCTTTCTGCAGATTATGGTCCTCTTTGTCCCGATGCTGGGCAATATCGACGCCTTGTTCATCGATTATTGTATCCTACCATCACTCGACCAGATATTGGTTACGCAATCCACATCCTTAGCGAATTTATGCATACACCACGTCAACCTCACCTTGATGATGCTTTCTATGTTTTATGATATCTTAAGGGTTTTCTTGGGCAAGACATTTTTCTTCACTCGTGTTATACTCTTTCCCTACTACATGTTATATTCTTTTTCTTGGCCCATCCCCCATCTCTTGGCGCTCTAAGAAACAGAATGTTGTTTGTTGTTCTTCGGCTGAATCTGAATATCGTGCCATGGCTGTTACTAGTTGTGAGATTGTTTGGCTACACACGCTCCTTCTTGATTTGCAGCCTCCTCAGAATGAGAATATTTCTTTGTTTTGTGACAACAACATCGATCCATATAGCTTCAAAATTCGTCTTTCATGAACAAATCAAGCATATATTGGAATCGATTGTATGGTATGCTCTCAAAACAGATTGGCAGTGACTTTTTTTGGTGCCAAGAGCTCCAAAAAATTCATAAAATTGACATGCTTCACTTGCATCAGTCGAAAATAGATCCCAAAGCCAAACAAATATCGGGTTGAATCGAGTATCCAACCAAACCGAACTGATTGTTCGGTCTGTTAAAACTGACCCGACCAATCTCCATCAATTCGGATTTCGATTCCTTTTTTAATTGAACTGAGTGAAATAATTGGATTTTCATAAATCCACTCAGTCAACCGGTCCATAAACAGTGCCACTAATAATAAAAATGCCTCTCAAGGCAATAAACCATATGGGTGCTTCACTTGTTGGGTTCCGGGGCATCCTAATTACGTTCATGGCAGCGGAAGCAACCTATAAACCGCCCCTAACCTGCGCAAGATCGACTACCAAGTTAGATCCTTAGGAAATCGAGTTTTCGGGTTTTACCAGAATCTGCCCGGCAGAAATCCGAGACTTTGAAGCTCTATATCTCGAGTTACAGATCTCCAATTGCTTCGGTTCTTTTTGGAGATTAAATCTCAGCCAATTCCCTACATCTTTTCTGTTTTGCTCCGAACCCAGTTCGGACGAGCAGATCTCCGTCTGGAGCAAAACATTTTTCCCGTCTAGCTGGACAGACTCTGCGGACTAGTCTGCTTCTCGGCCTTGTATCTCCCAAACCAGCGCTCTTTTGGAAAATAAGTATTTCACAAAAGTTGTAGTCCTTGGACTTATCTTTCCAACGCCGCCAGTTTCAGGTCAATCGGAGCTCGGAAGAAGCGGCTATGGCCCACGCATTGTCGGTCGCCGGAATTGGACAATCTGGACAGTTTCTCCATTTTGCATTTAGTCTTTGTTGAATCGATAAAAAAGAATTTTCGGATCTTCTTCTCTAGATCAAGTCCACACCAAGGGGATGATCTTGAAGATCCTTCACTTATTTGCCTACTAGAACAATTAAATGAAGAACAAGAGAGCAAAGAGAGGAGAGAGAGAGTTGTGAGAGTTGTAGGATTGATGAGAGTGTGTTGTGTCTTGAATCCCATTTGATATTTCTCTACTTCATCAATCTCATGAGCATGGGTCAAAAGGTGATTGATATGGGCTTAAAGGTGTTTTAACCCATACCCCTTAAACCACTCACCTCTTAATCCACAATCACCAACTAAGCATGGTGTTGTGTGGCCCCCACACATGGACCCACCATGTGGGCCGGCCAAGAGGGCTTATTGGACCCTTAATGGGCCCTTGTTTGGGCCGGCCATGAGACCTCATGGGCCGAGCCCAATGGGCTCGCCCGTGTGGTCTCGTGTCGTGTCCAAAAGTCGCCCGACCCTTTTTGTCGTTACTTATCAAACAAAGTCCGACGCGACATCGACGAAAAAACTCAGTTTTCTCGATTCGCTAATTATTCTCTCAAACCGAACCCATGGCACAAAACCTCCAGTTTTGTCCATGTATAGCTCCTCAAGAAACGTTAAGGTTTCCTTGTCTCAAGTTATCCGTCTTGAATGTGTGTGACCCTCTAGGCTCATGCCACCGTTGGCAGATCGGCGCAAAAGATCGCTCTTGCCCGATCCATCATAACTGGTCTTTAGTAAGACGTTATGATTACCCAAGGTGCGTGATGATCGATGATTCGACTTAACCTTGTGCGTACAAGTCACTATCCTATTATCTCTAGATATCCCGATTGATCACAAGGCATAGAGTCGTCACCCTTGTTTAATCAATCATTGTTACTTGATATGCGAGATGGCTGAGAACTGATAACCCGTATCATCGGCATGGCCATGCTCTTACTCTCAGTCAGTCTCCATCAAGAGGCCCTTTTAACGGATATCTTTCCCATACCGTAGTATGAGGGATAAATCCCTTAGCCGTCTTTCGTGTCACTCATGCAACTCGTTCCGCCACCCAATCATGCCCTTTATAGCAATCCTATCACATAAAGCGTTAGGCGCAAGTTAAAGCCGCACGTTCATTGCATAGTGATCACAAAGACTCCTTGGTCTAAGGATGTCGTGACAAGCTATCGCATTTGAATATGTTCATGGCTTAATCTATGAAAACACTATTCAAAGCGCGTCGTCCGATATCAATCACCTCATGATATCTATGATATGATTCCGGGATCCCTCATCCCTATGACAAGTAGAACTACGTCATTAAGAACCATCCTCATACTGGTCGCTTCTAAGGAAGCATATTTTGACCAGGGACTCGTTAAGTGTGATCCGTACAGATTTATGGTTCTACTATTTTAGTGGTCATAAATCAGATCATGCTTAACATATTACTTTAACACATAAGTAATACAAAGCCGTTTTATATATATGATACAAACGATGATAATGTACATAGACGTTTACAGGCTAATAGCAATTGGATTAGGACACAAATGCTATCATCACTAACTATTGGATGTGGCAGCCTATAAATACGAATGAGATAGTCATTTGGCTTCATGCTTACTTTTAATTTTATGGTCACAAAGGAACCAAAAATTCAACTTGAGCAGACCACATGACTAGCTCCCACTCAACATCAACTCATGCCCTTACGTTGAAGGAGTGACACAAGAAAATATGTGGCCAGTTGAAAATGTTGCATAATTGATGGCTACAAAATGTTAACTGGGAATAGTAAATAACAATAATATGACGGGACCAGTGGTGGACCTAATTACAACTTGCTATCCAATGCATTGACTGCTATATATACATAAATTATATTTTCAATCAACACCATTCCATTTCCTAATCAATTCCTCTTTTCACTAAAGTGATCCCAAGAAGATATGCACTCATATTGTGTTATTTCCTTTCGGAGATCAATAATTTTTGGAGGGTCTAGGATACACGAAGGTTTTAATTTACAATTTTTTGTTGCTCAAATCAGTTTTCTGTTGATACTTAAAAAAAATATTTAGGAATCTCTCTTTTTTTGAAAACCCAATTTTATTAAATACGTCGAGCAACATCATACCGAACAATGGCTAAAAGATTAGGAGGAATGAGATCATTTCCAAAATGTCATATCGGGTTATCTTGTTACAACATGTTCTTGGCACAAAAATCATTGAGGCAAAAGAAAAACGATACTCTTAGCCTGTTATGACTCCGATCACCAACCGGAATTACTGAAATTACCGACTTGTAATATGATATTTAATGTTTAATTAATTTAATATTTTGATAATTTTAATCTTTATTCATCACTGAGATCACTCGAATTATTTTTTATTTATTACAAACTAATAAATTAGATGATGCCCTTTATACGAGTGTTATTTTTATATCATATTATACATTCAAATGAAAATGTTTGTTAATAAGTGAATGAATTTAGTTAAGAGAAATAGTTGAATTGGAATGGGTGAATATGGAGAGTGAGTGTGACGTAAGCAGTTACATAAGGGACACAAAGTCAGTCGGGCGCGTGTAGTGAGCCGACAGAGAAGTCGCATATGAGTTAATTAATAATAATATGTGTTTTAATGTTATGTTCCAGAGACCAAGTATCCATATATTCTTCAGAAGCCGACACGTCATCACTCACATCACCTCTCTCACTCTCACATCAATGCTCCATTTGTCTGTATCCTTCACGCGCCGCCGCTTAAATAAAGAGATTATGGCTACTTGAGGCTTCCTACAATCGAAAGCAAGGTTGTAAATGGTCACTCCACATTTTTTCATCGACAGGGACCTTCGAGTTTATAACGGAAAAATGACGGATTTTAAAATCTGTATTTTTTTAATAAAATTAATTTACTTATGTGATAAAAATATATGTGTAATATAAAAAAAATAATATTTAAGATATTTAAATTTCTTTTTTTGAAATATATTCAAAATATTTGATATTTCTTCGTAGTTCTATTTTTGTATTTCAAAATTCTTACTAAATACAAATGTAACAAAACTCATTATTATATTAATTAATAAATTGTAAACATCAAAATTTAATAATTCATAATCAGTTTTAATTACCAAATATTACAATTAAAATTACCAAAACTCATAGTTAAATACCACACATGTTTAAAACTACTTACAACACGAGTTTAATAAAAATTCAAAGCTAAACCCAAAATGCAAATTTGTTCATCTCAACTCTTTAAAGTCTCATTCGTTTACATATTGTTGTTCATTTTCATCGTCAAACTCATGATTTTTTTTTCTTCATCCGAAATAAAATCATTATCGAGGTCTCTTACAACAACGGAAGTTTCCGCATTCTCATAATCCCTCAACAATACGAGTGGATCAACAAGCCAATCTTGGGTATCAAGGGTGTCATCGAGAAGAACATTTTTGTGTTCTATTCGCATATTCTCTTTATTTTCAAAAGTTGGGCAGTAAATTGAAAAATATTGTTCAATTTTTCCATAATAACAAAGTAAAATTTTTTTAAAAAAACTATTTACCCAGTAGTTACCCACTCAAAGATGCTCCAAGCTTTTTCACATCGGGAAGAATATGATATCAAACCAATCACTATTTTAGCAAAATATTGTAAACTTGGCACTTGGTTTACATAAATGTTCCACCAAACGACTACGAAGACATATTAAATCTTTTTTTAATAATAATACCTTGTCAAAAAAATACTAAAACAATATTAGTGATAAAAATATAGTTTCTTACAAGAATTGTAATTTTCATTACTTTCCGTGCATGTTTTTAAAGCAAAGGGTTTGCCAAACATACCATTTCCCTCCAACTATTTGTGTAAATTCACATCCATCACCTTCTGTTTAATGTTGACATCATCACCAAACATTACATCAACACATCATCATTTTGAACATCCAGATCATTATAAGTATAATACAGAATTACAATATATGTTGCTAAATGTAACGGACTATCAATAATATCAAGAATAGGTCGATAATGAATTTCTTGATCTCCATATACCTTTTTGTTATCTTTACTTGCTTTGGGCATCTCTCCATATGCAAATCTCATTGTGGGCTTTTGATCCCCATCAACAAGACAAAATAATTTAAATAAAGAAGTGAATACATCAAGCACATAACTACTGCGTGCCAAAAAGAGGATATCAATACAATATTTTTTGCCGAGTGCCCTGTTTTAGTTTTCGAGTGCGGGCTTTCACTCTATTCCACACTAGTAAGCATTTTGTGCAAATCATTGTTTCCATTAAACTTTGCAAAGATCGGAAGGTGGTTGCAAAACGTGTGACTCCAAATCTCACTATATCTCTTTTTCTCGTAAATTTTATATCAAATGCAACAACATGTGGTATGCATAAAGAAAGATAGTGAATTTTTTTGCCTTCTCAATCACTCTCATGGACTTTGGTAGTGTGGAAATTTCTTGTAGCATGAGATTGATTGTGTGACTTGCACAAGAATAAAAAATTTTTGAGGCCTCTTTGCTTTCAACAGGGCCTTCTTCGCCATATTATTGGAAACATTGTCCATTATCACTTGCACAACATAATTTTAACCAATTTCTTCAATGCATTTATCGACGTAAACATAAACAAAATTATCGATATGTGCATCTTTCGATGCTTCCATAGATTATAGGAATGATGTCTGATGATGGCGGATATTATGTATCCAACCGAGTCAAATCTTCTCACTTGTATCTCCGTTTTGTCCCGAATTATTAGTTTTTGATGAATAAAAGACTACTCTACCTCACAAATGGTCCGAGAGTATTTTTGATGAAAACATGTCGAAAAGAAACGAAAAGGAGCCAAAAATGCGAAGTCGAGAAAACAAGAAGAAGATTACTGGGTCTACTTGTCGGGTGCAACCCAGCAGGCTTGTGCTAACCCGACAACCTGAGTGCACATTGAAGAACATCGGAGAAGAGGTCCCGGGAGTTCACCCGGTCACCTCCCGAGCAACCTGCCGGGTAGCACCCGACAACTTCTTGCTAACCTGACAACCCGTGGCGATGTCAATTGAGACGCAAAGAAAAAAGGAACATACCGGGTTGACCTGTCGGGTTCTACCCGGCAGGCTCCCTGACCAGCAACGACGATCACTAGACCGGCTGCTAGCGAGACCCCTAACCCAGACCACTTGCGACGAACAGAACCGCCACACGCGCCCGCCCAGCCTAGCTGCAAGCACGTTGGAACAACAAAAAATAAGAATAAAATTTTAGGATTTCTAAGAGAATGAGAAAAATATTTAAAGTAAAACAGGGAATGACACATGATATATATATATATAATGCTAAACTTTTATAATCTCATAGTTTTAAGAGAAAAAATAAGTTGATAACAGTATGAATTGAGCTGCTCCAACCTTGTTTAATATGACCTTATTTTTTTAACCTTAAGTTAATAAGATGCTCTACTAAATTTTTAATTACAATTTACAACATTTAAGTATATTAAGGAGATATCAAATACAAAACAAGGTCCCATACAAAAAGTCTGAACCTGCACTATGACCGTTGATTAAGGCGAGATACATTAACGCACGACATGTCACACTGTATAGGTTCGAAAGAATGTCATTTCGACACATTTCACCCATAACTTATTTGGGTTTTAGTCTTGATTTAACTTTTATTAGAGTTATTTTGAGCGTTTTATGATGCGAGTGGTTTTAGATATGTGTTTTACAGGAGCATGGATTTTAGAGCTTATTTCGAAGAATTGGAAAAACGAATGAAAGCGGGGCAGAGGACGACTTTGTTAGAGACTCCAGAGCGGAGTAACCAACAACAAGGCATTCCGGACCGCAGTAACCACAGGAGTGGGCACCTAAGAGGTACTCTGATAGAGACTCTGGAGTGGAGTCCAAATCGGAGTGAAAAGCAAGGCACTCCTCCAGGCACTCCGGACCGGAGTGCCGATCGGAGTGTAATTTTTTTGTCTCTATTTAAGCGTTTAGAAGGCTCTTTTCCAAGGAGAGCTGGAATTTTACATCAAGGTTCGGAAATTTACACCTCACAATTTGTTTCTCTCTCACTTTTGAGCAGCACCACCATTGAATAAGCCTTGTTAGAGCTTGGAGAGGCTAAGAGTGAATATTTGGGAGAGTTTGGAGCTAGTTTGGTAAGGAGATCTAGAGCTTGAAGGAGGCTACACTCATCTAATGAGCTCTTCTATTCTCTTCCATTACTGCTTTGTTGAACTTATGTTTCTTTGTAATTTTTCATTTATATTTTCAAATTTGGCATTTGTAGCCATGGTTGAGGGCTAAATCCCTTGGCCATGAATACTAGATTTTGTTGACTCTATGGTTTGCTTAATTTTGAGGTATTAGTTCTAGGAATTTGGTGTGCTGATGATTGATTGTCGTATTATGTATGTGAATTGTTCTAGTTTGGCCAATTAGAGCAGTTCGTACAGGTTAGTGACTTAAATTCGAGAAAATCATGCCTAATTGACCTAGGCATCACCGGGAGTAGAAGCTCAAGACCGTGTCAAGATACTTTCATTGGCCCCTAGTCTCGAATTGTTGGTTGAATGCGGTAGGATTTGTGATTGATTCCGAGGGGTTGAAACCATATCACTACTAGACTAATCTCAATGCTGAGAGGCGATATTGGTATTTAGACATAGACTATCTACACACCTACGACTAGAACTTGTATCGATTATGAGAATTCGGAGTTGACGAGGTTTGTTACCCGTGGTGCTTTTCATTAGTAAAAACAATCCAAGTGCTATTTGACTTTGTGTATGATAAACTCGAGAAAACAACAAAAAGAGTGAGTAGTAGTTTTAATAGTACAAGAATCTACTATACATTTCCACCTTCAATTACATACTAGAACGCACCGAGACCCTTTTGTTAGTTCCCGAGGATTCGACTCAAGATTTACTTTCGATTTTATTACTTATGATCATGCGAGCTTGCACGAGGCGTTCCGAGTGTGACTTTCGCGGGTTACACTTTGGACTATCACACACTAACGATCGTCTCCCCTAAAGTGACAGAGTGGGGAGGGAAATTTCACCTTTTGCATGGTAACTGGTATAAACAGAACGTGAACATGGTATAAATAAACTATAACTTGTGTGAACAGTTTACCCATGGAATAAACTTGATTTTTTTAATATTACATCACATTCTCTATCTACCCATAAACCTACCCTACCCAAATATCTTTCTCGAGTCTCGAACCCTCGTCTGAAGCCAAGGAGCGAGCAGTGCCAACCACTAGGCCACACTTAAGATTGGTATGGAAGAAACTTGATATAAACATGATATACACGTAGTGTGAACATGATATAAACATATTTTGAATTGTATAAATTGCGTATACATAATATGCATATGATATGGATATGATATAAATAGATTAAAACTTCTATAAATGGAGTGCACACAAGATTACACTTTTAAGTGTAAACCATGCATAAACATGATATAGATATGATATATACATAAACACATAATAAAGATGTAAATTACCATAATGCTCTTGTATATTGTCCTGAGTAGAGTTTCTCTTAACGAGGAAGATAGAATATATGACTACATGTGGGCTAAAATAACATATGACAATTATAGAAAAGCAAACCTTAACTCAATAAATATTTTATAATTTATTTGCGCGTAAATATTTGGTGATGTATTTATGAGTCGAGTGGTTCAATTTGATCAAGCTTTAGTAAGACATGGAACCATTTTTTCAACACTTGCATCATTTTTATATGTTCGATCCTTTATTCACATACACTCTATGTACTTCAAACGTAAGGATTAGATTGAGTTTTAACAATAATACTCATTTTTATGTAAATAAGGCAATTATTGGGTTACACTTCAACAAAAGCAAACGTGTCACTGTTAGTTGCCATTTCAAGAAGCGGACAGAATCTTTATCTACAAGAAAGTCATTGATTGCAAGTTATGGTCAACCATCTTCTTCACTGAAATTACTATATTGCCCACATCGCTCAAATTAATTGCATTATAATCTTGTAGGGATGGCAATATTTTGTGTCCACGGCAGTACCTCTAAATTCAAACAAAAATGAGGCAACATTTTTTCGAACAGGGGCAGAGACAGAGTGAGATAATCCTGACCCACTCAACCCCGATATACATGCAAACAAAACTTTTAATCAAAAATTATATTTTAAAGTGCATTTTTAATAAAAAGTAATATCTTTAAATTATTTTTTATTAAAATAATATTTTATAATACATATTTAATGAAATAGTTTATTTTTAAGTATATATTTTATTAAAATAATAGTTTTAATAAAAAATTATTAAGAAATAAATATGTTTTATCAAAATTCGAGGGAAAAATTTTGCGGGGAATTTCGGTCTCACTTTCAGCAGGGCGAGATTGTCAAATTCGCCGGAACCCACTCGTTACTGTCCTGTAATCTTTGGAGAAGCCGGAAGGGTATGGAATTTGTTTTAGAATATTCCTAGACAAGGCAGGCTGCGTTACAAATTCAATTCCCCATGGGTATTGGTTCCGTGTGCGATGGTCCAGATGCTTACGGTGGAGCTTCATCTTAAACATAAATAATGGGGTTTCGGACCTGTCCCGTTCACTTGTATTAGAAAAACAAATGAAAAATTTCCCGAGAAAATCTGGCTTGCCATGAAAATAATTCTGGGGATAACGTGGCCGCTCAATCTCCAACCTCTTCGTACGCAGTGTCCGTCGCTATCTCTCAAAACCCATTTATATCGATCCGTGCACGTCTCTTCCCTCGCATCCTCAGAGCTGCTTTCAAAACCCCAACACCAGAATCAACAGGCACAACTTCAACAGCCAGAGACCTCCGATTCTATGGCTACCTGCGTCGACACTTCCCATGGTCGACTTTCTCGCGACCCAAACAGGCCCCCTAGCTACAATCACCCCAATTTCCGCCGACCCAATTCGTCGTGCCCACCCATTCCCCAGAATCACTCGAAAGCCACGCAGAACCATCTGGCTATCGATGATTTCGATTTCGACGGAGACCGTTTGTGGGTGAAGATGAAGGAGGAAGCTGAATCGGACGTGAGGCAAGAGCCGATTCTATCGATCTACTACCACGGCTCGATCCTGTCCCACACCTCGCTGGAGAGCGCATTGGCGAACCATCTCTCCATCAAGCTCAGCAACTCGACGCTTCCCAGCGGGACCTTGCTCGATCTCTTCAGGGGAGTGCTCTCGGAGGACCCAGAGATCATGAGGGCCGTCAGGGACGATCTCAGGGCGGTGAAGCAGCGAGACCCAGCTTGCGTAAGTTACGTCCATTGCTTCCTCAATTTCAAAGGTTTCTTAGCTTGTCAGGCACATAGGGTCGCCCACAGGTTGTGGTCTCAGGGCAGGAACATCCTCGCCCTGCTGATCCAGAACCGAGTCTCCGAGGTCTTCGCGGTGGACATTCACCCCGGGGCCAGGATCGGGCGCGGGATATTGCTCGACCACGCCACCGGGTTTGTGGTCGGAGAGACTGCTGTTATTGGGAACAATGTGTCAATACTGCATAATGTGACCTTAGGCGGGACTGGGAAGGCCTCGGGGGACAGGCACCCCAAGATTGGGGATGGGGTCTTGATCGGGGCTTGTTCTTGCATTTTGGGTAATATTAGGATTGGTGATGGGGCTAAGATTGGGGCTGGTTCGGTGGTTCTCAAGGAAGTGCCACCAATGACCACTGCGGTCGGGAACCCGGCTAGGCTACTTGGTGGGAAAGAGAACCCGGTTAAGCTCGACAAGATGCCTAGCTTCACCATGGATCATACCTCTCACATATCTGAGTGGTCTGATTATGTGATTTAGAGAGCTGGGGTTTGTTTTGCTTATATGGGTTTTGGAGGTTTTCGGTACCCTTGTTGTTTAGTTACAACTGAAATTGACTTGTTGTTTTCAGACACAAGACCTGTAAGCTGGTTACCTTTATTTATCCTAGAAGAAGTTGTAGTGTTCTTAGATATTGTAAAGATAACTATATCATGATATAATAATGAAGTGAAGTTTGATTGTCATCACGATTCATGGTGTCTTCCCTTTCTCTCTCAGTTTTCTTGTTTTCTTTATCCGGCAAGCTGGATTTGTATATATAAATCTGGGGTTGTTATTATTTGTTCAGTTTTCTATTCATATGATGGTTTATGCATGGATGTTTGTTTCTGGAGGTTGCAAGTCATTGATACAATTTTATCTGTGTGAAGATCAGGAAATGGACTTGAATTGTTGTGTTATGGTACGGGTTCTCTATTTGTAAAGGTTATGGTTGACATCGTGTTACTCTGCCGGAATGTGGTGAAATAATCATATTCAAAGCAATATCTGCGGTGAAGAGATCCACTTACAGTACTACTTTATATATCATTTTTGGTATGCTGTAGGAGATGACCATGAGATGGTAGCTTGCACTTGTGAATTATTTTGGTAGAACATATTGTACGGTCATTAGGTGGAGATGTGTATAAGGCAGTTTCACATACTTAAAATGGAGATGGCTGTTAGTTGATGACCTTTTGGTACTTACTCTGTCTGGATGTTTGTAGGAGGCTACCTTTCTGATATAAAATGTCACTTCCTTAGAGACTAAATGTAGAACATGCTTTCTAAGACTTTCTTGGCTTGACCTTGGCCAAAGGGTAAGCTAGCAATTAAGGGAATAGTGACTTGAGGCTTTGGTGGTCTTACCATGCATGCAGAACTCTCTCTTACCTAACTGTTTGGTAAGTTATGGCCTACTTTCTGGTAGATGAAAGTGTAAGACTATATTCTCACAAGTCACTCATTAGATCATAGAACCATTTAGGGGAAATATATGTAGTATTACCAGTATTATGTAGCTGATAAAAAAATATTAATCAGTAATATATAGTACACATACAATAACCATTTAGGGGATGGACCTAGTCAATACTAAGAGGATTATGGGATTGAAAAATATGAGAAGTATCAATCAGGGTTACTAAGGTTTCCTAATTTGAATTAGTAGATACTTCCTATTTGTAATGTGTATTCCCTATATAAAGGGATGCCCTCATTGTATTATGAACAACAATCATTAATAAATCTTGAGATTGACAAGAAGCAATAATTTTGCAGCATTTCTCTACACACGTATGAAAAGTTCTAGAGACTTGAGACGCTTTTGCTATGGATCTTCACACTGTACATGGGAGCAGTTTCCGTGCTATAAAGGGAAAAATTTAATTTTGACTATATTTTACTGCATCTACTTTGGCGCCAGTGTTAATGGTTTGAATTATGTATATACCGCATAAGAAATATGATCTGATTGCCTATTTAAATGATATGACATTTCAATTTGATTATCTATTGAGCGGGTGCTTGTTAATTGTCTCCGACAAATCTAGGATGTGCTTCTTAATCAGCAGTGCCTTGTTTCAGTTTTCCACTCGTTTTTGTTACATTTTTCTCTAGTTACAACTGAAGTTAACCTCCAATAAGGAAACTGTTATGCTCTGAGATATTATAAATATGATATCATGTAATAATGAAGTGGACTCTGCTTCCCAAATGGTGCCATCTTCTGTTTACTTGGTTTTTCTTCTTATTTTGTAAGCTGGGTTTTAGCACTGAATTCTGGTTCTTCATAAGCAGTGCCTTGTTTCAGTCACTTTTCCTTGTTTTGTTCTGTTTTTGCAACCTCGGATGTGTGTGAAACTAGAAAAAGCTTCTGAAGCGTACATGTTTTGCCATCATGTTATTTGTATGCGGAACCAACATAAGTTTTGTCAACTGGTAAGGAGCTCCCTTCTACATAAGTGAGGTCCTGACGTCCAACCTTGGTACATATAATTAGATTAGGATTTACCGTTTTTTGCTGATGAAAAATGATTTGTTTGTGGATGTAACGAACTGAAACAGATGATCTGTTTGATATACTTTTGAATCTTCAGGACCGTGAAGGTGTTCATGAATATCCTTTAAAACCCAATGGGGCCAAATATAAGCCGCAATTCCGGTAAGTAGCTATACTTTACAGCTTTTATTTTTGTCTTCTCCTACATATATTGCAAGTTAGATCTAGCTGTATAAGGGAAAACCCCAGTTGAACTCTTCAAATTAGGACAGTCATTTCAAGATAAGTATAGAACTTTTGTTTTACATAGAAAATACTGGCAAGATAGCTTGTCATTATTGTATAAAAACTTTATCGTGAAGATGATTATTTTTTTAGGGAAAATGTCACTTACCTCCTTCGTAGTATACTTGATTTTTAATTACTTTTCTCGTTTCACGAATACGTTCTGACAGGTCCTCGAATTATACCACTTTCTCACAGAGGGCCAACGGTATTAATATTCTTGTGAAAAGTCCAAAATACCCTCAACTAACTATTAAATTTTCAAAAATTTGTCATTGCTTCCCAAATACCTTCAGAAATCGATTGAGTCACACAACAGGACCTCGTGGTCGATCATGGTGGAGTTTGGCTCGCAGACGTCCCAGACCCGGACGGTGCAGTCGCCGGAGGCGAACACGTCCGGTCCGGCTCCGACCCTTGAAGGTTCTGTAACAGGTGGGTCGATCGAGTTTGTCAGCAAGTGCATGTAACATTTTGTGTTTGCCAGCATTTTTAATAAGAATTAATACTTCAATCGTGTTCAAAGTAACATTGAGCAAAGTAGGAAGAGCTCTGCTCCCAACATACACATCTTATTCAATCGACAAATTCTCATATCTTACTTCAATTTTCGAAATCTCGATCCCAACTCTACACAAATCAGAAACAAAAGTCATAAGGAATTGAAACAAATCAATTTAAAAAAGAATGAAATCAAAATCAAAATCAGGAGCTCTCACCGTTCGGTGTGGTCGCGGAGCCACCTGAGGAACTTCTCGTTGTCCTCCTCAACAACCTTCAGAATGCTCTCCATGAGCTGCTTCTTGTCCTGGAGACCTAGATTGGTGACATCGGCCTTGCCGTTGTCGAGGACCTGCCTGAGCATCCCCTTCCTGAGGCATTTGTAAGTCGGGAGGCGCTCGATCGCCGCCCACCGGAGCTCCTCCTTATCGTCATGTTGATGCCGGTGAGATGAACAGTGAAACAACATTTTGAGAAGCAATGACAAATTTTTGAAAATTTAATATTTAGTTGAGGGTATTTTGGGCTTTTCACAAGAATATTAACACTATTGGGTCTCTGTGAGAAATTGGTATACTTCGGGACTTGTCAGAACGTATCCGTGAAACGAGAGAGGTAAGTGAAAATCGGGTATACTACGAGGGAGGTAAGTGACATTTTCCTTTTTTTTGTTTTAATTTACTTCACTTTCCCCACTCCACTCCAAATACCATGCCGAGTCTCGAACCTCGGTCTCAGGCCCGGGAGCGAGTAAAGCCACCACTGGGCCAAGTTCAGCTGGGGACTATTAGTATTTGATAATATATTAGTGAAGTTTGGTTGTCATCATGGTGCCTTCCTTTTCTCTCAGTTTTTGCTTTCCCCAAGCTGGATTTGTGTATAAGAATTGGGATTACCCTCTCTTGTTAATTTATCCCAATATTACATCCACATAGTGCCATGTTTCAGTTTTCTCCTACTTGGGTTGTTTATTTGTTCAGTTTTCTATTCATACGATCTTACTTGTGAATGTAAGATATATGTTTATGGAGCATTTGACTCTTTGTTATGATTGCATCACTGTGAAGAAATGGAAATGATCAGGATATGTTGTGTTATGGGATATCAATTTCTGAAGTATATATATGGCTGATAAACAAGTTCAAATAATAAATAGATGTGACATCATAGTATTCTGCTAGAACGTGGTGAAATAATCATTTTTTGGATAGAACATATTGTAGGGTCATTAGGTGGAGGTGCTTACAAGGCAGTTTCACCTACTTAAAATGGAGATGGCTGTTAGGCCATCTCCAATGCTATATCTATATATTCAAAAATTATTACCCAATGATTGAGTCTCTATATCTATTTCTTTCCAACCCAATCTCCAAAATCATCTCTATACGTCACATCAAATATTACTTTTATCATTTAATAATTTTACATATTATATTTATATAATTTTAATTCTAATAAATTATTTAAATATATACATTAATTTACTAAAAATAAATGTCATATAATAATCAAAATTTTATATAATAAAATATTAAAAATAACACATCGAATAAAACAAAATTAATTCTACGAGTTAGTAAACTCGTCCCAACGAGTAACTTTAGTCAATATTTCGATCTTCTTAGTGAATAAGAAAAATAATTGTGTTCGTTTATTTATTATTGTAATTGAAAATCTATGTTTGTTGTCGAATTTTTATTTAAAATCATTGTTTGTCGTCGATTCTAATGAAAAGTATATTTTGCAAAATAAATTACAAATGAAGTTATAATACAATAATTTTTATATATTTAATTTACAATCAAATTAAATAGATTAATTAATTTCTTTTAAAAAAAATACACATAAATTACACTCATGAATAAAAATAAATTTAGATACCCATTTATTACACTCATAAATAAAAAAAATAATAGCATTTCACTTAACACCCATTTATTCACTTTTGAAGATTGCAATAGTGTGTATTCAAATTTGAAGACTCACTGTAGCAAATATGCATATTTGGATACCTGCGTTGGAGAAGATAGTCTCCAAATATGCAAAAATTTGCATATTTGGATACAGGGTTGGAGATGCCCTTAGTTAACAAGGTTTTGGTACTATCTCTGTTTGTTTGGTATGATATGGCCTACTTTCTGTTAGATGAAAGTGTAAAACTATATACTCACAAGTCAGTCGCCCATTAGATCAACTGAGTTATTTAGGGAAAAACTATATATTATAAAAAATATCTGGTACATATCAACAACCATTTAGGGGATGAACCTAGTCAATAATAACTGGAGCATTTTCCTTGTGCTGTAAAAAGGAAGCGATGTAATAGACAGTTTTATCCTTTGTATATTGTTGTAAAACCTTGTTCGAGTGTCGGTCTAGCTATAACTTTCTTAGCTAGAATTTATCAACATTTCCAGAATTTCAGTTTCAATACAAGTTTTGCATTAATTAACTTTGTTTTGTTATTATTTCCGAATTGGAAGATGCCCGATGATTACTTAAGCGTGGGAAGAAATATGAGTTGTGTTTAGGGTTTTATGTTCCTAGCATTTTGTTGTTTAGGTATTGAATTTTGACATCATTTGATTGTAAATCGAGTAATCTACTTGGTTATGTGTAGTTGCAATTAATATTTAGGAAAAGTTTGACATAATTTGGCACAAAAAGCTAGACAAAATTGATGATCAATAAATCAGACCACATACCAAATGAAATTAAATTTCAGAATTCAACATGAGCAAGCTAAAGTGGAAAAGCAGCAGATTCCAACTAAATTTTGAAGTATTGCCTTGAAAGGCACAAAACAAGTTGCAAAATACAAGTCAACAGCTCCATCCTCTTCCACTTCTTCCTCTGGTTGATGTTCAAGTCCTTCCATGCACCAGAAAAGGGTTAGTGATTTTCGTAAACTGAAATTACCTCTGATCATGTTCAGCTCAGCTTGAGCTATACCAATTGCTGGATTTGGTAATGCCTTCCACTTTATAGGAAGCTTCTCTCGGAACATAAACTTCAGGTCCATTTAGCTCCCTTAATTCCCCTGCTTGCTTTCTATGGAACATAAACTTAGTTGATAGGACATCACTAGCATTGGATTGGACCACCGACGGAACTAAAAGATCAAGAACGAAACTCTATTGGACTACCAACATGTGGGTAAACCAAGTACCAACTTAGAGACATAGTTTCGAGATACTGCTTCAAAGATTTTGCCTTATCAACTTCACAAAATTTACGACGTCAACGGTTTCATGGCGGTCACAAAATTTTACATCATATATGTCAAAACCGAACCGGACGTTCAACCGGCTACAAGGAGTATTTTATTATAATCAAGTAATTATATTTTTCTTTTTTCTTTTGGTGTAATTAAATGTGCACCATTAGTTTTCATTTACTTGGGGGGTTTATTTTCCATTACTTAATTTTTGGGATTATGTTTTTTTCCATTCAATTGGTTTTATGACTATTGAATTGGAAGACCTGTAGTCTTTTCCTTCACTATAAATAAGTGTGTAAGCTCTAGTTTGAGATTGACTTGAATGATATAAAGTATTGTGTGATTGTATGCTTAGAGAGGATTCTCTTAACTCTAGAACTTATCAAGAATTTGTGCTCAAAATTCTTGTGGCGTTCGTCCGAATTATCGACGGGATTTACGCAACCCATCGTAGCTTCATTTGATCCATCCTACACTCAAAAGTTTCCAGCACGAAAACTTCGTATCTATCCTAACCTTTTCGATAGACGGTCCGCATAAGATTTTGAACTCCAGCAAGTTTATATCATTAGTGATAAGAGAAACTGAATTTGTTAAAAATTAAAAGCATATTCTCACCAGACGTAACCTCACTATGTCAAATCTTCCGTCTCCAGCTTCTTCCCACTTGAGAAGTTTCCCTCCAAGGTTAGGACATACAGTTCATTTCTTAAGACAGCAAAACCATAACCAAAGGCTTCCAACGGCCTCGAGTGGGTAGGAAGATTGTACAGTCGTTTTTGTCAAGCTCTCACCCCAAATCACCACAGTGTATACTCGATCGTCCACCATCACCTGAACTGCAAATTGCATTGCCTTTGAGAAAGGCCAGATGTCCTCCACAGAGCACCATTTTCCAGTCGATGGGCTAAAGACTTCAGCTGTGTTCTGGTCAGGCAAACCTGCATGGTCACTCAGAACATGGAATTTGCCTATATATGCTAAGCCTAAGCACTCCATCTGTGGGTTGAGCTACAAGAAAACAAAATTAAAATTTGATTTTGTGAACATAATCGGGGACTGTTAGCTCAAACAACTTTTTAACATTTAAATTAGCAAAAACTTCCTAGCCATAGAAAGGAAGAGATGATGGGGAAGGCAGGTAACTTAACATTTCATGCAAGGAAAAGCTCATAAGCAATAAAACATGTAGAATGCTCACAGCGCCGCATGTCAGAACGGGTATATCCCATTCCCGATATTTTTCTTTCAAACCCGCCCCGACGGGTACGGCTAATTTACAAGTCCCGGACCCGTCCCGAAATCAGACGTTATTCAAATTTCTTTTTACAACCTGTTTTGCATTATATAATCATCTTTCAATTAATTTTATATATAAATATCAAAATTTATTTATAAAACATAATATAGTAAAACATATTTAAAACCAAAACCAATTATGAGTGCTTAGTAGATCATGTTTGGGCGAAAAGTTAAAATTAACAGAGAAGTATATATAGAGAAACAAACGAATAAAATTCGTAACTTTATTATAAATTGTTTTTGAGAAATTTAATTAGGATTAATTAGATGGTAATGTTTTCTTTTAAATATAAATATAATATCATTATTATTTTAACATACAACGGGGCGGGGCGGGGCGGGTAGTGGTTACCGCGACCCCGACCTTGACCCGACTAAATACCCGCTTGTTTGCCCAATTACCCGTCCCGTTACCCGAAATTACTGACCCGCCCGCTTCTCATTGTATTGGGTCTATGGGTTACCTGTCGGGTTTGAATATTTTTGCCATCCCTAAACCAAGGGGACGATTTCTTTTGTCTTTTTTCAAAATAATTTTGTTAATTACTTACAAATTACAATCCCCAACTTGAGATTTGTGGTAATTACCTTTATAGCCCGAAAACTATTATAGATAAACTAATTGTCTGATTCTCTCTTCACTGTCACAAAAATACAAAACCATTCACTTGCAGTTGCTGGTACCCAAAAAATACAACACAATTCATTGTAAATATAAAAAGTAAACCTCATCTGTAGGTTGTGTGGTTCAGCAGCTATTTTCACTCACTTGCTTCTGTTTCATGTCTTCCTCTCCGCATGCTTCTTTGGTATAATTCTGAATTCAGCTTTATCACCATATCTTATTGAAACAACGCTGCAGATTACAGGTTAGTTATTATCTATATTTCAAAATAGTTGCCGAGCTTTCCATTCGGCTTTGGCTATACCTTTAGCTGGTAATGGTATTGGAGATAGGTGTTCATCCTGTTAATAACTCACGTACCACACAGAATAATGTCAACTGTTATTATAAGAGACCAGCACTTACAAGTTAAATTAGTAGAATTCATATAAATCAAGTATAAATTATTTGGTAGATATGTGACAACAGTTCAAATAAAATTGGTTGAAAGCCACCCAATTCAAAATACTATAAACCAACTGATGCAGCGTACGTGACTAGGAGGAATTCTTTATCAAGTTTGTTGATTCTTGCGAATACCGAATGTGATAGATTTGAGGGAAATCTCGATTTTTTTATTAAATTTTAAAACTAATGAATAACATAAACGGCTAACAGTGTTTAAATAACCAAAACCTAATTGCAGAAAAGGAAATTCTAAACTTATTAGGAAATTGCGATTTTAAACCCCAAGATGACCTCGGATGGCCGAAATCCATCGTACATCATGGCAAAACATGAGTTTTGCTCGGAACGCCGTTTTTGCCCAGAAAACACTAGTCTTTTGTCGAAATCCATCCGACACTTTCTTGTTTTGCACTGCATCACCAACCGATACCGAACCCAAGTTAGTTCAAATAGTTCAGTTCCAATATTTATTTTCTTAAAACTCAACTGATTCGGTTTTGAACCGAACTATACACAAAGACACGTTTTCTTTTGGGAGTGATGAGATAAAATAGAAGCACATTTGAGATGTGCAGCGGAGCAAAGCAGTAAGCAGAGGTGAGGTGAGGGATGGCTACTAGACGCATTTAGAAATCATGTATTTGGAATCATTCAGTGGCAGTGACTCTTTTGTTTAGTCACACTCATTATTTAATTAATGTCACCCATTTGTTGCAGTTAATAAGTAACTGGAGGGATAGGAAACGCCACATAATTGATATTTAAGGATAGGAATTGCAATTCTGCCAAATATCTTCTTGGGAGTGAGCTCATGAGGATGAGCATGAGCATGACCATGGCTCTGACTTTGAGTATCTCATCCTCCTCCTGCCGTGCTTCAGTTTGCGCTGCTGCCAATGCCCAACCAGGTCTCTCTCTCTCTCTCTCTGTAGTATGTTCATATTTTTCTTGATTCCCATGTTTCACCGTCGAATTCATTGCAGTGAGGGTTAATCAGAAGAAGAACAAGTGTGTTCAAAACCTCTTGAAATCAACTGTTGCTTCTTCTCCACTCGAATCTCTCCAAAGGGGCAACTGGGTTAAGCTCATTTGCGGTGCCAGCTTCGAGGTATCCTCTCCCTAACCCATGTTTCAAACATAAAGCATTCCAATTTACTTGTTCATATTCTGTGCAGGATGTGGTTGATATCCGGAATCTATCTCTGGTTTATACCCTCGCTGGAGGTAGGTCCACATTTCTCTATGGGGTTGTTCCATGGATTCAATTTATGATATTAGTTTACGTGTTGTTGCAGTTGATTGCATTGACTGTGCTGCTGATGCATCTGTGGTGAGTGCTGTCAATGAAGGTATTGATTCAGCTATACACATTGCCGGCTTTAGAAGGCCTTGGGTGATGATTAGCGTTAACGATGATGAGGATCTTCATTTTCGCAAGGCCGGTATTGCCCCTTCTTACATTAATCCTTTTTTTTGTTGGATTGTAAAATTGGCTCCTACTCTTTGAATTAAATGGGTTTCTTTCCTACATAGTTCTTATTTCTCTCTCCACCACCCTTGATTCCTTAACATCCATAATCAATATGTATGTATATCAAAACATAAGTAATTTCATTTTAATTAAAGCCTTATCTATCACTATCAGTATGAACACTATTATCTAATTGTCTTGTCTTTTCTACTCAACGAACAAATAGTAAATGCCAGGATACCAAATGATGCACTCGGCTAATGACTACTATTACGGAAAAGAGAATATTTGTTGTTGTATTTACATGTTTAGGATAACGTAAATTCAATGATTGCTTAAAACTTTCTGAGCTTTTATCCATAAGTTTTTTTTCAGAGTTTGATCCAGATCATTGCCCAATAGACTGCTCAAGACCTTGCGAGTTAGTTTGTCCAGCTAATGCAATATCATTCCAGGATGGGAAACTAATGGCCCAACCTTCTCACGGTACCAGTATGCCGTTACAGGTTGGTTAACACGACTCGTTCTCAATTCAATTATCATGTTCATGCTGTAGTTTATGAGACACATTCCTGATTGGCATCAGTATGCAGAGTGGAGTTATAACTGAGCGTTGTTATGGCTGTGGACGTTGCTTTCCGGTTTGCCCGTATGACAAGATCAGTGGGTATTGTTGTGTGTTCTGCGTTTTTCTTTTGCTCCATGTTGGATTTTGTTTTGACATTCAGTGAATTATCCAATTCTCTAACCAAATGAACTCATAACCTCATTGATCCTCCTCTCTACTATTGCTTTATTTGATATGGATTAGTATCATTCAATCATGTATGAATTTATAAACCATGTAGGAGAGATAACATATGTACGAGATATTGCTGCCACCACAAAGCTTATTCAAAGAGATGATGTTGATGCTATCGAGATACATACTAGTGGGAGGTAGATATTCATCACTACATTTCTTCTGTTTTTTTTTTCCTTTTGAGATGAGACTACGCAATGTGCATGATTAGTTGACATGATCACAACGCATACACAATCAGTAATTTCTACCATTAGTTGTTGAATTGAGGTCAATGAACTTGTTAGTTATGTCTCTCTGTCTAAGCTGAGGCATGTTGCTTTGTAGGCAAACTGCATTATTCCGTCAACTTTGGAATGGCATTGGAGACTCAATCATGCATCTGAAACTCATTGCAGTAAGTGGGGTGCCTACCCTTGAGTTAATTTGTTATTTTGAGCGTGTTTGTAAACTAGTTGGATTCAAACTTTACTCAGGTTAGCTTGACCAATACTGGTGATTTGACTGTATCCACAATGAACTCTATGTACTCCATCATGGAACCTCAATTGTGTAACTGCTCCAACTTGTGGCAGGTGCATTGCCTCTCTTATACCTAATATGTGCATTGCACTTCATATGACATATCATTGTAGGTTTTAATGATAATCTCTCTCTGAAGTTGGATGGCCGCCCGATGAGTGGAGATATTGGGCGAGGTGCCACGAGGGAAGCAATTGCTTTTGCTGTTCATTTGGCTTCTAGAAGAGACAAGCCTCCTGGTACCAAGGCATCATTAAAGTTGTTCGACTTTTTCTAAACAAAATACGCTAAGAAAATACTGTTTGCTGTAGGTTTTCTTCAGTTGGCCGGTGGGACAAATTCTCACACAGTGAAGGGCTTGCAGAAGGAGGGCCTTTTTCAGACAACGTTAATTACTAGTATTCACGCGTTCTTTGTTTCTTTTGTTTATGAAAGATTATGTAGTTCCTTAAACTTTGATTTGTTTTGGTAGATAAAAAACAACAATTAGGATTGAAAAGATCAACCAGTTCAACGCATGCATTAATCTCTGGGATAGCGTATGGTGGGTATGCACGAAAGGTTAGTTCTCAATATCCGTATGCTACAAAGCAGCACGTTATATATATCATTGGCGGGTGTTTTTTATCAGATTGTTGGAAGAGTATTGAAGTCAATGGAATCGCAGCACGGCCTTGCTCGGATTGAGGACCACCCGGAATACCTAGAGCAAGCTCTCAAGGAAGCCCTTGCTTTGGTTGGAACGGTCAAATGTTATCAACCATCCTCAAGTTAGCGCATTAGTTAGGTTGTTGCTCATTGTTCAAATTCAAAATGTTAATGTATTTTTGTCAGCAGGAAAGAGGGTAAAAAAACATGTCTAAGCCCAGGTTCGAACTGGGGACCTTTAGTGTGTGAGACTAATGTGATAACCAACTACACCACCCAGACACATGTTAAATATTTGTAATATTTTGGTAATACTTTATTTACAAATCGTAAACACACTTGTTTCAATATTTGTTGGCATCCCTCAACGACTTTGCAAGACGAATAAAAGACATAGCTCATGTTGGTAGCATAAAACTGAATGGCTGGATTGAATCCATAGTGACCATCGTTAGCACTCTTGTTCATAAATCGGAAATCAAGACAAAGCGGGCACTACAGTGAGATGTGGAAAGACCCGACCCCATTCTGAACTCGATATGTGCAATCGTCTTGCGCCATATGTATTGAAATTGTTCAGGAGACATGATCAAAGTTCGCGGAATTTTGAAATAAAGAATGAATATTATGTAATAATATCTATATATATAAGCCTTCAAGTTGTCACGTGACAATCTTTTTGAAGAGAATTCTAACAATATTATTTGTTTTTAAATATTGATTTTTTTTCATATAAATAGTTTATTGTAGTATACTAATACAATTATAACTACCTTAAGAAAATATAATTAAAACTCAATTTAGAATTCTGATTTTTTTAATTCAATAAATTATTGGAGTATACAAATACATTTCAAACTCAATTAAAAATTAAAACACTAATAAATTATAGTATACTAATACATTTCGAACTTAATTAAATTTATTGTAGTATACTAGCTAATACAAATAAAGCTCAATTAAAATTCTGAATTTTTAATGCAATGATTTATCGAAGTATACTGATACATTTCAAACTCAATTAAAAATTCAACCACTAATACATTTCAAACTCAATTAAAAATTAAAAATCTATATTAAAATTTTGTTGGATTACAATTACAAAAATCAATAAATTAAATGATAGCATCAAACAAATTTAATATATGACCATTATTCCACAGTACTTAAATAGATTACACTTTTTCCAAGACCCTTATCTCTAATTTATCATTGATGAGGTAGACATGTTTTGCACTTATATGTTCTGTATGTGGACATAACGAACATTTAACAAAGTTCTGGTGGGTCCATTGAGGGAAGAATTGGTGGGTTTCTGGAGACATGGAAGGAAAAGAAGATTTATAACAAAAAAAATCAGTAACATTTGAAATTTGAATCACAACAATTATGACTTGTTCACAAAACAAGTTTTTTTCTCCAACCCCCTAAATTGGGAGCAGATCAAAGAAGAAGAGGAAAAATCAACGGGTGAGAGGAAGGAAAGGATAGGAGAGAGGAGACGCAGGAGAAGAATAAGAGTATTTTAGTGATTTTGAAATCTTAAAAATAATAAAATATATAAAAAAACTAACAAAGTTACACATAGTGAACATAAAAGATAAAAGCGGTATGTACCCTAGCGATTGGGGTTTCGCCAATCTGAGACAATGTCTCGCGACGACGTCTGCAAGGTTGGACGGAATCAGCTAGAGATTCCGAGTTTGCTACGGCTACACTGGTTGGTGGTGAGGCGAGAAAAGTTTGGGTATGAAGGAGGAAGATCGAGGGAGGTCTTGTATGGATGAGGTTCAGAGATTGAGGTTGGGCTGGAGGGCGGATTTGTAGAGGACGACGACGGGTTCTGGGGCATGTATGGGCGGGGGTCTACAAGGAGCGGCGACGAGATTTATGATCGGACAGGTGGGGGTCGAAGGAGGTTCGACAGTGGGGTTGGGTTTTGGGCAGAGCAGGTACTTATTGGAGCTGAGCAGGTGAGGGACGGGTAGAGAAGAGAGGGAGGGAGGAGGAGGACGGAGGGAGGGAGGTAAAGGGAAGGTTGGGGTCGTGGAACTAGAGGAGAGGTCGGGGTTGGAAATGGGATTCGAGCCGGGATGGGTTGTGACCCAGGAATCGGGAACCGGCGGGTTAGGGTGGTTGATAGGTCGGTACTGTGAGGGAACCAGAGTTATTTGGCGTCGGTGGGTAGACTCATGCAAGCATACCGAACTAGGGGGCCTCAGCTTGCTTAAGATTCAATATGTCACTTGGGTGTCCTATTGGGATCAATACTGGGAGGAAACGGGGGGTCCATGGTGTCGAAGGGTTGATCCGGTTAAACCCAATGAGCTTGGAGGATTTGAATTTCGCGATGCCCATATTGATCGAAGGGTTGATCGAGGAATCTGGTTTAAGGCGATCTGCAGCAAGATCACGAGATTTCTCCATTCGTATGAGTTGGAGGCCGTGGCTCTGTATGATGCTAACTGGTTCGAGTCGATTGGTCTCCGAGGTTATTATAGACGCATGTGTAAAGCATTCTGCAGCAAGATCACGAGGTTTCTCCATTCGTATGAGTTGGAGGCCTTGGCTCTACATGATGCTAAATGGGTTGTTATGTTTTTTGTTGGCTTTATTTTTAGGCAATACAAAAGATGTCGAGCATCTAGTTAGGAAGGATGTCAAGCAGTTAGTCTCAACATTCTGCATGACATTTGTGGATCGCTAGAAAGTTTCCTTAATTAGAAGACATATTGCGATTGGAAAGATCCAGCTGTGTACAAGACTTTTAGTAAGTCTTGTTGTTATACAAGGATTTTGGTAAGTCTTGTTGGAGTCAAGATTCGGGAAAGCCCTCTTGTCGTGAAAGAGATTTCGCAAGAATATCAGCGCAAAAGGGAATTGGGAAACCTAAACCGATTAGGTTTAGGTAACCCTAAGGCGATCCAGAATCTAGTAGCGGCTGCTATAAAAGCTAAGGCTCCACCCCTAGCAGCTAGTGCGTCTCTCGTATTGAATTCATATTTTCTTGACGCAACTCCATATAGTCTCTTCGTGAACATCTAGTGGTCTTAGACGTGCAAGGCTGGCGTGATGAGAGACTTGGTGTTCCACGAAGAGTATTGTGTATCACTACCAGATTCGAAAGATCAAGGATTAGTGATTGTGGGTTTTATGTTGATGCGTGATTGAAAGTTCACTTAAAGGAGCTTAACAGCGACTAAAGACATCCGGGCGTGCGAGACTCGTAGAGTGGAATCAATTTGGAGGCTTGGATTCAGGGGGAGTCCCTGATATAGATTTGCACTAGGAATAGTAGCATAAAGTAGTGGTTTGTGTGATAATCACCTTGTATGTTTTGAATTGTTCCATTATAGTGGAATCTTACTACTAGGCCGAGGCCCCCAGACGTAGGTAAGTAATCTTGTGTGTCGCTGTTTACTTTCACTACTTTTAATTATGTGTTTGTCCGAATCTGTTTGCAGACAAGTTTGTTAAGAAGTCTGTCGTAACATTTTTCTTGACATTGTTCCTAACATTTTTACCAACTAAAATCAGAATTTCACGGGTTAAGTTGAAGAACTTGGGAGGAATCATTAGCGAATGGGGTTGCGTACTATCAACTATCGGAACATGTGTTCCTTGTTATGCTCGTAATCAAATGGTTCACGAATTGGTCATGTTTATTTTAACTGACAGTAGTCAGGATTATGGTGAGGGTTCTATCCCACCATCTGTAGTTTCAACTGTCTGCCTTGATGCCGGGTTAGTTACTATTTAATTAATAAATTTCGGACAAATTATTCCTAAATTCACCGCGTATCAGCAATTGGAACTCTCTGATGAAAATTCCTCGTCATCTAATATTTAGGCCATTGGTACTCATACAAGAGTCTGTATTCTGTAAGACGATGATCCCATTAGTTATTGAATGCCTACCAAAATCTTTCAGCTCAAGTCTCAAGACCTTGTCCATTCTAGGGAAACAAATGCCTATTCAACTACAGAGCTCAGCAGAAACACCAAACCCTAGAGCTTCAAGAATAATATGGTGATAAGAATCAAATATGCAATTGGATTTAGGGTTCATTTGTGCTTGATTAGACTGAAGATGAAAAGGGTAGGCTCTGATTGCATTGCAAGGAGCTGAGTGTAAGGAGAAGCTGCTGTGGTGCATTTCTTGCGTGAAAGTGAGTGATTGATTTCATTACTTTTGTGTTTTTTCTCTTACATTGTTCAAGATTTTCCTGCCCTTAGTCTAGCAAGTAAATAATCTCTGGATGCATATACTTTGGATTTTGTTTTTGTTTTCTCTTGCTAAATTGCAATTGTTTAATTTGCAAATTTGTTCTGTAACTTTTAATTAACCATTGATTAAAATTATCAGCTCGTGGGTGTATGTAGCACAATGAGTTGTAATTCCATTGCAAGGTTGCTATCTTGTGATAGTCAGTTAATGGTTTTTGGTGAATGATGAACAAAAATAAGTTTCATATTCCGGGTTGATGACAGAGTTGTTAGAAGGTGGCATTGAGTGTGTAATTAACAACATCAACTGTGATGAACAATTTGGTATATATAACAAACAAAGCTGGCAGGTGTGTGATGAAAGCTAGATAAGTCATTTCAGTTCCTAGTCAAGTATAACTTTAGTTTATGTATAAAGGTTTTCAAAAATATGGACCTCCTGCCAGTCTTTAATGTGTTTTGTCTGTATGGATGAAGATGGGTGGTGACTTCCCTTATACATTACTAATTTAAGTTTCATGTCAACTAAAGCACGACTCCGGTTCTCTTGCTGGATACCATGCCTTTCTTCAACATGTATCAAAGTTAGTATAAGTTTGCCAAATTTTCTTATCATTATTGAACCCAAACCATGGTTACAGAGCTTCTTTATTGTTGATAGTCTTCAACCTTATGCGGGCACATATAGTTTTGGCTAATGTCTAATATTTGTCTTATGTAGACGCAGATAAAGGACGATACAAAGTGGGAATCAAGAAGAGATTTTCTTTTCTTGGCACAGTTAAGCCGAAAGCTTCAGTCATGTCTAGATCTTCCGGCCTCTGTCCATTAGAAAGTTTCCAGTCAAAATGATAGAGTAACTTTGCGAGTGGCAGCTCAATGTTTGGCTCCGCAAATGACATGCCAGGACAAATCCTTCGTCCAGCGCCAAATGGTATAAACTCAAAGTGCTTTCCCTTGTAATCAACTGAACTATCAAGAGACTGTAGGGTTTTGGAGCGTTCTAGATCGTCATCGAGATAGCGGAAGCAATAAAAGATAATCTACTCCAAACCTTGTCCAAGAACATTTAAACCATTAAATCCCAAAGCAAAATCTATTCCACAAGATATTTACCTTTAAGTCTTGTTTGAATCGATAAAGAAGAACGTTCGGATCTTCTTCTCTAAAGCAAGTCCACACCAAGAGAATGATCTTCAAGATCCTTCACTTAATTGCCTACTAGAACAATTAAATGAAGAACAAGAGAGCAAGATGGAGGAAGAACACCAAGGTGGCCGGCCACAATGAGAGAGAAAGAGAGGTTTTTGTGAGTTTTGTGACTTAATCAATTAATGAAATAATGTCTTGCAATATATCTCATCATCCAACTCACAAGTATGGGTTAAAAGTGATTGGTATGGGCTTAAAGGAGCTTTAACCCATACCCCTTAAATCACTCACCTCTTAATCCACAACTACCAACTAAGCATGGTGTTGTGTGGCCCCCACATTGGCCCCACCAAGTGGGCCGGCCATATGGCCTTATTGGGCCCTTATTGGGCCGGCCATGAGGCTTCATGGGCCGAGCCCAATGGGCCCTCCCGTGTTGTCTCATGCCGCGTCCAAAAGTTTCCCGACCCTTTTGTCGCTACTTATCAAACAAAGTCCGACGCGATATCGACGAAAAACTCAATTTTTCTCGATTCGCTAATTATTCTCTCAAACCGAACCTATGGCACAAAACCTCCAGTTTTGTCCATATACTTCTCCTTAAGAAACATCCATGTTTCCTTGTCTCAAGTTATCCGTCTTGTATGTGTGTGACCCTCTAGGCTCATGCCACCGTTGGCAGATCGGCGCAAGAATTGCTCTTGCCCGATCCATCATAAGTGGTCTCTAGTAAAACATTATGATTACCCAAGGTGCATGATGATCGATGATTCGACTTAACCTTTGTGCGTACAAGTCACCATCCTTTTATCTCTAGATATCCCGATTGATCACAAGGCATAGAGTCGTCTCCCTTGTTTAATCAATCATTGTTACTTGATATGCGAGATGACTGAGAAATGATAACCCGTATCATTTTGCATGGCCATGCTTTTCTCTCATTCGGTCTCCATCAAGAGGCCTTCTAACGGATATCTTTCCCATACCGTAGTATGAGGGATAAATCCCTTAGCCGTCTTTCGTGTCACTCATGCAACCCGTTCCGCCACCCAATCATGCCCTTCATAGCAATCCTTTTACAGAAAGCGTTTGGCGCAAGTTAAAGCCGTACGTTCATTGCATAGTGATCACAAAGACTCCTTGGTCTAAGGACGTCGTGACGAGCTATCGCATTTGAATATGTTTATGGCTTAATCTATGAAAACACTATTCAATGCGGGTCGTCCGATATCAATCACCTCATGATATCTATGATATGGTTCCAGGATCCCACATCCTTATGACAAGTAGAACTACGTCATTAAGAACCATTCCTCATACTGGTCACTTTCAAGGAAGCATAGGTTGACCAGGGACTTGTTAAGTGTGATCCGTACAGATTTATGGTTCTACTACTTTAGTGGTCATAAATCAGATCATGCTTAACATATTACTTCAACATATAAGTAATATAAAGCCGTTTATATTTATACATCACAAACGATGATATTTGTACATAGACGTTTACAGGCTAATACCAATTGGACTACGGCACAAATGCTATCAATCTCCCACTTGCCCTTAGCTCCAATCTAAGTCCCAGTCTATACCCATTGACCTAACATGTTTTTCATGTTTATCTTGAGGAAGAGCCTTGGTCAATGGGTCGGCTGTGTTATCATCAGTTGCAACGTATTGGATCTTCACGTCACCTCTAGCAATTATGTCGCGGATGATGTGATACTTTCTGAGTACATGTTTGGATCTGTTATGTGCCCTGGGTTCTTTAGCTTGCGCAATAGCCCCGGTGTTGTCACAATATAAGTCTACTGGGTTAGACGGGTTTTTAATTACACCTAACCCAGCCATGAAACTCCTGATCCATACAGCCTCTTTTGCCGCCTCACATGCGGCAATGTACTCAGCTTCCGTTGTAGAGTCGGCAATGGTATCCTGCTTCTTGCTTTTCCAGCTGAATGCTCCACCGTTCAACATAAACACATATCCCAACTGACTCTTAAAGTCATCGGGGTCTGTCTGAAAACTAGCGTCGACATATCCTTTGACGACGAGATCATCATTTCTGCCCCCGTATACAAGAAAAGCGTCCTTGGTTTTTCTCAAATATTTGAGAATCGCCTTGACAGCAATCCAGTGTGCCTCACCGGGTTTGGATTGATGTCTACTGGTACAGCTTAGGGCAAACGAGACATCCGGTCTCGTGCATATCATGGCATACATTATGGACCCTATAGCCGAAGCATATGGGATCTCATTCATTCTTGCTAGCTCTGCAGGTGTCTCAGCACCCTGCTTCTTGCTAAGCTTTATGCCATGACGCATGGGCAGCAATCCTTTCTTTGAATCTTGCATTGAGAATCGTCTCAACACCTTGTCTATATAAGTGCTTTGACTTAAGCCCAAGACCCGCTTGGCACGGTCTCTATATATCTTGATTCCCAAGATGTAAGAGGCCTCGCCTAAGTCCTTCATTGAGAAACACTCACCTAACCAAGTCTTCGTTAAGAGCAAGGTAGGGACGTCGTTACCAATGAGCAGTATGTCATCAACATAAAGCACTAAAAAGATTATATTGCTCCCACTTGCCTTTTTATACACACAGGGTTCATCATCGTTCTTGACGAAGCCAAACTGTTTTACTACTTCATCAAAACGCTGATTCCAACTCCGAGATGCTTGCTTCAAACCATAGATTGATTTGAGCAACTTGCAAATCTTTCCCTTATTCTTTGGATCCTCAAAACCCTCAGGCTGAGACATATAAACGTCCTCAGCTAACCTCCCGTTGAGGAAGGCGGTTTTGACATCCATTTGCCATATCTCATAGTTGTGATACGCTGCTATGGCAAGAAGAATGCGGATAGATTTGACCATAGCTACTGGAGAAAAGGTCTCTTCATAGTCAATTCCGTGGATTTGTCTATAACCTTTTGCTACCAGTCTCGCTTTATAGGTCTGAGGTTTGCCATCCATGTCAATCTTTATTTTAAAGATCCATTTACACCCTATGACCTTAACATCAGGGGTATGATCTACCAAGTCCCACACTTGATTATCTGACATGGATTGCATTTCTTCCCTCATGGCGTCCAGCCATTTCTCAGAGTCGGTTCCGTCCAAAGCCTCTCGAAAGGTAGCTGGATCATTGTCCACTAGTACTAAACCATCACCTTCAGTTACTAAGAACCCGTATCTGACAGGTGCATGACTTATCCTTTCAGAGCGCCTCGGACCGTCCTCATTAACTGCAGCTATTGGTTCTTGCTCAATGACCACTTCTGGCTCTACCTCTTCTAGTGGGTCCTCTCGTGGTTCCCGAGTGACCATCTCATCTAGAACTTCATCTAGATGAATAGCCCTCCCACTGACTGTCTTGGAAATGAACTCTTTTTCCAAGAACGTCCCACCTCGAGCGACAAAAACTTTATTTTCGCTCGGCTTATAGAAGTAGTATCCTTTTGTTTCTTTTGGATATCCGACGAAAGTGCATTTATCTGATCTTGGTTCGAGCTTGGTTGCAAGCAACCTTTTAACATAAGCCTCGCAACCCCAGATTTTAAGGAAGGACAAAACGGGTTCCTTCCCGTACCATTTTTCAAATGATGTCCCTTCCACTGCTTTCGACGGAGCCCTGTTTATTATGAAAGCGGCCGTTTGCAGAGCATAACCCCAGAAGGAGATCGGGAGATCAGTGAGACTTAACATTGATCGAACCATATCTAACAATGTCCGATTCCTCCGTTCGGACACACCATTAAGTTGCGGTGTTCCTGGCGGAGTCCACTGAGATAGTATTCCACCTTCAGTAAGATAACTAAGAAACTCCTCGGATAAGTATTCTCCACCCCGATCAGAACGGAGTGCCTTGATACTCTTTCCGAGTTGGTTTTCTACTTCAGTCCTAAACTCTTTGAATTTATCAAAAGCTTCGGACTTATGTCTCATGAGATAGACATAACCATATCTACTGAAATCGTCAGTAAATGTGATAAAGTAGCCTAAACCACCTCTGGCATGCGTACTCATTGGTCCACATACGTCTGAATGTATTAGACCTAATAAGTCACCTGCCCTCTCACCTAAACCAGTGAAGGGCGCTTTAGTCATCTTGCCCATTAAACAAGCTTCGCATCTTTCAATCGCTTGGAATTCGAATTGACTTAGAAGTCCGCGCTTATGAAGCGCTGAGATGCGTTTCTCATTTATGTGACCCAGACGACAATGCCAGATTAGAGTTTGGTCTAAATCATTAGTTTTAAACCTCTTAGCATTTATATTATAGAGCATGTTGGATTTCGAGTTTTGCATATTCAATATGTATAATCCTCCAACAGTGTGAGCATTGCCATAATATATGTTGTTGCGCATAATATCAAAAAACCCGTTTTTAATATTGAAATAATAACCTTCTTTCTCTAGAAGAGAAATTGAGATAATATTCCTGCTGAAAGCAGGTACGCAAAAAACATCATTTAGTTCAATTACAAGCCCACTGGGCAAAGCAAGGTTCACAGAACCTACGGCAGTTGCGGCAACTCTGGTATTGTTCCCAACTCTTAGGTCCACCTCGCTTTCCCCACCATCTCTTCTACTGTGTAACACCTGCACATCGGCACAGATATGAGACTCAGCTCCAGTATCTAGTACCCAGGTATTTATTGTAGAAAGATATAGCTCTAATGGAATACCTGATGAAGTGGCGGCCCCACCGCCCTTCTTCTGATCCTCCTTCAACTGCTGACAGTCTTTCTTCCAATGACCAGGCTTTTGACAATAGAAACAGACCGACTCCTTTGCCTTCCCTTTGCCTTGTACGGGCATGTGAGGTCTAGGAATAAATGGTCGTCTGTTCTTCCCTGCCAGGTGTCTTGGGCCTTTACCCTTGCCACCAACAGCTTTGAAGCTGGGTCCCTTCTTGACCATGAAGACATTTTTGGACGAGCTGCCCCTTATGCTCTTCTCGGCAGTTACTAGCATGCTGTGCAACTCCGACGCGGTCTTGTCCATATCATGCATGTGATAGTTCATGACGAACCCACCATATGCATGAGGAAGGGATTGCAGAATAAAATCCGCTGCCATTTCCTTTTCCATAGACATACCGATACTAGTCATATGGTCAAAATGCCCCTTCATTTGTAGGACGTGAGGACCTACGGAGCTGCCTGCTGACATCTTGCAGGCTATGAGTTCTCGGAGAACAGTGTATTTTTCAATACGTACTTTCTCCTTGAACATATCCTTGATCTGTGCAAACATTGCAAACGGATCATGGGATAGCTCCATAAACTGCTTTTGGAGGTCCGCCTCCATGCAGCCCAGCATGACACACGCAACGTCGATAGAGTCGCTAAGGTGTTTCTGGTACGCATCCTTAACGACCCTTGTTGCGTTGGCAGCTGGCTCCTCAGGGATAGCCTTATCAAGGACGTACTCCCTGCGTTCCATTTTTAATACAAGTCGTAAATTTCTTTCCCAGTCTAGATAATTTGTTCCGTTGAGTTTACACTTCTCGAGTATAGTCCTCAATGACAAATTAGACGAATTTGTTGAATTACTAGCCATTTCTACACGAAGAAAGTAAATTTAATCAGAGTAGTTGAATAAATTTACGAAGATCCGAATTAAACACCAACCATTAGATTCTAAAATTAGAATCTTTAAACCAAGATCCCTTATTCGTCATTTGAAGTGCGCTAAGGCGCACCGCTCCAATTGACTTATTTAGGTAGGACATCCGTCCAATTACAACCCGTGTAACTCTTAGTCAGGGTATGTGTAAAACACACGGCTTACCCTTCCGATGCCCCAGCTCGACCTCAGGCCAAGAATCGTGGTTGAGTCAACCAACTTTCACTAACGAGTTAACTTTGTGCAGATGCTCCGCTAAGGCGCACGACATCCCACAAAGTTTACCATTCCCATCTAGAACCCATTCGATCGATGCTCCGCTAAGGCGCACGACACCGATAAAATGTTTCTACATGGGTGTGAATTAGGGTGGCATCTCACTTGACTCAAATTAACTTGTAATTTGGTTGTGTTTAATAATTCGAAAGTATTTGGTACAATTACGAATCCGTCACCAACAACCCGTGTTGTGATGTTTCTAATTGTATCACATACTATCTTCATTTGAATCCGTCATTTGCAACCCATGCAAAATACGTTTCAAACTTGAACTCATCCATCACAACCCGTGTGGTGATAGTTCACAACGCTTTAAACATGCAAACAATTAAAGTTTGTTTTTAATCTTTGCATGTGAGGTGATCGCTTATAAACTTATAAACTAATCATGCAACCATGCAATTAATTTAAATGATTCAAGCAAGCAACCATAAAGCGTTAAATATGCATTTTATAGCCCATCCTAATCTTAGGAATCTACGAGTCTTCACATCTTCTCGTCTTTCTCATTCGGGCTCCCACTAGCTCTTGGACTTCCTCCAAGACCGTCATCGTGCTCGATTTTCCATCCTTCTCGTCTTTGAGTAATAATTACAATTAATACTCGGTTCGTAGACCGGATAAAAAATAATTACACTTTATGGGCTCGAATAAAAGAATAATTACATGCTAACACTAACGGTATGCAAACCGTGAAAGCGATAAATCTAATGGGCTACTAAAGCATCATACATTTCATCACATCATCCAACATGTTATCACACAAACATGTTATCAAATAATATGCAATAATTCCGGTTTTTCTTTTGCCAAGTTGCTTGGTCGGGTTTATCGAAACTAGACCTTTTCGAAAAACGGTTTATCGAAACCGATCAAATTTTGAAAGTTTTCGAAATATTGGATCGTGGGTTCGTGAAATGGATCAAACACCACACACGAACCAAGTTGGGCCAAGCCAATGGGCCGAGGGCCCATTGGGCCGAGCCCAACCATGCACGGCCCGGTTTGGGCCTTGGAAGGCCCAAACCCGGCTTGCCGCCACTCTCGGCCTCGGCCGAGAGTGGGGACGGGCCCGGTCACCGCCGGCCTCCCCGGCCTCCGGTGACCTCCGTCCGGTACCTCCGATCCGGCTCCCCGAGAGTCTCTTCTCGGACCCGACAAATCCAATAATTTCCGAAAAATTCCAAATTTAATATATTTTTCAAAAGTAACATATTTCATGCAAATATCCCAAAAAGCATTAAAATCATGTTATCAACTTTTGGCATGAAAATAATCACAAAACCGAAATAAATTCAACAAGACAAAGATTAAGAGGGTAACCAACCCTCTGATACCACTGTAGGGTTTTGGAGCGTTCTAGATCGTCATCGAGATAGCGGAAGCAATAAAAGATAATCTACTCCAAACCTTGTCCAAGAACATTTAAACCATTAAATCCCAAAGCAAAATCTATTCCACAAGATATTTACCTTTAAGTCTTGTTTGAATCGATAAAGAAGAACGTTCGGATCTTCTTCTCTAAAGCAAGTCCACACCAAGAGAATGATCTTCAAGATCCTTCACTTAATTGCCTACTAGAACAATTAAATGAAGAACAAGAGAGCAAGATGGAGGAAGAACACCAAGGTGGCCGGCCACAATGAGAGAGAAAGAGAGGTTTTTGTGAGTTTTGTGACTTAATCAATTAATGAAATAATGTCTTGCAATATATCTCATCATCCAACTCACAAGTATGGGTTAAAAGTGATTGGTATGGGCTTAAAGGAGCTTTAACCCATACCCCTTAAATCACTCACCTCTTAATCCACAACTACCAACTAAGCATGGTGTTGTGTGGCCCCCACATTGGCCCCACCAAGTGGGCCGGCCATATGGCCTTATTGGGCCCTTATTGGGCCGGCCATGAGGCTTCATGGGCCGAGCCCAATGGGCCCTCCCGTGTTGTCTCATGCCGCGTCCAAAAGTTTCCCGACCCTTTTGTCGCTACTTATCAAACAAAGTCCGACGCGATATCGACGAAAAACTCAATTTTTCTCGATTCGCTAATTATTCTCTCAAACCGAACCTATGGCACAAAACCTCCAGTTTTGTCCATATACTTCTCCTTAAGAAACATCCATGTTTCCTTGTCTCAAGTTATCCGTTTTGTATGTGTGTGACCCTCTAGGCTCATGCCACCGTTGGCAGATCGGCGCAAGAATTGCTCTTGCCCGATCCATCATAAGTGGTCTCTAGTAAAACATTATGATTACCCAAGGTGCATGATGATCGATGATTCGACTTAACCTTTGTGCGTACAAGTCACCATCCTTTTATCTCTAGATATCCCGATTGATCACAAGGCATAGAGTCGTCTCCCTTGTTTAATCAATCATTGTTACTTGATATGCGAGATGACTGAGAAATGATAACCCGTATCATTTTGCATGGCCATGCTTTTCTCTCATTCGGTCTCCATCAAGAGGCCTTCTAACGGATATCTTTCCCATACCGTAGTATGAGGGATAAATCCCTTAGCCGTCTTTCGTGTCACTCATGCAACCCGTTCCGCCACCCAATCATGCCCTTCATAGCAATCCTTTTACAGAAAGCGTTTGGCGCAAGTTAAAGCCGTACGTTCATTGCATAGTGATCACAAAGACTCCTTGGTCTAAGGACGTCGTGACGAGCTATCGCATTTGAATATGTTTATGGCTTAATCTATGAAAACACTATTCAATGCGGGTCGTCCGATATCAATCACCTCATGATATCTATGATATGGTTCCAGGATCCCACATCCTTATGACAAGTAGAACTACGTCATTAAGAACCATTCCTCATACTGGTCACTTTCAAGGAAGCATAGGTTGACCAGGGACTTGTTAAGTGTGATCCGTACAGATTTATGGTTCTACTACTTTAGTGGTCATAAATCAGATCATGCTTAACATATTACTTCAACATATAAGTAATATAAAGCCGTTTATATTTATACATCACAAACGATGATATTTGTACATAGACGTTTACAGGCTAATACCAATTGGACTACGGCACAAATGCTATCAGAGACCTCTCTGGATAAAATCTCTCTGCTTCAGTCCAGTGCTTGGGATCTCTTGCAATCGCCCTCCGTTAATGATGGCTTTGGCCTTGGCTGATATGTCATATCCACTAATCACACAATTTTCTCGGCATGCTCTTGGCAGTAATAGAGGCCCAGGAGGGTGTAGCCTCAGTGCTTCTTTTATAACCGCTTTTAACAGCTTCAGTTTGTGAGTACATGTTCCATCAGCATCAAAAACCTGTCTCAACTCAGCTTGTGCTTCCTTCATCAGCTTTGGGTTTTTCAACATTTCTGATATTGCCCACTCTATTGTTGTGGATGATGTCTCGCTTCCAACAATCAAAATGTCATGCAATATGATCACAAGGATCATAGTTTAGGACACAAATGTCATCATATATATTTTCAAGTTTACAAGCCAAATTTGACATTTGCATTCACAGGGGTGCAAGCCTAACACTTTTACTGCATACACAAACCGATTGGTTCTAGTTCTTGTTGGGCCTTTATTAAATAAGTGGAGGCCCAAAACTCATGTAGTTAGTATCCTACATGGAGAAGGAAATCCTATTTTCTTGTCTATAAATAAGAGGCAATAGAGAGAAGGAAAGAAGACCAATTCAAGAGAGAAACAGAGTGAAATTCGTGCAGAATTTTCTGCTATTTTCTGGGCCGACCAGCAAGGTTCTCGAGTCCGATCGGAGGTCGATCCACCGTTGGATCGAGCTGATATTTGGACAAGGTGTTCGGAAGACGTGGTACTACGTTCTAAACGTTGGAATTTGTGAAAGATTATTATCTTCTTTATGTGAAAGATTATTATCTGCCGTTTTTCAGTGAAGCCAAGCCTGGAAACAAATCTGAAGGTGAATAAAATTTATTGCATCGTCAAGTATGTGGCTATATTAGAAAGTGGGTGGATGATAATATTTTTCAAGAAATTATTAATTAGCTTGCAGGAATGGGTATCAAGTTCGATGATGAGGTGCAGGGTGTGTGGCTTCTGGGTACATTACCGGACTCGTGGGAGACGTTCAGGACGTCCTTATCTAACTCATCTCCAAATGGTGTTATCACCATGGATTTGGCTAAGGGGAGTGCTCTGAATGAAGAGATGGGGGAGAAAGTCACAAGGTTCCTCTTCGCACTCAGAAGTCTTAGTGACAGAACAAAGAGGAAGGAGTAAGAGCAGAGGTCCAAAGGGTAGGGACAGAAGCAAGAGTAAGAACAGGTATACTAATGCAGAGTGCTATCACTGTGGTCTAAAATGGCATATTAAAAAGTATTTTCGAAAGCTCAAGAGAGACAAACAACATGACAAAGAGAGAGAAAAGAAGGCAAGTCATGACGATGATGTTGCTACTATCATTGAAGAGTTTCTTCTCTAGTGTGATGGAGAAGATGTTAACTTGACTTGTGATGAGACTAGTTGGGTAGTAGATAGTGGTGCCTCCATTCATGCTACAAGTCGAAAGGATCTCTGGTGATTATGGTAATGTTAAGATGGGAAATCGAGGCATGTCAAAAGCTATTGGCATAGGAGACGTGCGATTGGAGACGAAAAATGGTACAACTCTTATTCTGAAAAATGTTAAGCATATTCCTGACATTCGTTTGAATTTGATATCAGTAGGCAAGTTAGATGATGAAGGTTTTCATCATACCTTTAGTGGTGGTTCATGGAAGCTCACTAAAGGTGTTATGGTCGTGGCCAGAGGTGAAAAGTGTGCTTCGTTGTACGTGACACAAGCTGGAGTTTGTGGTGGTATTATTAATGCAGTCGAGAAAGAGAGTACAACTGAATTGTGGCACAAGAGATTTAGTCACATGAGCAAGAAGGGAATGATGGTTTTGGGAAAGAAGAATCTCCTACCGAGAATGAAAGGTGAACCGTTAGAGAAGTGTGAGCATTGTTTGGCCGGCAAGCAAACTAGAGTATCTATCAAATCATCCCCTCCCTCAAGAAAGCTAGAGATTCTTGATTTAGTATACTATGATGTTTGTGGTCCTATGAAATCCAAGATGCTTGGAGGTGGTCTCTATTTTGTGACTTTTATAGATGATCATTCAAGGAAAGTGTAGGCCTATATCTTGAAGACTAAAGATCAAGTGTGTGGTGTCTTCAAGCAGTTTCATGCCTAGTTGAGAGACAGACTGGGAAGAAGTTAAAGTGCATGCGAACCGATAATGGAGGTGAGTATTGTGGTTCTTTTGATGATTATTGCAAGGGTCAAGGCATTCGACATCAAATGACGCCTCCAAAGACGCCTCAGCTAAATGGGTTAGCTGAGAGGATGAATAGAACACTTATTGAAAGGACGAGATGTTTACTTTCACAAGTAAGGTTACCAAGATGCTTTTGGGGTGAGGCTTTGAATACAGTGGTTCATGTGTTGAATCTCACACCATGTGTTCCTCTTGGGTTTGATGTTCCAAATGGAGTTTGGACAGGTAAAGATGTCTCCTACAATCACTTAAAGGTATTTGGATGCAAGGCATTTGTGCATATTCCAAAGGATGAAAGATCCAAGCTTGATATGAAGAGTAGATCGTGCATATTCATCGGTTATGGCGAGGATGAGTTTGGGTACAGATTTTATGATCCGGTGCAGAAGAAACTTATCAGAAGCCACGATGTGGTATATATGGAGAATTAGGACATCAAAGATATTGCGAAGTTTGAAGAAAGTGCTCCGCAATTTATAACAGACTTGATTGATTTTGATATAGTTCCTTCTACAGTTGTGCCAAGTCAAGTTGAAGATGAAGTTCGTGATGACCAGCAGGGTGCATGTGATGTTGATGCTCCTATAGAGGTAGAAATGGATAATGAAGTTCATGAGCAGTTGCCAGTACCAGATGTTCCACCAGTTGTTCCACTCAGGAGATCTTCTAGAGATCGACAACCGTCTACAAGGTACTCAGCTGATGAGTATGTGTTAGTATCTGACGGGGGAGAACCCGAAAGTTACAGTGAAGCCCTTGAAGATGAGAAAAAGGAGTGGGTTGAAGCCATGCAAGATGAGATGAATCATTGCATGAGAATCATACTTATGAGTTGGTGAAGTTGCCAAAAGGAAAAAGAGTTTTGAAGAACAAGTTGGTTTACAAAGTGAAGCAAGAAGAAAATACTTCACGTCTCCGATACCCGAAAGCTAGATTGGTTGTCAAGGGTTTCAGCCAGAGGAAAGGTATTGACTTTGATGAAATTTTCTCATGTTGTTAAGATGTCACCCTTTCGGGTGGTTCTTGGTTTAGCAGCTAGTCTTGATTTGGAGGTTGAGCAGATGGATGTGAAGACTGCATTTCTCCATGGTGACTTAGATAAGGAGATTTATATGGAGCAACCAGAGGATTTCAAAGTAAAGGGAAAAGAGGACTATGTGTGCAAACTTTAGAAAAGGCTGTATGGTTTTAAGCAAGCACCAAGGCAGTGGTACAAGAAGTTTGAGTCAGTCATGGGTGAGCAAGGCTACCAAAAGACGAAATCTGACCACTGTGTTTTTGTGCAGAAATTCTCTGATGATAATTTTATCATACTATTGCTATATGTTGATGATATGCTGATTGTTGGCAAGAATGTCTCCAGAGTTGAGAGATTGAAGAAACAGTTGAGTCAGGTTTTTTCAATGAAGGACTTGGGTCATGCGAAGACTATTCTTGGCATTCGAATTACTCGCGATAGAGTTACGAAGAAGTTGCATATGTCACAAGAGCGATATATTGAAAATGTGTTGCAAAGGTTCAATATGGACAAGGCTAAAGTGGTGAGCTCTCCTCTTGTTACTCACTTTAAGTTAAGCACACGACAGAGCCCTTCTACGGAGAAGGAGATGGACGATATGGATAGAGTTCTGTATGCCTCAGCAGTAGGAAGTTTGATGTACGCAATGGTGTGTACAAGGCCTGACATAGCTCATGCAGTTGGTGTTGTGAGCCGTTTTCTGTCAAATCCGGGTTGAGAGCATTGGGATGCAGTCAAATGAATTATGAGATATCTCTGAGGTACCTCTAATTACAGACTTACTTTTGGAAGTGGAGAACCAGGCTGGTTAGCTACTCTGACACAGATATGGCAGGAGATGTTGATAGCAGAAAATCCACCTCAGGTTATTTAATGACATTTGCAGGTGGAGCAGTTTCTTGGCAATCAAGGCTACAAAAGTGTGTTGCACTTTCTTCTACAGAAGCTGAATATATCGCAACAACTGAAGCATGTAAAGAGTTGTTGTGGATGAAGAGATTCACAGGGGAGCTCGGTTTCAAGCAGCAATGTTATGTGGTTTACTGTGATAACCAAAATGCCATTCACTCGAGTAAGAATTCTACGTTTCATGCAAAGTTGAAACATATTGATGTGAGATAACATTGGCTTAGATATGCACTTAAAGACAAGTTGTTTGAGTTTGAGAAAATCCACACAGATGATAATGGTTCCGATATGTTCACGAAGGCCTTACCAAGGGAGAAGTTTGATGTTTGTCGTAAGATCGTCGGGATGGCGATGCCCTCCACTTAGTTGAATAAGGGGGAGATTTGTTGGGCCTTTATTAAATAAGTGGAGGCCCAAAACCCAAGTAGTTAGTATCCTACATGGAGAAGGAAACCTAATTGCTTGCCTATAAATAGGAGGCAATAGAGAGAAGTAAAGAAGACCAATTCAAGAGAGAAATAGAGTGAAATTCATACATAATTTTCTGCTACTTTCTGGGCCGACTAGCAAGGTTCTCGAGTTCGATCGGAGGTTGATCCACCGTTGGATCGTGCTGATTTTTGGACAGGGTGTTCGGAAGACGTGATACTACTTTTGACCGTTGGAATTGGCGTTTGGAGGTCCAAGTGATTTGATACGATTTTCTGATCGCGCGCCATCGATTCGGTGAAGTTTTTCTACTCTTTCTTATAATTGTGGTTTGAGCCAAGATTGGTTAATCTTGAGATATTGTGATCCTCTAATTGTATTTAGAGTGAACTAGTTGTACTCATTATATTGATAGTGAAGATTAAGCGGCCTCGAGGGTCCCGTGGTTTTTCCTCTCTTGCCTTGAGGAGGTTTTCCACGCTAAAATTGTGCGTGCCTATTGTGTGTTCTTGTTTGCTATATATTATTAGCTGGCTTGATTTGCTCTGCTTGATAGATTCCAACGAGATTTGCACAGGTGGGGAGAAATATTTAATTCCGCTGCATCTAATTATTCCATTAGATTCATTTTTCTCCCAACAGTTCTTTCAAAATTGCAAAATTAGAGCTCTCGTCTACGTAAGGGAGGTCTTGACTCTGATTCTTGAAGCATCAATATTAAGTGTTCCCAATAATCAAACATTTCGTACTTTTTCTACAGAACATTAGAAACTAGGGAATGATAAAGTAAAATGTACACTAATCAGTATCATTGCCTTGATGTTGTCATCAGTTACAGGGCACTCAAGGTCACCATTTGCTTGAAGATCTAACAGTGCATCAACTATATCTCTCTTGTCTGCTTCTCCTTCACCATTTCTTGAACCCATCCTTTTTTCTTTGTGCTCACTGATGATGTTCTCAAGTATCTTGTCGCGTTCTTGATGCAGCTTCTCAAATATGGGCCTGGATCCACTGATGACCCCCAACACTTTAATCGAAGGATATATTTCAGGAAGACAGAAGCCTCCTAGTAGTTTACTGAGTTGTTCAATAATGGAAATGAACCTGTCCTGCTCTTTACATATCGTTTCAATCGCCGCCCTCGATGTTATGCTGTATGTGAGCGAGAAAATCATCTTGCTAAGATTGATCGGTGATCCTTGGCTCGAAGATATGGCCGTGATGAGATTGGAGACCTCCACTTCTCTAATGGACTGGAAAGACTTGACGCGGCTTGGACTTAAAAGCTCAGTCACACATATTTTCTGGAGTTGCCTCCAATAGTTTCCATATTGTGAGGAGATTATGCCCGTAGAATCATAACCCACGACATTGGCAGCAAGAGAGTAGGGCTTGTCGGAGAAGTTGATGTCATGGAAATTGATAACTTCCATGGCGATCTCTGGCGAAGAGATGACGATGGTGGGAACATGACCGAGCTAGAGGCACATGATGGGTTCATATTTCTTGCCTAGGTCTGTGAGGGTGTGATGGGCCAGTGAGCCACCAGCAACAAGCTGGTGCAAGTTGCCAATCAGTGGGAGCTTCCATGGATTTGGAGGAAGGTTTTTGGTGGGTTTTGGTCTCTTCACTTTTTTGATGAGAATGAAGAGGAAGAGGAGGAAGGTGAGGAAGATTGGGAAGGAGGGTAGTAAGTAAGTTTGTCATGCAATCGCTACAGCGGAATTAAAATTACATACCTCCAGCCATTGCAAGTTCTTCACGAGTTTGAGTAGATAATGGAGATCCCGAAGCCCTTCTTGAGTTTCGGTCTTCCAATTTCTGACACTTTATTCTCACATTCTCTTGATGGTGTATTGAGTATTTTATGAGAAAGCTTGTTGAAATTGGGGACCCAAAATCAGATTATATAATCACTCCCTCAACCATTGCATCTCTTCCATCAAAAGACACAAACTAAGGGGTGCCTTCTTCTTATGACAAGTGGCCATGATAAATGATTAATTGAATATTGATCATATTAGTAAAATAAGACTTACATTCTCCCACTTGATCAATATACAATTGTCACAACGCCAAAAATGAGAAATCAGACACATGAATCATGGCGGTACGTCCCTCTAATATAATGAAGTAATACCTTCCATGTATCACATGCGTATGACTCTCAAACTGTATGAATAAACTCAATGTTTATTTTAGGTCCAAAATTGATGATTCATGATTAACCAATTTAATCAATACTAAATGTGCACTTAATAGTAATAATAATAATCATCTTATAACGGTTAAGAGTTCCAGAAGACAAAATCATTATTCCATAATAATACGAGTTTAAAATTGAGATCCAAGTCTCATACTTATTACATGGTCTCTGAATTTTCCTGGTGGCATGCCCTTAGTCAGAGGATCTGCTATCATCAAGTCGGTACTAATATGCTCGACGATAACCATTTTGTCTTTCACGCGGTCTCTTATGGCCAATTACTTGATGTCGATGTGCTTACTTCGACTTCCACTTTTACTATTCTTGGTCATAAAGACAGCAGCTGAATTATCGCAATACAACTTCAGGGGTCTGTTGATTGAATCCATGATTCTTAGCTTGGAGATGAAACTCTTGAGCCATACACCGTGAGAAGTAGCCTCGAAACACGACACAAACTCGGCTTCCATGGTAGAAGTAGCAGTCAAGGACTGTTTTCCACTTCTCCAAGAAACAGCTCCACCGGCCAACATGAAAATGTATCCAGATGTTGATCTTCGTGAATCAACGCATCCAGCAAAGTCAGAATCAGAATATCTGACCACTTCCAAATTGTTCGTTCGTCTGTATACTAACATGTAATCACGAGTCCCCTTAAGGTATCGTAATACCTACTTAGCAGCCTTCCAGTGCTCAATTCCTGGATTACTTTGATATCTTCCCAGCATGCCCACAACAAATGCGATATCAGGTCTAGTACAAACTTGGGTATACATCAGGCTTCCAACGACTGAAGCATAGGAAATATTCTTCATTTGTTCCCGTTCCATGTCATTTTTCGGACTTTGGCTTAAGCTGAATTTGTCGCCTTTTCCAATAGGGGTTACATTGGGTGAACAGTCTGTCATACGAAATCTTTCCAAAACTTTGTTGATATATGTATCTTGAGACATTCCCAGAGAACCAACTTCTCTGTTACGATGTATCTTTATCCCAATGACGTAAGATGCATCGCCTAAATCTTTCATATCAAAGTTTTTGGATAGAAACTGTTTCACTTCAAATACCATATCCCTATTATTTCCAGCAAGCAGAGTATCATCTACGTACAATATCAAGAAACAAGTCTTGCTCCCACTGACCTTCTGGTATACACAATTATCCATGACATTTTCTTCGAAACCAAATGAGAAATAACATAATGAAACTTCAAGTACCATTGCCGTGAAGCTTGTTTTAAACCGTAGATAGATTTCTTAAGCTTACAAACTAAATGTTCACCTTTACTAGAGAGGAATCCTTTAGGTTGTTTCATGTATACCTCCTCCTCTAGGTCTCTGTTTAGAAAAAGCCGTTTTGACATCCATTTGTTGCAGTTCCAAGTCAAAGTACGCAACCAAAGTCATGATAACCCGAAGTGAATCTTTGTTAGCTACAGGAGAAAAAGTTTCCATGTAATCGATTCCTTCCTTCTGATTAAATCCTTTGGCAACTTGTCTGACCTTATACCTTTCGATGTTACCGGATGAATCTTTCTTGGTCTTAAAGACCCATTTACATCCAACGGCTTTCACCCCTTCAGGTAACTCGACAAGGTCCCAAACATCATTCGATGCCATCGAATTCAATTCATCATTCATAGCTTCATACCATTTATTCGACTTATTACAACTAATGGCTTGGGTAAACGTCTCAGGATCATTTTCGGCTCCGACATTTGAATCATATTCTTGTAGATGCACATGATAGTCCTCAGGTATTGCTACTCTTCTTATTCTGGTAGACCTTCTTAATGCTGGACCAACATTTTCCTGAGGATCATGTTGACCAACAAGTTGTTCATGAACCAAAAGTTCTTCCGGAACAACTTGATCTACCGGATCATGAGTAGCATGTGGAAGTTGTTGTTCATTCTCAACTTGAGGTTGAGATTGGTTTCTTATAACAACGATTTGAACTTTGCAACTGATCCCTCCCACTGATCAAATCATATTCAAGAAATTTCGCATTTCTCGACTCCACAATCCTGGTGGTATGAGATGGACAATAGAATCTGTATCCCTTGGATCGTTCTGCATATCCAACAAAATAACCACTAAGGATTCTAGGATCCAGTTTATTTTCTTGTGGGTTGTAAGTCCTTACTTCAGATGGGCAACCCCATACGCGTACATGATGCAAACTCGGTTTCCAACCCTTTAATAATTCAAAAGGCGTCTTTGGAACAGACTTGGTTGGAACACGATTCAATATGTACACTGTCGTCTTAGGTGCGTCAGTCCACAAAAACAATGGGAGTTTCGCATTACTGCGCATACTCCTTACCATCTCCATTAAGGTCCTGTTTCTTCTTTCAGCTACACCATTCTCACTAGGAGATCCGGGATTGGTGTTGTTAGAGTTATGCCCCAGTCCAATATGTAAGTGATCTACAGATGTAATGTTTTATCATCTTTCCGAATAAATAAATCGGCATATATTACTAATGTGTTGTAGTAATATATTGAATGTAATTTGATCTATGTCATTCAATATTATATAATGTCTTAATTTCTCTATACGTAATGACATATATTATTATCATGCAACCGCTACAGAGAAATTAAGATTACATACCTCCAGCCATTGCAAGTTCTTCACGAGTTTGAGTAGATAATGGAGATCCCGAAGCCCTTCTTGAGTTTCGGTCTTCCAATTTCTGACACTTTATTCTCACACTCTCTTGATGGTGTATTGAGTATTTTATGAGAAAACTTGTTGAAATTGGGGACCCAAAATCAGATTATATAACTACTCCCTCAACCATTGCATCTCTTCCATCAAAAGACACAAACCAAGGAGTGCCTTCTTCTTATGACAAGTGGTCATGATTAGGGCTGTCCAACGAGTCGGGTTGGGTAGACCCGTGTCGGGTCGTACCCGACTCGGTTGGAGTTGGGTATGGAAAACCAGATCCGATACTCGACTCGATTTAGGAGTCGGGTAGTCGGGTTGGGTAGAACTCGGGTAGTCGGGTGAGTCGGGTATACCCAACTCACCCGATGGGCCTACATTCTGGGCCCATTTGCAATTTCTGTAATTAAGGCCCACTCAATTTGAAGCCTCAGCCCAAACTGATTTTGAAGCCCATTCATTATATATATATATATATATATATACATTTACATTTACATTTACATATTCCACATTCACATTCATATATATATACATCAACACTTACATTTACTGATTTACATATTTGTATTTATATATTTACATTAACATTTACAAATTACAAATTACAAATTACAAATTTCAAATTACAAGTTTCAAATTAAAAGTTCAAATTTATAAAGCCTCCTCCCTCACTGTCTCTCACTCTCTTGTCTCTGTCTGCCACTACTTCCACTTCATTCATTTCTTATCTTACTGCCACCAGCCCACCACATTTTCATTCCAATATAACACAAGTAAGTATTATAACAAATCATAACAGTATAAAATATGGCCAAAGAGCAATACTTGCTCAAACTTTTCATTAGATAATACTTTGCTCAAACAAACAAACACATTCATGAAGTTTTGAGCATACAAAAATGAATTAAGTGTTCATCACCATTCACCACTAGTAGTACCAAAAGAAGGTGATCAAAAGTGAACAACATGTTCAAACATCACCATAGCGTTCAATCGAACTCAAAAAATAAAAGCAAACTTAAACTTGAACACCATCCAAGAGGGAGCCTCATTCCGTAGCTTGAGTAGCATAACGAATTAAATCTGTACGTTAATAAAGATAATTAGGGGTTGTCCATAACTGATAAAATAGAAAATATTTGAGGATTTAATTAGAGAGTTGTCCAATTCAATTACCTCGCTCGACCTCTTCATTCTCGTGCAAAACCTCCTCAAAGCCGCTTACAGATGTTGTTCCTCGGATCCAACTTTGAGTGCACACTAATGCTTCCACTGTAGTCGGTAGTAAGGCGCTTCGGAAGTCATTGAGAACCCTACCACCCGTTGAGAAAGCTGACTCGGATGATACGGATGTGATAGGTATGGCCAAAAGATCCTTGGCTAGTGTAGAGAGAATCAGGAATCTAGATGAGTTGTTCTTCCACCATCCCAAGATGTCAAACTTTTCCTCATTGCTCTCTACATCTTCCGTCAGATATTTGTCCAACTCTGTCTTTTTCACACCTTCTTCAAGAACTTGAGTTTGATCAAATGATCCACAGAGTGTTTTCCTTGCAGGCTTAGGAACAACAACACTTGTAGTAGTAGTAGTAGTAGTAGTAGGTGCACCTCCAGGAAAAGGTGTAGTGCTACTACCTACTACAGATGCATTGGAAACATACTCATCAAACAATTCCTGCAAAACATTCTTTATATGAAGCTGTAAGGTTGCAGCAATATCAGGAGGGTACATGTTATCCACAACATACTTCACAACATCTAACTTGTTCCTCGGATCGAAAATAGATGCTATGAAAATTAGCAAGTTCATTTGGGATACATTCGACCAATACTTGTTGAATTTTGCCCTCATTTTGTTTGATATTGCTGTGATATTGAAGTCATGCTCTGCCCCCGCTTGTCCCTCTTTGATGATCTCCAATATGGAATTAACTTCATCCAAAAAAGTGTGAGACGTGACATATTTGCTGCCTGAAACCCTCTTGGTAACAACAAAGAAATGCTCGAAGAAGTCCATGAACTTCTTGATGTATGTCCAATCTTCCTCCACCAACATACCCAACGGCTCTGTTGAACCCTTCATGAATTTTAACTCCAGCTCATGTCGAAGAAGGGCGGTCTCGCTATCATACCTTTCGAAGGCAGGCTCCAAGGCTACGGCAGATTGAAGCATCAAGAAGGTGGAGTTCCACCTAGTAGAAACATCAAGAACAAGTGAATTCTTGCAATCAAGCCTAGTGGCAGCCACATAGTCCTTAAATCTGTTCATCCTAGCGGCTGACTGTTTAAAAAAATGAACCGCAACCCTAATCTTTTCCACCGGGTTCCCGAGCAAAGTCAAACCCTCATTCATTATGAGATTTATGACGTGAGCACAACACCTCATGTGCAAAAACTTCCCTCCTAAGACGCTCTTCCCTACCAAGTTCATTTTCCTCCTCATAAAGTGGACAACAACATTATTGCTTGTTGCATTATCTAAAGTAATGCTCATAAGCCTATCAATCCCCCACTCATGAAGACATTGCTCAAGCGCCTTACCAATGTCTTCCCCCTTATGGCTATTGATTTGATAGAACGATATGATTTGCGAATGGAGCTTCCAATCATTGTCAATGTAGTGGACGATGATGCATATATAATTGATGAGTTGATTGCTTGTCCATGTATCCGTTGTGAGGGACACCCTAGGAGCCTTCCGTCTAACGAATTCCTTAAACTTATCCTTCTCGCTCTTATACATCTCGCCAAGGTCTCTTGTGACGGTGCTCCTACTTGGAATATGAAATAGAGGCTGGATTTTTTTTGTAAACCGTTGGAAATACTCATGTTCTACAAAACTAAGGGGCAACTCATGCATGATAAGCATCCTAACCAAATCTTGTCTACCCCCTTGTTGATCAAGTACCCATGAGCCCAATTTTGAAATGTCATCAGAAGTAGTTGTAAAAATTAAGTATAGACTGATTTGTGGGATTGTTATCCGGGTGACCCTTACAAATTTTAATATGCTTATTCAAATTTGTTGTGCCACAATCTTTACTATCAGCCTTATACTTAGCTACACAATGCTTACAATGTGCATACAAAACACCGTGTTCATTAGGGGCAGGTAGGTGAAAATCATTCCATACATGACTATACTTTCTAGTTTTTTTCAAGGGAGGTTCGAGAGTACCTGGGGCTGCTGCTATTGTTGAGCAATGTGCAGCAGCCTGAGCAGCTCTTGGTTCTCGAGCAGCAGCTTCCCGAGCAGCAACTTCCCGAGCAGCAACTTCCCGAGCAGCAGCTTCCCGAGCAGCAGCAACAGCTTCCCGACCAGCATCATCCTATTGCCGTGTAATATAGAATAAACAAGTATTAGCATAATCAAGAATAAAGATTTATTAGATACCCCAATCAATCAAATAAGTCCTAATTAAACTTGCATGACAAACCCTAAACCTAAACAGAAAATATAGATAACTCATGCATTATGGTCAAGCATTATGGTTACAAACCAATATAGTCAAGCATCATGCATATAGAAAACAGATATTAGTACACCCTAGCATATAGGCAATCTATTTTCATGCATATAGATAACAATATAGATATTGAATAACAATATATCAGAAAACAGATCCATATTACCTTATTACTACACAATACATAAATAATTCCAAGATCTTATTGCTACTAATACTATCACATGACATTGAATTATTTAAAAATAGAAAACATATATTACTACACAATATAGAGATTGAATAATAAATATCATAAAACAGATCCATATTACCTTATTACTACACAATACATACATAATTGCTACTATCACATGACATTGAATTACTTAAAAACAGAAAACAGATATTACTACACAAAAACCCCCAATTCAAATCCTAAACCCTAATTACAAACCCTACTTAAAAACAGAAACCCCCAATTTCAATTTAAATCACAAACCCTAATTAAAAACCCTAACCCCCAATTAGATTTTAAATTCGAAATCCCCAATTTAAATTGTAAAATGAAAACAGAAACCCTAACCCCCAATTTGATTTTAAAATCGAAATCCCCAATTTTATATGAAAATCAGAAAACCCTAATTTGAAATTGAAATCAAAATCCCCAATTTGAGTTAGAAATAAGAAAACAGAAACCCTAGCCCTAATATAATTGAAAACAGATTGCCTAAATCCCCACCCCCAATTTCAATTTTTAACCGAAATCCCCAAATTCAAATTGAAATTCGAAAACCCTAGCCCTAATTTGTCAATTGAAAATAGACTGCCTAATTCCCCACCCCTGATTTCATGTTTAACCCGAAATCCCCAAATTGAAAACTAAATTTTGAAATTGAATATTGAAAACCCCAAATTGAAATCGAATTTCCAAAACCCTAGCCCTAATTTGTCAATTGAAAACAGATTGCCTAATTCCCCACCCCCAATTTCATGTTTAACCTGAAATCCCCAAATTGAAAACTAAATTCTGAAATTGAATATTGAAAACCCCAAATTGAAATTGAATTTCCAAAACCCTAGCCCTAATTTGTCAATTGAAAACATATTGCCTAATTCCCCACCCCCAATTTCATGTTTAACCCGAAATCCCCAAATTGAAAACTAAATTCTGAAATTGAATATTGAAAACCCCAAATTGAAATCGAATTTCCAAAACCCTAGCCCTAATTTGTCAATTGAAAACAGATTGCGTAAATCCCCACCCCCAATTTCATTTTTAAATCGAAATCCCCAAATTCAAATCGAAATTCGACAAACCCTAACCCTAACTTGTCAAATCAAAACCGAATTCCTAAATCCCCACCCCCAATTTAATTTTTAAACCGAAATCCCCAAATTTTAAATCAAATCAGTAACCCCCAAAACCCCAATTACAAATTGAAACAAAAAGCCCTAACCCGAACACAGAATAACACATGCAAATTGCAAACCCAGAAATTCAGATATGCAAGGAAAGAGTAGAAGATGAGATGAAAACCCAGAACAAAATGAAAAAGAAGCAACATGTTTGGGAATTCTTACCGTCATCGGAGTTGGAGCCCCAGACATCGTCGCCGAGAACCCTTCACAGTCCACTAACTCCACTCCACCGTCGAATCGATCCGTTGGAGAATCCTCTCTCCACCATCGACGGTTTATAGTGGAAGAAAGAGTTCTCCAATGTATCGATTCGAACGGTAATTAGCTACCAAATCGATCCGTTGGGCTATGATGTGAAATGTGTGTGAGAAAGAGAGAGAGGAACGAAGACAGAGGCGAGGCGAGGACGGCGACGGTCGTGTAGGGTTTCAGACATAGAGAAAGGAGCAGTGGAGAAGAAAGGAGTAGTTGAATCGCATTGAATGCTAAATGATTAGTCATGATAAATGATTTTACCCGGAAACCCGACGACCCGAAATAATTCTTCGGGTCATAGGGTCATAGTCATGATAAATGATTAATTGAATATTTATCATATTAATAAAATAAGTTTTACATAGTATGTCCATTTTGTTTAAAAAAAATGAATGGAAAAACTAAGTTGTACTATGATTATATCAATTTAATGATTGGGTTGTAAGCAGTGGCGGATCCAGAAAATTTTTCAAGGGGGGGCGAAATTTTACACTAAAAATTTAATTAATTAATAAATAATATATTTAATTAAAATAATAATTTAATTAATAAAATAATTACTAAATGCATATAAAAAAATTTAATTCGAGCTTGATTATTTATTTTTAGTTGAGTTTGAATTTAATTTTCATGTATATATAAATACAAAGTGAGTCGGTTCGCGAGCTTTTCAAACTCTAGTAATTTGGTCTCATGTTCGATTTGTTTATCAAACGATCCACTATTGTACTTAATATCAGCATAAATTTGCTTAGAAAAATGACAATTTCTAATAATTAGTGAATATAATAGACCAAACAAAAAGTTTAATGAAAAATGAAAAAAACAATTTAACTAATACCACAAATAAAGAGAAAATGAAATATGCTTCATTTTAAAAGCTCACACAACTATAAAAGTATGATTAGGCCCATAAATCATTAAAAAAACACAACTTTTAAAAAATTTGTCAATTTTAAGGTTTGAACCTATGACCTCATTAATAAAATACTATTCCTTAACCATTAAGCCAAACAACTTTTATTGGTAAATGGCACAAATTTTGTATAGATATCAGAATTTAAGGGGGGGCATATCCAATTTTCGGAAAAAATTTATATGATTTTTTTTTTGAATTCCCGGGCCCCCCCTGGATCCACCACTGGTTGTAAGCATTTTTACGTCGAGAGTATTATGATTAATCACAGTACACGTATATGAAACTTAATTACAAATACCTTTTGAGAGGATTTTTAAATCTTACGGATGAGTGTTGTTTTTATCATCTTCTAGAAAATTTATTTAAAGGAGTTCCATATAGAGTAAAAAACGTTTGGTTTTTTCATCGTTTTGGAGTGATACATTAAACGTGTCGTCAACAAACACTAATTTGCTTGGCGTTTATATATGTATAAGGAGGACAAGAAAATTCATTAAGAATTAGGATGCAACTCTTATTTCAAATATGGCAGAGAATAATAATCGTGTTTAGCTTTATATTCTGTTGTCTGGTAAATCAAATTCATCAAATGTCACGTAGACTACAACTAGAAATTCTTAAAATTTAAAACACATACTTGTAGTGTATTTATTATTTGATAGCTAATGATGTTCTCCTCATTTTAGCTAATGTATACCATAATTTGCATTGTAATTAGGATTGAAATCTTTTTTCTATTTTCTCCTCCAATCGATACTCCTCTATATTTTAATTTAATTCTTTTCAATAACAAAATGTTTTTAAAAATTAATATAATTACTACACCAATTATTGTGTAGGGACATGCTTGGTTGTCTACGTGACATTTGATCGATTTACCAAACCGAGCATGTCCTTCCTCAGACAAAATTTAGGAATCTTGCCAAGAGAAAAACAATAAGTTTAAGCGATGAACGTTGCCTTTAGCAACACCGACGCTCCAATTTTTCCTGATTTGAATAAAACCATGTATATATCTTCTGGGTTTTTCGTGCGGCGAATTTCATTATTTTGTGTTCCTCGACAACAAAGTCAAAAAATAAATTGAATCAAGATCTGAATAAGTTTGACCCAAAATTTAAGTATGGAAGTCCATGAAATTACAAAACACTTACAAATTCTTGTTGACATATGGGTCTTTCTGCAATATTGACTTGAATTAATTTTGGAATGGTCTATGAGATTGCTTCAAGTTTAAATGGAACCGGTAAATTAAGAAAATCCATAGTTAAAAATAAGATTTTGTGTTTCGTTTGGTTCAAATCTTAAGTAGAATTAACTCTTGAAACAATCCCAGAAATAAGTTGAGTTTAATCAGAAACATTAAGAGGATTTCTCAAAACAAAAAGGAAGAGCGAGAAGAGAGGTGGAAGGAGAGGAAACTTTTAGGTTTATTGAAGAAGGGCAAACTTGTCGTTCTATCACATGTTTTTAGTTTTCTTTGACTTTTTCAATTTAGTTTTTTAAAAAGACTAATTTGTTATTGAATTATGAGTTAAAGTTGTTGTCTAATGGAAAACAAAATTGTCATTTCATAATTATCAAAGAACTACTATTTGGAAATTGGACCATAAATAGCGAGAAAATTTTGAACATCGTACAAGCTACATCAGTTAAATCTACAGAAATTTAAACTAAGTATAACTAAAAATATTTTGGGGTATCGAGATTTTTTTTTCAAACTTGGGTATATTTATCTTAGAATGAGGTTTTGACGGGTATAACTTGATTTGCATTGTAATTAGGATAGAAATCCGTTTTGTTTCTCCTTCAACGATATTCTCTACGTCTAATCTACATTGATTATTTTAAGGGAAAAAGACACTTTTGTGCACCTGAATATACACTTTTGACACTTTCATACTGTAATTTTTTTCTTCTCTTTTTTCCATACCTTACTTTCATTTTGGGACAACTTTCTTCAGAAATTTCAAAACACCCAAATTACTCCTGAATTGAACCAAAATTAAATTTGGTTTAATTCTGATCCAATTAAAGAATGTGAAAAGACAAAATTACCCTCAACTATTCATCAAATTTGAAGGAATTATGGTTCCAATCAATTAATTTCATGCCCGTACAAGAAATTAACCTCAAAGTTCCATGTTTAATAAGGATCTTACATGATCATGAATTGATTATGAGATCTACGCTAGAATAAAATTATATAATTACCTTGATTTCAAATCTCTTTGTCACTAAATAGAATTCAGTGACCTCTAGAGAACGTCCACACAAGAAGAGCAATCCGGGGATACTCACAACGATCCTTGCTAGAAGATCGAAGCAAGCAAAACGGGGAGGAGAGAGGAGAGAGGGCCGGTCGGCCAAATGAGAGAGAGAGAGAGAGAGAGAGAGAGAGAGAGAGAGAGAGAGAGAGAGAGAGAGAGAGATTAGGGTTTTGCAAAAATTATCCTTAATTTTCCGATCTGAAAATTTCCCTTTTATAACTTTTTTTAGACAATAATTAAATAATGGCCTTATTGGGCTTAAAGCCCAAATATTTTAATTAATTAATGTAGAGAAGCCCAATATGGCTAGGCCCTTTTTAGCTAAATTAATTAAATCTATTTATTTAGATTATAATTAATTGGTCCTGCTAAACCGTTCTTGATTTCTGGTTTAATTTTAAATCGAAATCGGTCTAATCCGGTTTAATCCAAAACTAGATTTTGTCTCTCTCATGATTCCTCTATATGATTCTATCCGTTTTACTCAACCTTTAGTGTGTGATCCTCTAGGCTCACGACACGTTGGCGGACTGGTAAAATTACCATTTTACCCTTTTCATCATGAGTGGCCTTTAGCAAGACATCATGATTGCCCAACGCTTGTGATTATCGAGATTTCGACTTAACCTTGTCGTACATGAATCTATCATTTTATCCTCTTGATATCCTTGACAACCACGAGGCATAGACAAGTCAAACTCTTTTACAGGAGACGTTAGAATGAGTCAAACTCGTCACTCATTATATAGTGACCTCAATGATCATTCCGTCTGAGGATGTGATTTCATGTGCCGACATATGAGCATGTTCATGACTGTGTCTATGTAACATACTCAAGATCGGGTCGTCTTATATCACCCCTGTCTGGTGATACTATGACCTAACTCTGGCCCCCTTCTGGTCATGATCAGTAGAGCGTGATCATTTAGAGTTAGCCTCATACCGATCGCTTGTTATGAAGCTATTCTGATCGGGGACTGCTTAAGTAAGATTTTATCTGATATGTCGATCTACTATTATGTGTTGACACATCAATGTTACAAATCAAATCATACTTAAGATATTCTAACAACAATTAGTAATATGAATGCCGATATTATTTCAACTGATAATCTTATTACATGAGTAGATTGAAAATACATTGTGCTAGGGCACAAAATCCCAACAAAATTTTCAAAGGTATGCCACCCTTTCAACTATTCCTCTCCTCATCTTCCGCCACCCCCTGCTCACCGCCGTTTCTCCGGCATCCATCGCTGGTGTTTCTTCGGCATGTGGGGAGCACGGTGGACCGACGAGGCCTCCAGAACACCTCCGCCAAAGTGTCCGTCTCGACCCCATCGTCCTCGACCCCTCCTTCTCGTCTTCTCCGGTGATTCTTCGCCGGAGCCGACCAAGGTTCTTCCTCTGCAGCCTTCACAACACAAATAGGCGAGTATCGACGAGGTGGCAGCGGGCAGCGAGCATCGACGAGGTGGGCGATGGGCAGCGACCAAAAGGGTAGAATGCGATGCTCCGACGATCCTCTCCGGCACAGAATGGGCAGAAAGTAGATAGCGGGAGAAAGGGAATAAGAAATGAGTTCAAGAATTCAAAATTTTCACTCGTCGGAAAGTGTGCCGGAACATATTTTTCGGCACACTTTCCGGCGAGTGAAAATTTTGGCACAACTTCGGTCACCTCCACCAACTCTGGTCACTAGGTACGAAGCCCAACAGGTAAGCTCCGGCGATCGACGATGCTCACCATGCTCCGGCGATCGCCCCCATCGTCTCCCGCCATCGTCGCCGCATGAGACTCTGTTTTGATGAAGTAGGAGGGTCCAATGGCATTCACTTGAAAATTTGATGAATAGTTGAGGGTAATTTCGTCTTTTCACACTCTTTAAAAATTTGGGCCGGTTCTCTCCATTAAACCAGGGGTAATTTCGGTATTTTGAGAATTTTAGGGGTAAATTGTCCAAAATGAAAGTAAGGTATGGAAAAAAGAGAAAAAAAAAGTTAGGGTATGATAGTGTCGAAAGTGTATATTTAGGTGCACAAAAGTGTCCTTTTCCCTTATTTTAATGATAGTTTTTACCTTTTCAATTATAAATTTTTTTAAAAATTAGCTATAATTGCTACACCATTTTAATTACCATAATGGCAATTGACATCGCAATGGAAAATGGTACCCGTTATTTTATTGCTAAGGAAGACGTACTTGTCAAGTCCGCCGTTAGTAAGTCATAAGAATGGCGTACCTACTAAGTACGTCGTTACTATAATGGATAGTGACGACGTACCTCAGAGGGTACACCATCCTCATGTGGTTTACATGTTGACCAAAATATTGTCGTTATAGTTTAATGGGCGAAAAGGTAACCGTTGGTGTGACCTTTAGCTATATATAACACATTTTGGGAGGTTTGTGAAGACATATCTTATAAGGCATGTCGTCCTTATATTTGTATAGGAAAACATGATGTGGGTCAAGCAGTCTTCGTTTCATCCCGCTAAACCACACATTTATAGTATTTATTCCCCTCGTTTCGGCTTTTTAGAGCCAAATTTTGATATTTTTGATCATTGGTGAAATTTGACTTTTGTAGGTGGTGGAGCTTAATTGGAGCATTTTTTGGAGCGTGGGAGAGTGACAGTAAATGTTGCGATCGTGACAAATTAATTCATCGAAGACAATGGATACGTACGACGAACATCACGACGGAGTGACGATCGCAACGAGTGTTACGATCGTGACCACATTTCCAGTAGCAACGAGCCATCTTGCAAGGGACATAACTTCCACATCCGACATCCAAATTGTAGTTACGACGGTTTTAGAGATTGGCTGATTTTTAAAGGAACTGAAGAACATGTTACAAAGAATGTCGAAGCATCTTCTGCGACATCTTGTGTAACATCATTGACGGCGTCTCGGCAAACATCCTGATCGACAGAAATCAGGAAAGTGCAGTTTTTGCAGAAAGTTCAAAGACGATTAGGAAATTCCAGAAACGACTTCAAATCTGGAAAGAAGAAAGACGGTGATTAAGAGGAAACCCATTAGGGTTAGTACTCATCCTCGATTGCTATAAAAGCTTAGGCTACCCCCTTAGCAATCGTGTGGTTCTTTATTTGTTTCCTAGCGACAATTTGCAAGGTTCTTAGACGTGAAGGTTTGCGGGCTGAGAAATTGCAGATTGAGCTAAGGATATTGTGCATCACATAACTATTGAGAGTTAGGTGATTGAGGGTTTACTGATCGCGTGAGTGAAGACTCCACGCAACCACCAAGTTGTACGAAGACTTGAACTGACAGAGCAAGGCGATTGCTCGAAGAGTGGAATCAAGACGGAGTCTTGGATTCAGGGGGAGACCCTGAGATAGATTGCAATGTAAGACGTAGCATAAAGTATAGATCTGGGGATGACCACAAGTACTTGTATGTTCTGACGAATTACTGATAAGTGAAATCTTTCCACTAGGCTGAGAGCCCCCAGACGTAGGTGACGTTGCACCGAACTGGGTAAACAATCTGCTGTGTCATTGTTTATAGCTTTATATTTCTGTCCTGCGTTATCTACACAAGAAGTCATACACGGTGTTATAGCTTCATCCGTAACATTGTGTGTGACATCTTGCACGACTAGACTGATCAAAATTTCAATTGGTATCAGAGGAGGCACCTACAGCTTTAGGTGAGTTCCTAAAACAAATATTTTGATCAAGATGGACAATAACATAGAAGGAGGATCCATAAATCGACCACCTGTTCTAGATAGAAGTAACTACGGCTATTGAAAGGCTGGAATGTGTGCCTTCATGAAGTCACTTGACAACAAAACATGGCAAGCTGTGATCAATGGTTGGAATGCCCCACAACTCAGTGACAACGATGGTAATTCTATCGGTCCAAAACCAGAAAAAGATTGGACTGATGATGAAGACAAGGAATCACTGGGAAAATCACGAGCTCTGAATGCTATCTTCAACGACATTGACCAGAACGTATTCAGACTAATCAACACATGCACAACTGCCAAATCCGCATGGGACATCCTTGCAGTTGCATATGAAGGAACAACCAAAGTTAGAGAACAAAAACTGCAATACTTAACAACCAACTTCGAAGCCCTTGTCATGAAAGAGGACGAATCAATTGCAGAATTCAATGTTCGTATTCGTGATCTAGCCAATGAATCCTATTCTCTGGGAGAACTAATGTCTGGTGAAAAATTAATAAGAAAAACCCTGCGTGTTCTTAGCCCTAGGTTTAAGATAAAGATCACTGTAATTGAGGAAGTTCATGACCTCAAGATCTTGAAATTTGATGAGCTGATGGGGTCTCTAATGACCTATGAATTGTCTCTGCCTAACATCGACAAAAGGAACAAAGGAGTTGCTTTCAAAAGCTCAACACACAAGCAACCAGATCCTGAGGAATCTGATTCTGACGAAGACATCGATGCTACAATGGCCCTTCTCACGAAAAATTACAACAAAGTCATGAGAAGATTCAGTCGAATGGGTGGACGGAATGTCACAACAAATGCCAGAAACAAAACTCCACAAAAAGCTCAAATAGGAGGAAGTCTTGACAGACCAAACAGGAGTGGGGAAGAAAACAACAAAAACAAAGGACTTTAATGTCATGAATGTGAAGGATTCGGCCACCTCCGTAGAGAATGTCCAAATTTCCTCAAACAACAAAAACGAGGTTGCAATGCCACCCTATCAGATGATGACAATGAAGATAGCGGATCTAAAGAGGTAAGCAACTTTGTTGCATTCACTACCACTACTCCTGTATGTAACATTGATAATTCTGTCAATATCAATGATGATCACCACCATCCAACTCCAAATGAGAATTGAACTAAAGAGCAACTAGTCGAGGCATACAAAGGCTTACATACAAGATGGATCAAGGAAACTCTGATACTTGATCAACAAGGTGAACGGATTATCAGTCTTACCAACGACAAGTCTAGATTTCTAGAAACGATCGTGGAGCGAAAACGTGAAATCACCAGACTTAATGGAGAAATTAGTCTTATGACTAAATCGGTAAAGATGATGAATCCTAGCACGGAAAGCCTTGACAAGATCCTATCAGTAGGAAAGCAGTCCAAGGATACGACGGGACTAGGGTACTCACACGATATCCCCTCAACAGCAGTAACGAAGTTTGTCCCACAACAAGCCATGGTTGACAAGAAACCACTGGATGCCCCAACACATCCTACAGGACGACCTACAACAAATGCCATGACATCGTCTACAACATGTTCGTGTCAAGCAACTGTCAGAAGACATCCTCCACGCAGACAACAATACTACAGAAGACCAGCTTATGAATATCAATGGATATGTCATTACTGTGGTCAACAAGGTCACATCAGACCTTTTTGTTTTCAACTTCTTGGGAGAAAGCAAACTCAGCTACCACAAAAGAGACATTAAAGTCATCTCTCAACTCCTCTGAAAACATACCGCCTTGAATGGAGACCTAAGAACCTAGTCTATCGAGCTACTGTTGCATATACATCCTTAAGTGCATCAACAAACGAGGACTTGTATCTCGACATTGGATGTTCTCGACACATGACAGGTACTCCAGAGTTTCTTTCCAATCTCAAATTATATACAAACTGCTATGTTACTTTTGGAGATGGGATTCGAGCACGAATCATTGGAAAAGGAGTACTCAAGAATTCAGGAGCTTCCTGCCTAACTGAAGCATTACTTGTAGAAGGACTTAAGGCAAACCTGATTAGCATCAGCCAAATCTGTGATCTAGGTTAAGAAGTGAAATTTACTAAGGAAGGCTGTGTAGTAAAAGACTCCGATCAAAAGTCACTATTCTACAAGGAATCCGCTCAATGGATAACTGTTATATCTGGTCCCCCGAATCACAAATCGAAGCAGCAAAGTGTTTTGTCTCCAAAGCAGAAGAAACCAAACTATGACACAGAAAGCTTGGACATCTAAATCTTAGAAGCATGCAGAAGGCAATATCCGAGCAAGCCATCACTGGAATACCAAACCTAAAAATAGTAGAAGGAAAGATCTGCGGAGAATGTCAGATTGGGAAGCAAACCAAGATGTCACACAAGAAGCTGCAACACATCACCACCTCTCGAGTACTTGAGCTAATACATGTTGACCTAATGGGGCCAATGCAAGTTGAGAGTCTTGGAGGAAAACGCTATGTCTTTGTGTGTGTAGATGATTACTCACGATACACATGGGTTGACTTCCCTCATGACAAATCAGATACATTCTCGATCTTCAAGAATCTGTTCATCCAGGTCCAACGAGAAAAAGGGGAAACAATTGGCAAAATAATTCGACTTCGTAGTGATCATGGACGAGAATTCGAGAACAACAAATTTGCAGAATTCTGTAACTCATAAGGGATAGCTCATGAGTTCTCGGCACCAATAACTCCCCAACAGAATGACATTGTTGAGCGCAAAAAAAGGACTCTACAAGAGATGGCTAGAGTTATGATGCTGGCCAAGGACATACCAACTCACTTTTGGGCAGAAGCACTTAACACTGCTTGCCATATCCACAATCGAGTCACTCTCCGACCAGGTATGTCAGTAACTTATTATGAAATATGGAGGGGGGAGAAAGCCCAATGTTAAGTACTTCCACATCTTTGGATCCACTTGTTATATACTGGCCGATAGAGAGCCTCGTCGAAAGCTTGATCCAAAAAGTGATGAAGGCATCTTCCTTGGCTACTGAAGGAATAGTCGCGCGTACCGAGTCTTCAACAAACGAACCAAAACCATGATGGAATCAATCAATGTTGTTGTTGATGATGATTGTGAAGATGCCTCAGAAGACGCGACAGATGAAGACGGAGCCTATCCTAACAATGCTAGGAAGAATGTTACTACTGATGTCAGAGAAGATGCTAGCAGCAATCAGAAAACGATGATGCTAGTCCAAATGTCGATAATGATGAGACAGTTCCTGAAACCAGCAACAAGAATCCCTCGCGAAGAATCCAGACTAATCATCCTATCTCTGGAGTAATTGGAGACCTGAATGAAGGCATACGGACTCGGTCAAAAACTCCTGAAGACTACAACGAGATGATAGGCAATATTTGCTTCGTTTCAAAAACAGAACCCAAAAATATTAATGAAGCCATCAATGATGAGTATTGGGTCAATGCTATGCAAGAAGAGCTAATTCAATTTGAGAAGAACCAGGTGTGGGAACTGGTGCCCAAACCAAGAGAAGGAAATATCATTGGCACAAAATGGATCTTCAAAAACAAGTCCGATGAGCTTGGTAACATCACTCGCAACAAAGCAAGGTTAGTTGCTCAAGGGTAAACTCAAATTGAGGGAGTGACTTTGATAAGACTTTTGCTCCAGTAGCAAGACTTGAAGCAATCAGACTCCTACTAGGGATATCATGTCATCTACAGATAAAGCTTTACCAGATGGATGTCAAAAGTGCCTTCCTGAATGGAGATCTCAACGACGAAGTATATGTATCACAACCTAAAGGGTTTATTGATCCACACTCCCCTGATCATGTGTATAAACTCAAGAACGCTCTCTATGGGTTGAAACAAGCACCAAGGGCTTGGTATGAAAGGCTCACAAAATTCCTGATTCAAAGCAGCTACACTAGAGGGGGAGTCGACAGAACTCTATTTGTAAAGAACGACGACGGGAAATTGATGATAGCTCAAATTTATGTCGATGACATTGTCTTTGGAAGGATGTCAAGCAAGATGGTAGAGAAATTTATTCAACAAATACAATCAGAATTCGAGATGAGCATGGTGGGAGAGCTTACCTATTTTCTAGGCTTCCAAATCAAACAACTAAAAGATAGCATCTTCATATCTCAGAGCAAATATGCGAAGAATATTGTCAAGAAGTTTGGGCTAGAAAAAGCCTCACATAAAAGGACACATGCAGCTACACATATCAAGCTAACTAAAGATGATCCAGGAGAAGCCGTCGACCAACACCTATACAGAAGTATTATCGGTAGTCTTCTCTACCTTACTGCGAGTCGACCAGATATTGCTTACTCTGTAGGAGTATGTGCACGATATCAAGCTAATCCCAAGGTTAGTCATCTCTCCCAAGCTAAAAGAATTATAAGATATATCTCTGGGACTACAGATTTGGGTTTATTATACTCATTCGACACATCCTCTACCCTGGTGGGGTATTGTGATGCCGATTGGGCTGGAAACACAGCGGATAGGAAAAGCACATCTGGAGGATGCTTCTTCCCTGGCAACAACTTCATATCCAGGTTTAGTAAAAAGCAAAACTGGGTTGCCCTTTCCACTGCCGAATCAGAGTATATTGCTGCTGGGAGTAGCTGCACACAACTACTATGGATGAAGCAGATGTTAGTCGAATACAATGTCAGACAGGAAGCCATGACTTTATATTGTGATAATGTCAGTGCCATCAACATCTCCAAAAATCCTGTCCAACACAATAAGACCAAACACCACTTCATTCGAGAGCTGGTCGAAGATAAGAAGATCATCCTAGAGCACATCCATATAGAGAAGCAACTTGCTGATATTTTCACGAAGGCATTAGATGCGAGAAGATTTGAGTATCTCAGGTCGTCACTCGGTCTGTGCACCATCAACGAACAATAGAAGTTGCTAAAACGGTGGAGAGGAGTTAGTTGGTGCCTCTTCATGAACCGGTCCAAAATCCCAACACATGCCATTGGGCCAAGCACACCAAAAGCCCATATAAAGGAAGGAAGGTCACAAAAGATATGCTTGAACTTCAACAGATTTGATTTGAATCTACCTGTTTTCAAAATCAAAACCTAGTCTGCCTCTTCTCGCTTTCGCTCTCGTCTCCCTCACCTTCACACACTGCAACGAAAAACCACAGATATGGTAAAGACTCGTAGCACTTTAGCACCAAAGAAGGCCACTGGGGGTAAACGATACGATCCGAAAGCAGAAGCAAAAAGCTCCAAGAGCAACAATCCAAAAACCAACAAGCATGGAGTCCGAATCAAAGGACCAAAGACGCTGAAGAAAACTGAAGAATCCCCCAAAGAAACCTCACCGGAGGAAGCCCCAATGCCCACTTTTTCTCGAGTTCCTAAACGATCTCGAACCGGAAGCTGTACATTCTCCATGACAGACCTAACGGGGCCAGAAAGAGAGACTGATCTTGGGCAAGAAAGCCGAGAAGCGTCCATGCAGATTGTTCCCGTTCCAGTATCAACAAATGTCCCAGGTATCGATTTCTCCAATATTTAAAACACCGATACCTCTAGAAATAGTGATTTGTTGGAATCACTACTGGAAAACCAAGACCCACCTCAAGAAGGTTTGGTAGAGGAACTGATAAACCCTGAAGGAGAAAAGGAAGACTTGACCCCGGTCAGTCATGGGTTGGAGCGTATTGCTGAAGGAGAAGGAGAAGAAGAAGGAGCAACAGATGTCATTCCTGAAGCCACAAAAGAGGCTGTAGTAGAAGAAGAAGTCGCTGACTCGGAAGAAGCCGAGGAAGAAGCTGAGAAGGACAACAATGTTGCCACAATTAACACAGAAGAAGTTCCTCTGGATGCCAGAGAAGATGCGACAGAAGATGTTGCCGAGACAGCACACACGGTGTTGTCATCCCTGAAGAAGAAGGTAATAGAAGAAAATGAAAGTCTAGCTGTGATGGTTGAAAAACTCAAGGAAACCAAGAAGAGGAAGGAGGTGAAAGATGCTGGAGGCCCCAGCAACAAAAAGAAGAAGATGTTCGTCAAGGAAAAAGGGAAGAAAAGTGTCCCCAAAAGGAGATTAGTGGATGAAGCAACTGATAATGATGAAGAGGAGGTTACCACAAGGAAAGCGAGGAAGGAAGAATGCCTGAAGAAGGACAAGAACACATTGAGTGTTCCTTACGACAACGTGTCATTTCACTCTGCGGATGGTGCCAAACGGTGGGAATTCGTGTTCAAGAGAACGGCGTATCCCGAGAAGACCCTGTCATCAGAACTGCTGGAACTAGAAGCCATTGTCCAACTTCTGGAGCAGGCAGAGCTTATGAAGACCGTCAGGAACATTGGTAACCACTATCCCCTCTTAGTCAAGGAATTTATTGCCAATTTGCCTACTGGGTTTGGGACTCCGGATGATCCGGATTTTGAGAAGGTGTATGTCAGAGGCATTCGCTTCAACATCTCCTCTGACATCATAAATGACTTCCTGGGGAGAAAGCGTGTTCGATCTATACCTCCACCTGACCTGAACAAGGTACTCCGTGAGATTACCGGAGACAAAAGCAGAAAGTGGCCTACCAAAGGCACTGTTGCAGCATCGGACCTCACATCCAAGTACTCCATTCTCTTTCGCATCGGAGTAGCAAATTGGGCTCCCTCCACACACGCATCTTCTATCAAACCAGAGCTGGCGATACTCATCTTCCAAATCGGTACTGGGTCTACACTTGATTTTGGGCAATTTGTTACTGATCATCTTATCCGACATGCCAGATCACTTGCTGTGAAAATACCTATTGCCTTTCCCTCCCTTATCTCTGAGCTGCATGTACATCAACACCCTGAAGTGTTGAAGACAACAGATAAGGTTGGCAAACGAGGAGGACTGATTGTGGTCAGCCACAAGCTGTTTGAGGGCAAGCATGCTCCTGATCTTGTCAGGCCAGAAGCCAAGGCAACGACCAGTCGAGCCACAAGTGCCGCCCCTCCAACCAAGACCACCAGCAGGGATGCAGTGATAGCATTTGTGCCCTAGTCCAATTGCTATTAGCCTGTAAACGTCTATGTACATTATCATCGTTTGTAACATATATATAAAACGGCTTTGTATTACTTATGTGTTGAAGTAATATGTTAAGCATGATCTGATTTATGACCACTAAAGTAGTAGAACCATAAATCTGTACGGATCACACTTAACGAGTCCCTGGTCAAAACATGCTTCCTAAGAAGCAACCAGTATGAGGATGGTTCTTAATGACGTAGTTCTACTTGTCATAGGGATGAGGGATCTTGGAACCATATCATAGATATCATGAGGTGATTGATATCGGACGACCCGCTTTGAATAGTGTTTTCATAGATTAAGCCATAAACATATTCAAATGCGATAGCTTGTCACGGCATCCTTAGACCAAGGAGTCTTTGTGATCACTATGCAATGAACGTACGGCTTTAACTTGCGCCAAACGCTTTCTGTAAAAGGATTGCTATACACGAAAGACGGCTAAGGGATTTATCCCTCATACTACGGTATGGGAAAGATATCCGTTAGAAGGCCTCTTGATGGAGACTGACTGAGAGAAAGAGCATGGCCATGCCAATGATACGGGTTATCAGTTCTCAGCCATCTCGCATATCAAGTAACAATGATTGATTGAACAAGGGAGACGACTCTATGCCTTGTGATCAATCGGGATATCTAGAGATAACAGGATGGTGACTTGTACGCACAAAGGTTAAGTCGAATCATCGATCATCATGCACCTTGGGTAATCATAATGTTTTACTAGAGACCACTTATGATGGATCGGGCAAGAGCAATCTTTTGCGCCGATCTGCCAACGGTGGCATGAGCCTAGAGGGTCACACACATACAAGGCGGATAACTTGAGACAAGGAAACATTGATGTTTCTTGAGGAGTAATATATGGACAAAACTGGAGGTTTTGTGCCATAGGTTCGGTTTGAGAGAATAATTAGCGAATCGAGAAAAATTGAGTTTTTCGTCGATATCGCGTCGGACTTTGTTTGATAAGTGACGACAAAAGGGTCGGGCGATTTTTGGACACGGCATGAGACAACACGGGAGGGCCCATTGGGCTCGGCCCATGAAGCCTCATGGCCGGCCCATTAAGGGCCCAACAAGACCTCATGGCCGGCCCACATGGTGGGTCCATGTGTGGGGCCACACAACACCATGCTTAGTTGGTGATTGTGGATTAAGAGGTGAGTGATTTAAGGGGTATGGGTTAAAGTACCTTTAAGCCCATACCAATCACTTTTGACCCATGCTTGTTGGATGATGAATTGAAATATCTAGCATTCATTCATTAATTCAAGAATCACACAACTCTCACAACACTCTCTCCTCTCTTTGCTCTCTTGTTCTTCATTTAATTGTTCTAGTAGGCAATTAAGTGAGGGATCATCAAGATCATCCCCTTGGTGTGGACTTGCTTTAGAGAAGAAGATCCGAACGTTCTTCTTTATCGATTCAACGAAGACTAAATGCAAAATGGAGAAACTGTCCAGATTGTCCAGTTCCGATGACCGACAATGCGTGAGCCATAGCCGCTTCGTCCGAGCTCCGATTAAGCTGAAACTTAGGGCGTTGGAAAGATAATTCCAAGGGCTACAACTTTTGTGAAATACTGATTTTCAAAAGGAGCGCTGGTTTAGGAGATACAAGGCCGAGAAGCAGACTGATCCGCAGAGTCTGTCCAGCGAGACGGGAAAAATGTTTTGCTCCAGACGGAGGTCTTCTCGTCCGAACTGGGTTTAGAGCAAAACACAAAAGATGTAGGGAATTGGCTGAGGTTTAATCTCCAAAAAGAACCGAAGCGATTGGTGATCTGTAGCTCGAGATATAGAGCTTCAAAGTCTCGGTTTTCTGCCGGGCAGATTCTGGTAAAACCCGAAAACTCGATTTCCTAAGGATCTAACTTGGTAGTCGATCTTGCGCAGGTTAGGGGCAGTTTATAGGTTGCTTCCGCTGCCATGAACGTAATTAGGATGCCCCGGGACCTAACATGCAGTTATGCTTGAAAGAGAGATAGCCGTGCTTGACGAGGACATCGTCAATCTGAAGACAGCCCTGAAGCATCTCTCCCAGCGACGATCACATTGTGCCAACCTGCTAAAGTCCATGTCCCCTCCTGGCTCCGAAGATGATGACACCACCTCTCTACCAAATGCTCCAGAAGAATCTACTCAAGATGCCTCCACCGACGCTACTGAAGAAGAGACTGCCAGTTCCAGCAGCAGCTCTGTTTAATTTCATAAACTTTATGATTGCCGAACAACTGCACATCTTTATTTTGTAATTTTTTGTTAAACACTGTTTCACACTTACTCTCGACTGCTGATCGGGAGTATGTGTGAGTTAAATTTGGATTTGTTTCTTATTACCCTGTTTTGATATTATTGTTTAAAATTTTGGCTCTTTTTGAGCCAGCAAGGGGGACTAAGATAGATACGCCGCATGATACGAGAAAGATAGAGACGACGCGGAAACACGATGATATGCGCAAAAGACGCCACGAGACGCGAAACACATACAAAGACTTGATGACTGACGATCAAGTGCATCGACGACAAATGCGACGAAGAATGTTGTCCTTGAAAATTGCCAAAGGGGGAGATTGTAGTTACGACGGTTTTAGAGATTGGCTAATTTTTAAAGGAACTGAAGAACATGTTACAAAGAATGTCGAAGCATCTTCTGCGACATTTTGTGTAACATTATTGACGGCGTCTCGGCAAACATCCTGATCGACAGAAATCAGGAAAGTGCAGTTTCTGCAGAAAGTTCGAAGACGATTAGGAAATTCCATGAACGATTTCAAATCTGGAAAGAAGAAAAACGATGATTAAGAGGAAACCCATTAGGGTTAGTACTCATCCTCGATTGCTATAAAAGCTTAGGCTACCCCCTTAGCAATCGTGTGGTTATTTATTTGTTTCCTAGCGACAATTTGCAAGGTTCTTAGACGTGAAGGTTTGCGGGCTGAGAAATTGCATATTGAGTTAAGGATATTGTGCATCACATAACTATTGAGAGTTAGGTGATTGAGGGTTTACTGATCGCGTGAGTGAAGACTGCACGCAACCACCAAGTTGTACGAAGACTTGAACTGACAGAGCAAGGCGATTGCTCGAAGAGTGGAATCAAGACGGAGTCTTGGATTCAGGGGGAGACCCTGAGATAGATTGCACTGTAAGACGTAGCATAAAGTATAGATCTAGGGATGATCACAGGTACTTGTATGTTCTGACGAATTACCGATAAGTGAAATCTTTCCACTAGGCTGAGAGCCCCCAGACGTAGGTGACGTTGCACCGAACTAGGTAAACAATCTGTTGTGTCATTGTTTATAGCTTTATATTTCTGTCCTGCGTTATCTACATAAGAAGTCATACACGATGTTATAGCTTCATACGTAACATTGTGTGTGACATCTTGCACGACTAGACTGATCAAAATTTCACAAATTAAGAACTTCTTGCACCTAAATTCAAGAGGAAAAAGAGAGCTACAATTCTCATGCAAAGATTTTTTTCCATTTGAGGTCTGGAAGAGGTAAAAATAGCGTCGGAGCAGTGAGTGTTTGCAAGAAAATTGAGCCAAAACAGACCAGTTGAACCAGCCCGGTCTAAACCAATCTGGTCTGGGATTTCTAGATCAAAACACGAATTTGCGGCAAATTCTATCCTCAAATATGATTTGTGAGTGTATAGAGATCTAGACCACACATTTTGACACCCTATTTTGTCATATTCTAAAAGGTGTCTTAACCTAACTTTGAGGGGACAACTTACTTTTTCATCTCTTCAACCACCAAGTCTCATTTTCTCGCTAAAATTTCCAGCACCTTATCTTCTTCATTCTCTCCCAAGAAGAGCAGTTTTCCATAATAGCTTGAAGACCAACAACAATCTCACATCTTCTAGCTTGGATATTGAAGTTTGAAGACATTTTCCACCATGGACCTTAGTTTGCTTTGCTCTTCTTCTTCCTTTGTATTTATTTAGGTTGTGATGACTTTATTAGACATGAGCACCATGGTTTTTGGCTAAACACCCAAAACCATGGCTGTTAGACTATTTGGTATTTATATCATTTAAAGTTTTCTTTCAATAGTTGCTTGTGTATGGTTAGTTTACTTTATGGAGAATGCATGTGTATATTGTTTGATTCTAGCTTCTTTGATTGTAGCTCATGAATGATGCACATGCCCTAGATGGGCTTTGTGAGTGTATTCTTAGATTTTAGGTCTTGGTTAAATATATGCATGTGTTAGCTCGAGATTGACTCTGAGATGGTCTTTTAAGAGTGGATTTAAGTAGACTCGAGGGATCGACGCCTAGCGTGTTTTACTATGGTTGAAATTTCTTGTTCTTAATGCGATGTCCGGTGAGTTGTAACATCCCGAGATAGTAGCTCACCCGAGATTAGGCCGTTCCCAATGTGTAAAGACGGGTTCGGTTTCTAAGACCTAGGAAATTCTGAGTTGTGGCAGGGACAAGACGTCGAACACAATGTTGTGACAATTGGTTCGACAACTTGTCTAATCACAGATAAGTAAATAACGGAACAGTAAATAGAAGACACACAGTATGTTTACCCAGTACGGTGACTCCGCACCTATGTTTTAGGGCACTCAGCCAGTGGAAAGGTTTTCACTATTTGGTAGTCAATAGTACAACTTCAAGCATTAACTAGCTATCACACAAGATATTGTCCTAAGCTACTATAGATCTCACCGTGAACCACCTCGACCAGGGACTCCCCCTGGCTCTGAGAACGTCTCAATTCCACCCTTCGAGCAAGCCTATGCTCGGCGTAGTTGTCTTCGACAATTTCTTCGTGAGTATTCAATCATGAACACAAACCCACAAATCATAAACACTCAAACTCTCACAGACATTATTGATAATTATCTGTTTTCGATCGTTGCAAATTGCAATTTAGGATTTAGTGAATTGGGAGATTTTTCAGGTTTAATTAGTAACGGAAAACTGGGAAATTGTGCAGATTCTGCCCAAAATTTTACAGGCTTATCTCCCCGGGTAGGTTGTAAACCTTAGTCGGCGAGATGTTGACTAACATCTCGCCGGCTAAGGCTGTCAAACCTAATTGGCGAGATGTTGTCCAAATCTCGCCGGCTAAGCCTGTCAAATATAACTTGCGAGATTTTGATCAAAATCTCGCCGGCTAAGGTTTCAAACCTAATCGGCAAGATTTTGAAATTCTCGCTGGCAAATGTTCACTAAGCAGGCGAGATATTGATCAACTCCAACCCGGCGAGATATTGATGAAATATCTTGCCGGGTATGACCATTCCCGACGAGACTTGCCCGACGAGATCAGGTCTCCTGCCCTGCAGGAGCGATGTCGCGCTGGCTTGGAGCTGTTTTCAGTGGTGATTATTCCATTAATTTCTGAATTGACCCCTTTAGTTTTTAAAAGTAATTTTACTTTCCCTATTGTTAATTTTTATTGAAGGAATATTATTGTTAATTAATTATACATGGTATCAATATTGGTACATTTATTTATTTATTTATTTATTATCTTATTACATAATGTCCATACATGCCTTATATTTAAAATTTTGTTTAGTGCAAAGTTTAGTTCCGTACCTTGCTTTAATAGCAGAACCGACATCAATCACTTTTCTTTCAGATCAATCACTCTCAGCTTTGAATCCTTGATCCTACTAATGAGAGACTCCACCCAAAATGGAGCAAAAGGCAACGAATTAGCCTACTTCTTGCGTGTACCGATAGAATTTGACTTTTTAAATGAATCGAAGCGAAGAAATCGAAGAAATGCTTTCGTTAGTAGAGAAGACAAGGTATGGATGCTCTTTTCTTTATCAAGCTTTTTCTGATAAAGAGACTAGGAGCCTTATTATTTAGTAGTAAATGCCTAAGTTTGGGTTTTTCCCCTCTCTGGTTGGTTTAATGTGTTCACAAGTTTCTTGGCTTCTAGTATATCTACCTACTCTCATGGAAGAAGGGCGTAGGTCTCAAAATTCCCTCTGACTCGGAGGAATGATAAAATAAAGTCTGACAAATCTATCTTGTATAGCTTCCGAGGTCTGCCTTCCCTGATTGAGCCCTAAAACTGGCATCGATGGTTTCATATATAAAAAAGGGTAGATCTAATTTTCACTCAATCTTTTCTACACATCATCGGACGGAAGTCAATGCAAAATAAGAGACTTCATCCACATTGAGGGCCGGCTTGGTGAAAGGCGTTACTATCGTATATAAGGAATCACCTAGCCAACGCTCTACTTACCAACTGCCCTTCATTCTATTAGGGAGCTGGACTACGTATATGTAATACGATCGGACTACAGATTACGTGCTAAACAGATTAGGCAAATTTTAAAATGTTTGATCAAATTATTTTTAGAAAAAAGCAAGGACTTTATTGAAACGTCTAACCTTAAAACAAGAGCAAAAGTTAGTTTATAACCTATTGGTATTTTATGTAATTTAATAAATTTGTTATAAGAGGAAATGGTTGAAAAAATTGGAATGGTTTAGTTTTATAAATATCTAATTGGAAAATTCATTTAATATTTTATTATTCATTCGTGCAAATAAAAGAAAAATATGATAAAATCTGGCGTGTTTAATAAATAATTGGAAAAAGTCGGCGGCAGGGTTTTTTCTTGCGGTTTGTACCCTTCGCCCGTTGCGATTTGGGTTGTTGGTCGAAAATCGACGATGTCTCACGGCGGCACGGCTCCGTCTGTGAGGGCTTCTAGTACGGCTACAGTTCCGGGTCTTGCGGTGGTAGCTGCGACAACAACTGGCGGTGAAGGAAACAGATCTAGTGGGATGGCAGGAACGGAGTCGAGTGCGGTGAGGTTGAGGACGGAATTGCAGGAGGGGCGAGCTTGGGTCGCGACGGTAGATCGGTACTGGGAGGGAACTGGTGTTATCTGGCGTCGGTGGGCAGACTCATGTAAGCATACCGAACTAGGGGGTCTCGGCTTGCTTAAGCTTCAATACGTGGGAACCAACGGTTTTGATTGGTTGGTAGATCGGTATTGGGAGGGATATGGAATTATCTAGCGTCGGTGGGCAGACTCATGCAAGCACACCGAACTAGGGGTACTCGGCTTGCTTAAGATTCAATACGTCACTTGTGTGTCCTATTGTGATCGGTACTGTAAGGAAAAGAGGGGTCCCTGGTGTTGATGGGTGGATCGGGTTAAACCTAATGTGCTGGGAGAATTTGAATTTCGCGATGCCCATATTGATCGCAGGGTTGATCGAGAAAGCTGGTTTAAAGCGGTCTGCAGCAAGATCACGGGGTTTCTCCATCCGTATGAGTTGGAGGTCATGGCTCTGCATGAAGCTAACTGGTTCGAGTCGATTGGTCTCCGGAGTTATCATGGATGCCTGTGTAAAGCATTGTGCAACAAGATCACGGGATTTCTCCATCCGTATGAGTTGGAGGCCGTGGCTCTACGTGATGCTAAACAGGTCGAGCTGCACAACTTTGGAGGAATCATTAACGAACGGTGTTGCGTACTACCCACTATCGGAACATGTGTTCTTTGTTTTACTTGTAATCAAATGGCTCACGAATTGGCCATGTTTGCTTTAACTAACAGTAGTTGTGATTATGGTGAGGGGTCTGTCCCACCAACTGTAACTTCAGCTGTCCGGCTTGATGCTAGGTTAGTTGCTATTTAATTAATAAAATTCGCTTTTACCTTAAAAAAAAATGATAATCCCATTAATTTATCAGTTGACCATTTTATTCTTCAGAAGTTTAATTCTAATTTTGGTATTAAAAGGGGTATCATCGTTGGTACATTTATTTATATACATTCATGGCCGGTAGAGTACATTTTACAATTAATATAAGGAGGTAATTTTATGTAGCTCACCACAAAAAAATTTGTATTCTCGCATGAATCACTATTTTTTAAATTTAATTTATGAGGTCACCAAAATTGTTTTTTTTACTCCGTTGACTTTTTTAATTTTTTTTAAAGCTTATGAAATAACCAAAATACCCTCACAATTAATAATTGAATATACAGTTTATCTCAATTTATGGTTTGACCAACTTGAAAATCAAATTTTTTTCAAGCCGTTTCGGTTCGTTTAGTTTGAAGCATGACCTCCTCGTTATGTGTTGGCTTTATCTCTGACATCTCATTGGTTCCAGCACTATCATAAGCCTTGAATGAGTTCAAGACACTCCGTTCACCTCTCTCGGACTTCGCCGGAGTTGAAGGTAGTTGGTAAACCTTCAAACCTTCATGACCGCTTTGACAGAAATTTGATTCACAAATCAGCCAATCTGTTGGTTCAATTATTGATTGTTAGGTTATTTTGGTCATTTCACAATTTTTTTTAACGGAGTAAGATAGAAACATATTTTGGTAACCTCACAAATTAAATTTTAAAAGCGGTGACTTACGTGAGAATACAAACTTTTATAGTGACCTATGTAAAATTACCCCTTAATATAATATGCAACATCTTACAAAAATGTCACAAGGGCAAAAAATATTTTTGTAATTATCTTTATATTACAAGAGCAAACTCATAAAATGCATATAAGATACTATTGAAAAATAAATAGAACGATATTATTATTTTCTTGTCATTATAACCGCATGTGCCACAAAATGTTATTCTTATCGTACATAATTTGAAACTATATGATTGTAGCCGATGTCTTAAATACATCCCATGTCAAGTTTCGCATGTAATGTCTTATTTAATAGATACGGGATGATACAAAATGGGAATCAAGAACAAATCTTCCTTTCTCGAGACAGTTAAGCCGAAGGCTTCAGTCATGTCTAGACCTTCCGGCCTCTTTCCATTAGGAAGTTTCCAATCGAAATGGTAGAGTAACTTTGCGAGCGGGAGCTCAATATTAGGCAGTGCATACGCTATGCCAGGACACATCCTTCGCCCAGCGCCAAACGGGATAAACTCAAAATGCGCCCCCTTGTAATCAATTGAACAATCGAGAAACCTCTCAGGATAAAATCTGTTAGCTTCGTTCCAGTACCTCGTGTCTCTACCTATCGCCCATGCATTTACAATGACTCTTGCTTTCGCGGGTACATCATATCCGTTGATCACACAATCTTCTCCACATTGTCTTGGAATCAATAGAGGAGCGGAAGGGTGTAGCCTCAGGGTCTCTTTTATTAATGCTTTTAAGAACTTGAGTTTGTGGATATCTGTTTCGTTGACACTTCCCTTTTTGTGGAAAATTTGTCTTACCTCAGACTGTGCCTTGTTCATGAGCTCGGGGTTTTTCATCAATTCTGACATTGCCCACTCTATGGTTGTTGATGATGTCTCGCTCCCGGCGGCAAAAATATCCTGCAACATGATTAAAATAATTGATTAGGTGAGACAATCTAATTAAATTCGTTAGTCTCAAACAAAATTACCATATTACTTTTATCTTGACTTCAAAATCGTAAAGTATGTCATCATACATTAAGGATATATTAAAAAATTTAATCTTCAGGGGTGTGGGTCTGTTGGAAATATCGTGGGTTATGGTAGATTTGGTCTTCTACCATGAACTTGAGCAGTCAAAAGAGAGGGTTGTGTATGGTCCGGTTAACTGGACCGAATGGTCAACACTCAAACTTAACAGGAAATCTTCGAGTGTAATTGGATGGTAGATTTTTAACCGATTAGAAATTGGGCCGGTTTTTGTTTTTGACCAAATTAACCATGTTCTATGGACTTGACACGTGTGCATGTGATTTCAGATATATTATTTGGGACATATTTTAGATTAAAATGTTTTATCTAGAGTCAAAATTTTTAAGTATTCAACGACCTATACTCATGAATATGCATAACCAAATGAAGACACGAGATGCAACAACATTTTACTTAAAAGAGAAGAGATGTGGACGTTAGTGAGAGCAACACATGTCATCTCAATTTTAGCTTGATTTTTTTAGTTAACCGTTGGTTTTGAGTTATATGAACCAACCCCAAACTAAAATTAAATGGTTCACTTAAAAATATAACCGTAACCAAACTGTTATCTTTGATTTTCAATTTTTCAGATTCGGTTATGTATGACTTTCGGGTTGGTTATGGTTTTTGGTCAAAAATTGACAGCCCTGCCAGAGGAGGTGCGTGAATGGTATTTTTGGTACATGATAATAAATTAGAGATTACTTGATAACACATGAGGCGAGTGTGTGTTTTTTCGTCCATGTCTACTAATTAAACTTATGAGATAATGTTGCACGAATACTTTATAAGATAAGTCACCTATCAAAAAAATTGTAAATTTGAACGAAAGTGAGCAAAGTCTATCTGTTCTATATACCACAAGTAATTAGTATACTGACCATGATCACAGCTTTGATGTTGTTGTCGGTTAAAGGAGACCCAAGATCACCATGTTCTTGAAGCTCTAACAGAACATCGACAAAATCTTTCTGGTCAGTTCCTCCATTTCCATTTCTTGCCATCTTCTTTCTTTCTCTGTGCTGATCGATGATGTTCTCGAGTATAATGTCGTTTTCTTGATGCACCCTCGCAAGTTTAGGCCTCGATCCGCTCATCACTTCGAGAGCCTTAACCGAAGGATACATATCCGCGAGGCAGAATCCTCCCGCGAGCTCTTTAGCTGCGGATATATTAGAAAGGAACCTTTCTTGCCCTTCACACTTGTCCCCAAAAGCCGCCCTCGAAGTGATTCCGTATGTTAAAGAGAAGATCATGCTGCTGAGGTTGATTTTCGATCCTTGGCCTGAAGCTATGGTTGTGATGAGATTGGAGACCTCTTCTTCTCTGATGGAGAGGAAAGATTGGACTCGGGCCGGACTCAAGAGCTCGGTGGTACAAATCTTGCGGAGCTGCCTCCAGTAAGGGCCGTAAGGAGAGACGATGATGTTGGTGAAGTTGTAGGACAAGAGCTTGGCGGCGAGGAGATGGGGCCTATCGGAGAAGTTAAGGTCATGTGTTGTGAGGATTTGTTTTGCGATTTCGGGGGAGGAGACGACGATGGTGGGAACTTGACCGAGCCGAAGGTACATGAGAGGACCGTGTTTGATGGCCAAGTCTCGGAGGGTGTGGTGTGGGAGTGAGCCGGAAGTGGCAAGTTGGTGCAAGTTGCCTATGATTGGGAGCTTCCATGGACTTGGTGGGAGGTTTTTGGGTTTTGGGTTGTTCATTGCTTTGATGACCATGAAGAAGAAGAGGAAGAGAAGGAGGGTTGCAATGAAGGAAATGTGAAGCATTTTCAAATTTTGGAGTAATGAAAGATAATTTGGTAAATGAAAATAGTTTTGGGGATACAAGAGGAAGGGACCATGGGCATGAGCTGTTGATTATATGTTTCGGATACAACAAAGTAAGGGCAAGTTAATGGTGACACTTAAACTCTATAATCCATTTAATGTAAGGCAATGTAGATAGATGGTCGGTCCATTGGAGGTAAATTCACCTTCATCAAAGTTTGATATATGTTAAAGTTTGAATCTATAGTCATAAATGCTGATTAAGTGTTTACAAGACAGACAAGTTTTTGTTGTAGTACCCAAACAATAACAATTGAGTTATTAAATGTGTTAAAAGCTTGATCTACTTAAAAACTCCACTTTATAATAAAAAAAAGGTTAGACTGTAAGAGATACGGGTAATTTACTTGAGAATTAGACCAATCCCAATATAGTTTTAATAACCGTGACATATATATTGTAACAAAAGTCTAAAAGACGGAGTATATTATAGGAGTAAGTACAGATTTGTACACCCGCTGAAATCTCGTTTCAGGATTGGAACCCCAAATTTGTTTTTTTTTTTTCTCGACAGAAAATGTTAAAAAATATAATAATACCTAAAATGCCCTTGAGGTATAATTTCCAATCTTATGAATTTATTGTGATAATTATGAAATTACTATTTTACCCCTACTCAAATAACCATTTGAAATTATGAATTGAGGATAGGATTGACTTTTCAAGTACACAAATACAATAATTAAAATTTTTAAAATTAACTATGAAACTACAAATTTTCCCTTCCATCTCTTCCTCTCGTTTCTCTGTCCCTACAGCCACTACTCGCTCTCGACGTCGTTGCTCCGCCTCCTCGCTCTCGACCTACACCGCCATGAACTCCAACCCCGAATCGGAGTAGAAAAAACACTTCGACCGAGCCTAGAGCCCTTAAAATCCCACCCGCTCCGACGAGCTTCCTGGCAACCGGACACTCCGAGCGAGCCCAGAGCCCTTAAAATCGGCGATTTTGACTCTCCGGCCACGAATCTGAGCGTCAAGGTTCGCGAGGAGAGGAGCTTCAACATGGATGTGGCAGGAGAGAAAAAAGATTGGGACTTCAGGGGCAAATTGAGAAATCGGGTTTGGGTCTGGGCCTGAGAGCTAGCTTCAGCGACGAAGAAGAAGAGCCACCCACTGCCATTGATGGAGCTCGATGAGAAAAATTGGGCCTGAGAGTCACCGCCATCTCCTTCCTCAAGGTCCTCGTCCTCTCCCATAATGCCTTTTTTCGTTGCCTTCAACCTCTCTCTCTCTCTCTCTCTTGGTCTACAAGTCCCTCCACGTCATCGAATCCAAACATTGTCGGACCCTTAATCCTCTCAGACCGGACCTCCTCCTCGGGGTCCTCGCACGCTACCGCACGTGACCCACCTCGATCTATCCCTCTGCCCTCGCGTTACCGACGATTCGCTGAACCATGCATCATTCTCTCTAGGCCCTTTGCCGAATCTGGTCAAGATCAACATGTCAAACTTGCCGGCATTTATGGGTTTTTCTTTTTCTGGCTTCAATCTACTCATGATTTATGATTGTTTCCCCAATTTTTTCGGTTTTTGTTTGTAATTCGTGGCTTTGAGATTTTGGGTTTGTTTAATCTCAATTTTCTGTGTTTTTGTAATTCCAATTGTTGGTGTACTTCTCATAGCTTTGATGTTCTGAATTTCTAAGAGAAATGAGAGGGAGTTATAGAGAGGTTGAGTTTTATTCATTATTGAGAGTAAGAGAAAGAACACAAAGGTGAGAGAATGATGGTGAAGCGGGAGAGAGAGTTTAAAAAGAATGGCAAATTAGTCATTTCCATGAAATTTTCAATTTGTTTGTGTGTTTATATTTAATTTATTATTTAAGAGGACTAATATGCCCTTTCATTATAAGGTTAGGTTATTATTAAATTGAGGGTAAAATAGTATTTTTACATTTATTGATAATTATACATTAAGCACATCAGTTAAATCTAACATAATTTGACTTAAGTGTAACGTAATGAAACTTGGGGGACCAAGAAAAAAATTTCAAACTTGGATGACTGATTCTAGAATGAGGTTTCGACGGGTGTATTGATCTGTAATTACCCCTATATTATATGATCTTTCACGTGCAATGTTATTGCTGGCAAATTCGTAGCATTCATAGGTAGCTATGACAATTAAACAGTTTTTTTGAAAGGGACAAATTAAACATTTATTTCTAGGGAAAATATTATGGAGGCATAAATTTTTTTGTTGAACATTTATTTAATAAGTGGAGGTCCAAACTGCATGTGATTAGTAGCCTACATGGAAAAGAAAATCTAATTGTTTTCGTATAAATAGAAGGTAATCATAAGAGCAATAATATGCCTAATTCAAGAGAGTAAGATAGAAATTCGTGCATAAATTTCTGTTTTTTTCGGGGCCGGCCAACCAAGTTCACAAGTTTGATAGGAGGTCGCTCCATCGTTAGATCGGCCTGATTTTTGGACAGCTCGTTCTGGAGGCGTATTATTACATTATGATCATTGGAATTTGCATTTGGATGTCTCAGTAATTTGATACGATTTTTGGATCGTGTGTCACCAATTCGGTGAGATTTATCTACTTTTTCTTGTAATTAATGTTTGATCCAAGGTTGTATAATATTGAGATAGTGTGTGCCTCTAATTGTATATAGAGAGAACTCGTTGTACCCATTATATTGATAATGGAGATTAAGTGGTCTCGAGGGTCCTGTGATTTTTTCCTCTCTCGCGTTGAGGAGGTTTTTCACGCTAAAATTGTGTGTGTCAATTGTGTTATTGTCTACTATATTTGTTAGTTTGCTTGATTTGCTCTACTTGGTAGATTCCTATATAATATTTGCACAGGTGGAGAGAATTATTTAATTCCACTTCATCTAATTATTTAATTAGATTCATTTTTCTCCCACCAGGTATTCGACTGTTAGGGAGACACAGGCCTTACCTAGGAGGAGTACCCAAGGAAATCTCGCAGACACATAGACTAGCCGTGTGGGTCTAGGGTCGAATGTGTGTATAAACACTCCTTATAACCAATACTCTTCCGATGTGGGGTTTCGAACTCAAATGTGTATCTAACAATCTCGTACTACAGATCGAGTCCCATTACATTGGGCTGACTCCCCCTAAACCCAAACTTTACATTGGTCTACTCTCCCACAATAGCCATCTTCCTCCTATCTAGGCCTTACCATGAGAGAGACGATCATGGTCCTAGTCTTACCAATCATAGGGGGTACCCAACCCACTTAACCAACAGAGTATACCGAACCAAGACTATGATATCACTGTTGGGTAGACCCGAACCTTACCTAGAAGAAGAACCCAAGGAAAGTCCACCTACACGTTGGAAACCACCTTAGACCCAATAGACTAGCCTGGTGAGTATATGGTCTAATGTGTACCTAATATTTCTCGCTTCTCCTAGCATCTCACACAAGTATGATATAAATGTACTTGGGGGGGGGGGGGGGGGGGGGGGGGGGCAGTTACAATGAAAACCAGTTTTAAACCCAGAATTGAGTCGAACCAAACTTTAAAAATCAAGAAAAATACTCAATAGTTTGGTTTGAATTTTGAATTTGAGAGAATAGTTTAATTCTTATTCGGTTCTAGTTCTTAAAACCTAGAATTTTCAATTGACCAACAAGAACCGAACAATATTCGAATGTCGCGTGTGTTTGTTAGCTACGGGGTTAGTCCATAAACACAAATCGAAAAATTGAATCATTCATTCATGCATGCAATAACAAAATAAATTGAAGAAGAAGACGAACAAAAAAATAATAACTTTGTATTATTATCGAATATCACCGTAGAAACACAATAGGATTTACTTGACATGATATTCTGGATCTGATGGATGAATGCGATGGAGGAGGATTCTGTTAAGGCACGGTTAAACCGCTTTTCTTAAAAAGATTATTGCCACGTATCGGCAACTCGCTCCCAAGATACAACGACGAATGAGATCGAACTCTAACCAGGCTGCTGAGAGTAATCGGGGAGGAATGAACTAGAGAGAGAGAGAGAGAGAGAGAGAGAGAGAGAGAGAGAGAGAGAGCGTCTAGGATATTTCGATTTTTGTATGTTTTTCATCTCTAGAAAAGATACATATTTATAGGCTCAAAGGCAATTAAAACCTACAAGGAAAATGAATGAAAAATTTACCAATTTCCTATTCTCGGGGAAAATATCACGAAAATATTTAATTCTTGAATAAAAATATTTAATTCTTCAATACAAATATTTCGAAACTATTCCTTTATTTCTACATTGCAAGTTGGAGAATATTATTTTCAATTTCACAATTTAGAAAAAAATATTTATTCTCAAGTTTACTTTTGGAAAATATTTATTTCCGAAGTACATTGGAAAATATTATTCTCAATTTACAAATTGAAAATTTTGTTGAGAATTCGCTTTTGGGTCTTAGCAAAAATGTGGCGGGTTTTCGATCCCTAAATTTTCAGCACAACTCATTTTTCTCAACACCATTTCAAGTGGTCATCTTTGAGATTCAATTTCTCATTCACCTCTTCTCCTTTAGAGCTCGTGATATACCGTTGGAAATATCTCACATCCTAGATTATGTAAACGTGTTTCACATCACTTTAGGTCGAGTCTAAGCGTTCCATAATCACGACTCAAGTTGATCAGTCATAAGTTAATACATATTTCTCGTCCACTGACATATGTTATTTATCTTTTGTTGTTATTTTGTTTGTAAAGTTTATATTCATATTGAGAATCTTGTATATTTTATAGTGACAAGTTTAAAAAAATTAACTATAATCGAGTTTAAAATAATTTATTTTGGCCTATAAATCATGTTTAGATTAAAATTTTAAAACCAAACGTCTTAAATTGAATAGAACTAGATAATCGTGGTTAAAATCAGACTATTTTCTCACATAGTAACACGGGAAAAAGACACTTTTGTGCACCTAAATATACACTTTTGACACTTTCATACCCTACCTTCTTTTTTTCTTTTTTTCAGTACCGTGAAATTCATTTTGGGAGAACGGGCCATTTATTTACCAAAAATGGAATTGAATTTTGGTTTAATTCATGGGTATTCTGGTTAAATTCATGGGTATTTTGGGAAAATGGCCTGGAAATACCCTGAATTTTGGTTCAATTCATGGGTATTTTGGAATTATTATCTCAAAATGAAATTCAGGGTAGTGAAAAAAAAGAAAAAAAAATGGTATGAAAGTGTCAAATGTGTATATTTAAGTGCAAAAATGTGTCCTTTAACCTAGTAACACTAGGTATTGTTCCAATAATAATTGAGAAAACGGAGGTTTTGATCTGGTTCAGTTCCTGACCAGTCCATTCTGGTTGGCAAATCGAATCCACCTATAAATATACTACATACTTTTAAAAAAAATATCCTACTTGATAACTAAATCAGTTAATTATCATAACCAAAAGTCAATGACTAATTGTCAACATAATTATGAGCGTTAAAGTTATAGAGATAAAACATAATTCACTAAACTAACTTTTGTATGACACTTATTTATCGTAATAAATTAGAAAAATGTGAATCTCTGAACCATACTTTCGAATTAGAATCGCATCCCAATATTTTGATTATGTCGTGGAGTGCAAACAACAATTTTGTGGACTCTCGATTTCATCTGCCACTCCAAAACATTTAACAATCAACAAGTCTCCTCAACAAACAATTTACAACAAAATGACAAAGTGAAAATCACAACAAAAATACCCACCAAACTGTTTAAACTCCTAAATGTCCCAAATAAGAAAAATCAACTAATTTAATTCCCAACTACATCATAAATATTGAAATTCATGTTCAATCAAACACATGCAAAATCCACAAAATTCGAATTTAGGGTTTTGCCCATGAAAAAATTCAGTTAATAATGCTAGATAAAACTAGAATTCGATCATTTACACATCATTAAACTCTCAATTGAACACTATAGATCGGAAACCATGAAATTTCGAACCCTTAAAACGAAACTCTAAATTTACCTTCGCAAATTCGTCATCCTTCATGTTTAGATTTTCTTCCATTCAACCGACCTAAATCAGAGAGATTTTCCCCGACTCGTTGCGTCTTATTCACTTCGATTTTGTAAGAGCTTGTGCCCTAGTCCAAGTCTTTTCTATGTAATCTTCTGTTAAGCAATAAAAGGTACTTTCATTATTATTGTGTTGTATTAATGAGTCCAACGATAATTTCATCTAAAGTCATTGAGTGACTCATCACTAATAGTAGAACCTTTAGATGCTATGAAATTATGTTTCACGAGTCCGTAGTCGAATACTTACCCATAAGTGACTAGCATGAGAATGACTTAAGATCAAGTTATGCTGATCTAGGTAATGAGATTACCATAGTCATATCACTGATATCATCTGGGAGATGATATTGGATAACCCGACTTGGAGTATGGCGCATAAATTAAGTCACCAACGCATACTCCGTCGTCGTGTGATCACTGCCTTAAGACCTTGGAGCGAGTGGCTCACATGCATGTCACTCCATTAGTTTGACATGCTCCAACGCTGCCTGTAACAGGGTAGTCATAACGGGCATCGTTGGCTATTGGACAGACTGTAGTGGGAGCGCACATTGCGTTCGAAGAGATTTGTTTCCCCACGGTGAGACGTGGTGAAGGGTATGGTTCTGGGCCCCTTAATGAGCATGACTGATGAAGTGTGCGGCCGCACCAATTACGTATCAGTCATCTCATATATCAAGGAACTAGATAGAATACATGACGATGACGGCTCTATGCCTCATTTCGATCTTATACGCCTGAAAGTAAACAACGGGTTAGTGATATATATGACATAGAGAAGATATTGAAACGATCGGGTGTGCGAAACGGTAGAGGATGGATCGCGACGTGTTTCTAAATCGGTTCATCTTCCGCTTGAAGAGGTAAACAATCCAATCTTTCTCGACACATGATTCATCTAGAGGTTGCATAAGATCCTAGACGGGATTCTCGATTAATTTTCGATGCACTTAACACCGGAAATCCCCAACAGTGGTATCAGAGCCAAGTTGCTCTCTAGATGAATCATCTTGCATGATTTCATGGTAAAAATGCATGCTTGATGGTATGTGATTGTTTCCATGCTTGTTTTATGCATGAATCTCTATTTCTTCTCTTGATTTGGTCTCATGACAATATAAACATCCGTTCTTGATCGTTCTTCGAATAAGTGCGGAATTTTTATTTAGTTTCAGGTGTTGTTTAGGCTTGATATTGATGCACTCGGTGCATCTAGCGAATCCCGGGCCTCGGGAATTGACCCGAGTCAAATCGGATCGAGAATCGGGCTCGGGTAAACTGAAATTAGGGTCTTTTCGGGGAGGGTGTCGATCAACACCCATGGGGTGGCGATCGACACCCAGTGACAGTGGGTTTCGGTTCAAGTCAAAATTTCGACCTTGAGGCAAATCGGGAGGTTGTATGGGATTATTTAATTTATGTATTGATGCCATGAATATACTCGATCCTCGAATTGGATTAAATGGTTTTGATAGAGTATATACATATATCGAAAACTATTTTTCCGTCGAGATAAAGTATGTTCTCGAGTTTCCACGAGATTGATGACCTAAGAAACTTGAGGACCACATTGTTGTGTCGTTCAATGTACGCGGTACATTGTTGGCACACTATGTTGACTTTATGTATTGCCCAATGACCTATTAGGGTTTTGCTCGATACACTAGAGTTTCAACATACCTTTTGATGAAGTGATTACATCAACCGGCGGCGGGGCCGGGTCCTTGCGATTGGTTCAAAAGACCGATTCCCAGTTTTCGTTTGAAAACGCGGGAGTCTCGGTTTAGGATATCAAGATCGGGACTTTCGAGTGTCGAGTGAGATCGATACACTAAAATCATAAAGGCTAAAATATGATTTAATGTGATTGATAACATGCATTGTGTGACAATATATATGTTTGATAACATGTAGTTATTTGATAACATGATATGCTTGCAAAATGTGCAAGTTAGATCACATGATGTATAGCCTAGCCCATCAAGACAAAACCGTTTATATTGCATTTGGTTTGTAAATATAAAATGGCGGTTTGTGCCATCTTAAGATTTGGGTTGTATATATTTTGCGACGAGATGCGTCGTAGTTTACATGTATTATATTTATCCCTGGCCTGCGAGGTGTTGATACATTTTGTAAACGTACTTCCCGAAGATGGCACTGAGTCGTGGAGACGTCAAGGAGCCAGTGGGAGCGTCACCGAAGATGAAGAAGACTTTTATAGTTGTAATCTTCACCCTTAGAATGTGACCTCAATTTTTATGCACTGTCCCCATAAAGATCAAACCTAGATATGGGCTTAGGTTATACATGTTTAAATTATGCTTTTTAGAATTACATTATTAGTAATGTATGTTTATTTTATATGCATACGAGCATGATAAGTTTAAACGTACAAATGTTTTGCATGTTCGAATATGGTTAAATAACATAAAATTAGACATACAAAACGAAGTGTAGCATGAAACATATCATCGTACCCAGTACGGATGAAGAGTTGTCATGTAGATAATGTACTCGGTACATGTCTCACAAAACTAGACCATATCGCTATGAAATTGAGTCAAGCGATGATGTTATCCAATTTTGACACTCAACGAAACTGGGTGACCACGAATGTCGTGTGCGTTAGCCAGAACGTTCGTGGAAACAAAGATAGAAGAGGTGGACAGTTTTGTTTGGGGCGTAGATGCATTAGCTCTCTCCAGTTCAAGTTCTTGTCCACAAGTCGTTAATTGGTTGACTCAATTAGGCCACGAATGTCGTGTGCATTAGTAGAGTGTTCATGGAAGTAATGATAGAGGATGTGGAGAGTTTTGGTGGGGGCGTGGATGCATTAGCTCTCTACAATCAAGTTCTGGTCCACATATCTATGATTGCGTCGACCTAGAGCATCAGATAGAACAATGTCAATGTACTTTGTACCTATGTTCTGGCCAAGAGTCACTCTCGGTGTGATTGCAAAGTATTCCTACCTACATAGCCTAATTGAAGCGTTGATGCAATAGCTCACTTCAAGATGGTGAATCAAGGGTCTTGATTCTTGATTCTTGCGAAGAATCAAAATGGTCAAAGTTTTGCAACAAATCTTCATAGATAAATTCAGAGTCTGACTTGAATTTATTTATCTGTGTAGATAATGGCGGCGAGCCAAACACACGTCGTGTCAATAAGGTTGATCCTGGAGAAGGAGAAACTTAGTGGCGCGAACTTCCTTGACTGGGAGCGTAATTTGAGGATTGTCCTCAAACACGAGAGGAAGGAATATGTGCTTAATGAACCCATTCCCTCTGTGCCAGATACTGGTTCCACGAGGAGTGTTAGAGATGCTTACCAAAAGCGTCTTAACGACTCGCTCGATGTGGGATGCATCATGCTGAGCACGATGGAGGTTGATATCCAAAAACAATTGATGGATATTAGTTTGGACTCATTCGCCATCATAGGACAGCTCAAGGAGATGTTCAAAGAGTGGGTTAGGACCGAAAGGTTCAAGTCTGTTAAGGGTTTGATGTTCACTAAAATGCCATCAAGAGAGTCAGTCAGCCGTCACGTTCTGAAAATGAAAGGTCAATTCGAACACCTTGCCCGACTTGGTGTTGAATTTACTAATGAGTGGAAGGTCGACATGATCCTGTCAACTCTCCCTTTCATATATGATAGGTTCATCATGAACTACAACATGCATGACATGAACAACACCATCGTTGAGCTCCATGGGATGCTCATATCTGTCGAGGTGAACTTTAAGGGTAAGACCAAGGAGATAATGATGGTGAACAAAGGGGGCATTAGCTTCAAGAAAGCTAGTGGGAGCTCGGTCAAGTCCTCCACACAGACTGATGGAAGAGGAAAGGGTCCCATGGTCCAGGTGGCCAAGCCTAAGCCCAAGGGCAAAGGGAAAGCCAAGTTGGACGTGAAGGACGCCGTTGGCTTCTTCTGCAATCAGCATGGTCACTGGAGAAGAGACTGCAAGAAGTTCCTGAAAGAGCACAAGAAGGTCGGCGCGGCTAACGCTTCAGGTATTTACTTCATTGACGTAAATCTGTCTACTAACTCTGGCTGGGTACTAGATTATGGATCTCAATCTCACATTTGTGTTGATGTGCAGGTGCTAGAAAGTAAACGAGATTTGGCTGGGGATGAAGCAGACATACGGGTTGCAGATGGAAAGAGTGTCGCGGCATCAGTTGGAGGGTTCGTTCTTCTCAGTCTCCCATCGGGACTTCTTTTGATTTTGAAAAATATTTATTGTGTACCGACTTTTCATAAAGACATTATTTCTGTTTCAAACATTGAAGGTTTCAATTTTACGATTGATAATGGTATATTTAAACTTTATAGAAAGAATGTCTGTTATGGGGATGCAATGCTCGTTAATGGTCTCTATGTTTTGAAAACTAGTGACATCAATGAGCATGACGTATACAATGTAAATACTAAAAGGCTCAAGGTTGATGAATCGAGTGAAACTTGGTTATGGAACTTCCGTCTAGGCCAGATAAGCGAGAGACAACTATCAGCAGTTTACAAGTATGGTGAATCTTGCTTGATAGGCAAGATGACGAAGTCGCCCTTCACCGGTAGGGGTGAGAGGGCGAGTGACTTGTTGGGCCTAATACACACTGACGTATGTGGGCCGATGAGTACACAAGCTAGAAGGGGATTCAAATACTTTATCATATTTACTGATGATTACAGTAGATATGGTTATGTCTATCTTATGAGGCATAAGTCTGACTCGTTTGACAAGTTCAGAGTGTTTAAGGCTGAAGTTGAGAATCAACTTGGGAAGAAAGTTAAACAACTTCGCTCAGACCGAGGTGGCAAATACTTGACCTAGGACTTCATTGACCACCTAGGAGAGTGTGGGATATTGTCTGAGTCTGGAACACCTCAGCTGAACGGTGTGTCCAAAAGGAGGAACTGAACCTTACTAGACATGGTTCGCTATATGATGAGTCAGGCAGATCTCCCCGTATCCGTTTGGGGATACGCTCTTGAGACGTTTGCGTTCATTTTGAACCAGGCACCTACGAAGGCGGTGGAGACAACACCATACGAGGTGTGGAGTGGGAAACGTCCCAAGTTGTCGTTCATCAAGATTTGGGGTTGCGAGCTTACGTCAAACGCCTTATGGCGGACAAGCTCAAACCACGATCTGACAAGTATATCTTCGTTGGGTACCCGAAAGAGACTTTTGGGTACTACATCTATAAACCCGACGAGAAAAAAGTTTTTTTTCTTGGAAATGTGTCTTTTTGGAGACGGAATTCCTCTCCAAAACAGAAACTGGGAGAATTGTGCATCTGGAAGAGATTCGATATGGCACAAGTACTGAGAATCCTGAAGAAATTCGGGATCCCCACTTAGACAATGTAGAAGTGGAGCTTGAGATGGACCAAGAGGCACATGCAGTGCCCAACATAATTTCTGAAGCCCCACGTCGTTCTGATAGGCCTCGTCAGGCACTCGTCAGATACATATTTATGGTAACTAACGGTGGTGACTTGGAGATTGTGGATTATGACGATCCGACAACCTTTCAAGAAGCCCTGGGGAATTATGATTCCGAGAAATGGTTAAGAGCCATGAATGAGTAGATGAAATCCATGCATGACAACCAAGTGTGGAGCTTGGTGGATCCAACCCTGGTGCTAAAACCATCGGTTGCAAATGGATCTTTAAGATCAAATATTACATGGATGGAGTTCCTCAGACCTATAAGGCCCGACTGGTTGCGAAAGGTTTCAGGCAACTACAAGGAGTATATTATGATGAAACTTTCTCGCCAGTGGCGATGGTCAAATCGATCTGGGTTCTATTCACATTAGTTGTATATCACGATTATGAGATATGCCAGACGGATGTCAAGACTGCTTTCATTAATGGGAAGCTAACTGAGGATGTGTATGTGATACAACCTCATGGTTTTGTCGATCCAGAGAATGCCGGAAAGATTTGTAAGCTGCAGATGTCCATTTATGGATTAAAGCAGGCTTCTCGGAGTTGGAATCGTCGCTTTGATGAAGCCATAAAATAATTTGATTTCATGCAAAATGAAGACGAGCCTTGCGTGTATAAGAGGGAAAATGGGAGTGCGTTTGTGTTCTTAGTGCTATATGTCGATGACATTCTTCTTATCGGAAACGACATCCCCACCATGCAAGCCAGAAAAGCTTTGTTGGGGAAATGTTTCGAGATGAAGGACTTAGGCGAAGCCGCGTATATCCTGGGGATCGAGATTTATCGAGATCGCCGGAGGATGATTATTAGGCTAAGCCAGAGCACTTACATTGACAAGATCTTGAAGAGATTTTCGATGCATGAGGCCAAGAAGGGTTTCCTCCCCATGAGACATGAAATAAAGCTAAGCAAGACTTAGTGTCTCACGACACCTAATGAGGTAAAGTGCATGAGTGGCATCCCCTATACATCTGCAGTAGGATCCATCATGTATGCCATGATTTACACGAGACCTGATGTCTCTTATGCTTTATATTGCGTCAGCATATTCCAGTTAAACCCCGGTGAGCACCACTGGACAACAGTCAAGACGATCCTGAAGTACCTAAAAAGAACTAAGGATGCCTTCTTAGTCCATGGGGGTAAAGAGGAGGAGCTGGAGGTGACGGCATAGGTCGACCCCAGTTTCCAGACTGATCCGGATGATTCGCAGTCACAGTCTGGATACGTGTTCGTGCTCAACGGTGGGGCTTTCAGCAGGAAGAGCTTCAAGCAGCCAACCGTCGCAGATTCTGCTACAGAGGCCGAGTAAATAGCTGCTGGAGAAGTGGCAAAAGAGGTTGTGTGGATCTTGAAGTTCATGGCAGCATTGGACGTGATGAAAAACTCGTCTGATCCGGTGAACTTGTACTGCGACAACACTGGCGCCATAGCACATGCTAAGGTGCCCATAGCGCATGCCAGATCTAAACATGTACAGCGGCGTTTTCACTTGATTCGAGAGTACATCGAACAAGGTGAAGTAAAGATTTGTAAGATTGCGACAGAAGATAATGCAACCGACTCGTTCACAAAGGCTCTCTCACAGCCTAAACATGAAGATCATGTAAAGTCAATGGGTTTATATTGGTATTTAGATTGAAGTTAGGGGCAAGTGGGAGATTGTAAGAGCTTGTGCCATAGTACAAGTCTTTTCTATGTAATCTTCTGTTTAGCAATAAAAGACATTTTCATTATTATTGTGTTGTAATAATGAGTCAAGTGATAATTTCATCTCAAGCCATTGAGTGTATCGTCACTAATAGTAGAACCTTTAGATGTTATGAAATTATGCTTGACGAGTCCCTAGTCGAATACTTATCCATAAGTGACTAGCGTGAGGATGACTTAAAATCAAGTTCTGCTGATCTAGGTGATGGGATTACCAAAGTCATATCACAAATATCATTTAGGAGATGATATTAGATAACCCGACTTGGAGTATGGCGCATAGATTAAGTCACCAACGCATACTTCGTCGTCGTGTGATCACTGCCTTAAGACCTTGGAGCGAGTGGCTCACATGCACATCAGTCCATTAGTTTGACATGCTCCAACGTTTCCTTTAATAGGATAGTCATAACGGGAATCTTTGGCTATTGGACGGACTGTAGTGGGAGCGTACATTGCGTCCGAAGAGATTTGTTTCCCCATGGTGAGACGTGGTGAAAGGTATAGTTCTGGGCCCCTTGATGAGCATGACTGATGAAATGTGCGGCCGCACCAATTACGTATCATTTATCTTGGAATTCAAGAAACTAGATCAAATACATGAGGATGACGGCTCTATGCCTCATTTCGATCTCATACGCCTTAAAGCAAACAAAGGGTTAGTGATACAGATGACAGAGAGGAGATATCGAACTGATCATTACCTCGTGGACATTGGGTAATCACTATGTCTTACTAGAGACCACTAGTGATGGATTAGGTGAAATGACGTTTCACGCTGATCTGCCAATGGGTCACAAATCTACAGGGTCGCACGCCATGAGCAAGAACCGAAGCAACTCAATGGGACTTAAGAGGTCGAAGATGGAACGATAGTGGAATAGAAATGGTGACCACGTGTGGGGGCCGATCGATACCTACGGGGTGTAGATCGACACACGTCACATGTAGGGTGTCGATCGGAATCTTGGTGGTGTCAATCAGCACATAGGCATGGGTAGTGTCAATCGGCACCTTGGTGGTGTCGATCGACACCTATGTCTGACGGGCTCTAAGCCCTAGGCCTCACCCGAAGCCTATAAATAGAGGCATTTGAGTAAGAGCCTCAATAGCCTTGAGCACCATTAGCTATTCACTTCCAAAATTCTATAACTCTTGAATCTTGAGGGTTAGAGACCTTGGGTGAGGAGGGTCTCTTGATCGGTCTAGTAGTCGAGAAGAGGATTCTCGCTTCGACATCAAGCTCCTGCGTGTGCGAGACAGTAGAGGACGGGTCCCGAGGACGTGTCTCTAGATCGGTTCATCTTACGCTCCAAGAGGTAAACAATACGATCTTTCTCAACACATGATTCATATAGAGGTTGAATGAGATCATGTACGGGATTCTCGATTAATTTTCGCTGCACTTAACACCGGGAATCACCAACAGATTTCACTTCAGGTCTGCTCTCACTCCAGCTTTGGCTCCCGCTCTCACACTCTTTGACCGTAGTGAACATAATATTGAATCGAATTCGAGATAAAAGAGTTAGCGTTAGAGAGTTAGTGTTAGAGAAAAAAAATTAAGGGTAAATATGTCTTTTCACCTTTGAGTTAAATCTGTCTTTGACGTGACACTTACAAAACCTTCGCTGTATTGAAATGATTGTTAGAAAAGTTCACCATATTGACATAAAAATGTGTAATAGTTCACCGTAGTGAACATAATTTATCCCACAAATTTTTAGGTTTAATATTATATTTATACATTTATCTTATTTTAATTTTCATGTAAGTTAGGCACTAAAGTATAATTATAATTTAGGGGGAATGACAGATTGATACACCCAAAAGAATCTGTTTTTAATTTTGATACACCCAAGTTTGAATTTACCTTTTCCGCTCACTTGATTGGCCATTTTTTGTCCCATCCATTAACGGTGTTAAAAATTGATTTTTATTTATTATTAAAATACTTTTCCATAAATCATTAAAACACTCTTGTTTAAATGACTTACATACCCTTGTTTTCCTTACAAATTTTCAGAATAATGTCACACTCTCCATTCTCTCTTTGCCCATGTTCTTCATTTCTTTTAATTTTAATTTGATTTGGTTATTTCATCAACTAAAAATAATAATCAAGATTTTTAATTCAATCACAATCAGAAATGTAAGAAATTCAATTTTGGAACTAGTGGTTACTGGATATTTGATGGAAAAAAAATATCTATGGAGGTCACTGAAAATCCAATTATGGATTTGTTAGTTACTAGAAATCCAATTTTGAATTTCGTGGCTACTTGATATTCAATCTCAATAAAAAAAATTAATTTAAACTAAATCAATACATGAATCAAAAGAGTGGTATAAACACTCTCAAAAACTAGAATCACGTGGTCTCTCGATTGGGGATTTTCATACTTTTATAAATCCCAGAAAAATCCACAAAATCAAGGTCGCTAAGCTTCGTTTTTGTTCCCTCCCTTTGAATTTGCATAACCCACAAAAAAATCCCCAAAATAATGCTCTGCTTACAGATCTTGAATGGGTTTAGTGAACATGTACCGCCAAGTGGCCGACGGCGGCGTCCTCTATGGACGATTTGGCGTCCCTAAAATATTTGGCACTGATTTGGTCTTCCAATGCTCGCCGGAGATTCAGATCTTGCTGGTTGAAATGGTCTCTCCTCCTCGTTACCAGAACCGCGTCCAAGAAAGGGAGTTGGGGAAAGCTTAAAGTGTAGTGGCACTTATTTGAGAATTTAAAAATGATTGAGGGGTGTTTTGGTCTTATTACAAAAAAACTAACTCTGTTAGTAATGGGACAAAAAAATTGTCAGTCGAGTGAGCGGAAAAGGTAAATCCAAACTTGAGTGTATCAAAATTAGAAACAGATTCTTTTGGGTGTATCAATCTGTCATTTCCCCTATAATTTAATGATTGAATATTTTCTTATTTTTCCATTTTAAATTATTGCTCTTATGGGAATCATCCCTATTGATTTATTATTAGATATTTAGTATAATGACTAGGATTCCGGACTGGAACCGACACGAACCAAACCTTTGATTCTTAATCTTTGAGAACCAAATTCATAACCACTATGTAAGAAATGTTTTGATTATGAGTATGATTCTAGCCGGTTCGGTTCCGGTCCTAACAAGTCTGAATCGATTAGTTTTAAATCTTCAATTAATGCTCAATTTATAGACTTAATTGATGAATTTGAGCCCGATTTATAATTAAAAACATTAAATTTACAATTATGAAATAATCAAATGAAAACCGAATGTTAATATTTGATTATTACAACCCAATCCAAAAATAAAGTTTGCAAACAAAATAGAAAAAATTGCGACAAGGTGCCTTTTTTTTTATTGACAATAATTGAAGACATCCTACACTACTAGCATGTACCAAGACTCAAACTCGATACCTCACATGTGTTAAAGTGAGCACATTACCACTTGGGCCAAACTTGTGTTGGTTCAAAAAGAGATTGTTGTTTATGGTTTTTTTTTGCAAAATGTGTATTTTGTTTTATAAAAGGGGTAATTTTACTTAAGTCACCACAAAAGTTTGTAGTCTCATTTAGGTCACCAAAAATCTAATTTATTTTGTGAGGTAACCAAAAACATATTTAGCCTCATTATTATAACTTTCATTACTTTTTTTTTCGTTATCTCGCCTATGTGTGCGGCACGTGACCACAAAATACGTTGGATGTGCAAAATACACGGTAAAAGATTGTTGTACTGAAACCCTAATTTTTTGTAATCAATTTCAGATTCGGTGTTTTGAATCCAATAATTTTTCTTGGTGATTTGATGATAAAATAATTTGAATTTTGAGATGGATGGTTCAGTTTGAGTAATGGAACAAGTCTCCCTCGGCTTCCCCTCCTTAGGGACACTGTTTTCCAATATTCATGTATCCCTCTTAATAACAAAGGTTTCATATCAGAGGTTGTGAGACCTAATTAAAGGTAGTTTGGCCATTATTAGAAAAATTATGGTCACGTTCCGCGCACATGGGCGAAATAATAGAAAAAAAGTAACGGAAGTTATGACAGTGAGAATAAACATGTTTTTGGTGACCTCACAAAGTAAATCAATTTTTTGGTTACCTAAGTGAGACTACAAATTTTTGTGGTGACCTGAGTGAAATTACCCCTTATAAAAATGATGAAATCACCCTACCATTAAAACTTTTATAACATAATTTTAAAACTTAAATTAAAAATTTTGAATGTACAAATTTTAGTAGGGTTGGGCACGAGTTTGGAACCGGACCAAACTCCTTATGCCTCTATAGCTAATCTTGGCACTTCGACCACCTCAAGCTCTTCAAAAGACTCACCATCTCGTGGTGAATTCCAAGACTTCTCCCATCTTGCTCCTTTTCTCAATTTGCTTTCTCCCGTTACCTCCTCGAATCTAGTTAGGATCCAGGAAATCATGGCAACACTAGAGGGAAAAAGTTAGAGCACAAGTGCAACTAGTGCACATAAGCAAGGTTCACAATAAATGATATGCAATGAATTTGAAAAAGGAAAAGACAACACAAACTATTCAATTAATCAACTGATTGGTCCTCGGCAACAACGTCAACTTGATGTTCGGGAAGTCGGCGCTGCTTTCGGGCGCACCGCCCTACACGCATCTATTAACGCCTACATTCCCTGACTAACGCGCATTAGAATGCGGTCGTCTATCAAGTAAATTTATAAGTTTCTGGCTTTACCGGGTCGAACTTTTGGGGACCAAATTGTGGGTTTCATAATTGGACATTTCATTCTCTCCTTCCTAACACGGCTCAAAAAGTAAATTACGCAAGAAGGGAGTTTTGATTTTGCTCATCACACAAACAAGTTCTCAAGTACGCAATTCGAAACACTTCGAATGCTCAAGGACAATCAATTAACAATCAAATCTCGAACTATTGATCTTTAAAGCAAGGGTCACATTTCACAATCACCATGTCAATCAAGCAATCGCAAGCAAGCAAAGAACACATCATGTTAAAGCGATCACAAGTAAGCGCGAGGACAAATCACGTCAAGGCACAAATCAAGTTCACGTCGAGACTATCAAACTAAGCAATCACCATCAAGGACCGAATGAATACGAGAGCATGCACAAGAGTTGGAAACGAACAATTAGTAACAAATAACAATTACAAAATGAAAGGCGAAACCCAAACAAGTAACTAAGAGCGAGAGGGTGAGTGGGGCGGAAATGATGGTTTGATTAGAGATAGAGGAGTAGAGAACTATGAAAATAAACATATGATGATTTGTTAATTAATCGAATTTTAATTATAAGCATGCAAACACATAAGTAAGCTCAAATAATCACTAAACATTTCTCTCATCAACCTACAATCATCTAATCAATTTATCGCATGCAAATTTGGCCTATGTCTTGAATACCGAACCCATCTCTCGACATTGAGAACGACCTAATCTCAGCTGAGCGACCCTCTTGGGATGTTATTACTCACCCCCAACCGCATTAAACCCGACAATCTCGAGCCAAGATGTGGGCGCCAATCGCCGACACCTCTGTTTCACTTATATCCGCTCACACTTGTACTTGTCGGAGTCAAGTGTGAGCTAAAACAAGATAAAATCCACAAATAATCACCGTCTCTCAAGGGAAACTACAACTTTTCATACTCAAGTATACATATCAAAGTAGAACACAATTTAATCATGCAACAATTAATTCATAAACCATAAATATCCAAGATAAAGTTATGAACAAGGTGTAGATCCCATGATCTAGGGTTTTTAGCCCCAAATCATGGTGCTTAAGCATTCATCTACAAGAAATAACTAGGTTCAAGACAAGGTAAGAAAATTACAAATCCAAACCCAAATACATGGGTGCTGGGAAGCTTAAATCTCTTCAGTCTAGCTCCTCCTTGTAGTTTCTTGCCTCATTTCCTTCTTCCCTTGGTGGTGGTGGTGTAAACCCTCCCTCGGAGCACAAAAAATTGCTTCAAGGAAGCGCTTTGAAGTCCTCTCTTTCTAGAATCCTTTTGGAAACGGAAACCCTCTTCAAAACATAATGTGTTATTCTGAAATTTAGGGGTTCACCCCTTTAAATACCAGGTCCGCGCAGCGTGTCACGATCGTGACATGGGGCCTCAACATCGTGCCATCCTTTTCAATTGTCGTCAGATTGTGACATGAGGTGTCACGATCATGGCACACTCACAATCGCTTCTCCTTCGTGTTGTCCGTCATATCAAGTCACGGGTTTCTCAATTTTTAATTTGCCACGATCGTGACACTCTCCCAAGCTCGAAAAATGCTCAATTGCCTACAAAAATCAAAATTCCATTAAGGATAAAATTATCAAAATATTAGCTCTGAAAAACCGAAACGAGGACAATTCGGTGCTAAAATGCAGGACAAGAGTGTAATTGCAAGGTCACAATGAGCCCATATCACGTGACGATATAAACCAGTCCAGTTCTTATCAATTAATTGATAGTAATAAGTTTTGAGGAATAAATCCGAACTAAAGTTAAATAGTTCTCTGGATTTCAAAATCAAAACCGAACTATTAACCAAGATTCCGGGTTTTCAGTTTCAAGTATGGTTTCGTTCCTAGTTTGATGCGGTTCTCGATCTAAAGTGCTTATCCCTAATAATGACAAGTAGGTACACTCAATCAAACACATTTTGCATATCAATACATCAATTTTTCAGCTCACATTAATTTTATATTTTTATACCGTTATTAACTTCTTCAATAAATAGGTTATTTTTATTTTAAAATTTCAAATAACGACCAAAATACCCTATTTGGTAATCGTAATCTCCACACATTCTCCTTCAATTTGGGTTTGAGGTTGACAGAGGCGGGATAGGTGTGGAAGAGTACGACGGAGGCGTGACGACGTTGCGGTCGTGGATGGCTTTTGTCGTCACCTCTTCCGCGCACACACCATCTCTTCCTGATGGTACCAACGCCATAGCCCGAAACCAAGAAAAAGTAACACCGTCGCCCTTGAAACCCTCGTCGTTACCCTCAAAATCGTCCAACTGTGACAAAACCGTACGTGTTGTTCAAATCATTGCCTGCCACCAAAAATTTATGGAGAACTGGTACGAAATGTTGCCGTAGAGACGGTCGTTAAAGAGTTTGCATGCGCCTAAGGAGTGGTGGCGGCGAGGGGAGGTCAAGTGGTGCCGCCTCGGAGATGGCTGCGCCGGTGAGGTGGACTTGCTAAGAAACTAGATATTATACACAAGATTACGTTCTAAAATAAATATAACAAAATAATCCGGTCTACATTTGAACCAGACCGGACGAAAATCCAAAATTTGAAAAACACGGTCTAGACCGGTAATGTCCACCCACAAGGTCAATTTCGTCATTTCGGGCACTTTCGCCCTCCCAAATACGCTGAAGTTTTTGCAGTATATGATGCAGCCACTTCCTCAAACCCTGTTGAGAGGTTGAAGATGAAGTTGGCTGTCAGGAGGTTCAGTGCCGTATCCGGAGCTCGATTCGAAGATAAAGGTACTGTCTTTCTCCACCCTCAATCCCAAATTTCAAATACTGCCCAAGTCGATCCGAACCCAGATGGCCCGTTGAGTGTAATAGCAAATCCCCCAAAGTCTTCGCCGCACATTCTCTCTTCTCCTGATAGATTGCTTAGTTCTGGACCCATTTCCCCAACCTCGAGCTTCATCAAGCTATTGACTTCTCTGAGCAGAATGGGGCACCACGCCAAGGTGCTCTCTCTATTTAGTGAAATGGGTTTGGGACGCGCTCCTTCTGATCTGTTGACTCTGAACATTGTTATTAAATCTTGTTGTTTCTTGAACTTGAAGCATGGTGATGGTGTAGATTATGGTTTATCTGTGTTAGGTGCCATTTTTAAAAATGGGTATCGACCTGATACTGTGACATATACCACTCTGATTAAGGGACTGTTTCTGGAGGGTAGAACTAATGATGCCTTCAGGTTGTTCCACCAGTTGAGTAGGTATGGCCAACCAAATGTAGTCACTTATGGAACTATGATTGATGGGTTATGCAAGATGAGGTATGTGGGAATGAGTTTCGGTTTCTTGGGAGATATGATTAAGAAAGGTTTCGAGGTGAATGGTATCATCTTTACGACTTTGATTAAGGGTCTCTTTTCCAAGGACGAGGGTAATGCTGCTCTCAAATTATTCTGCAAGTTGCCTCGAGTTTTGAGTGATACCAAACTTGATTATATCACTTACGGAACAGTCATGGAAAGGTTATGTGAGATGGGAAATGTGGGTGCGGCTTTCTGTCTGTTAGGCGAAATGGTTAAGAAAGGGGCTATGTTAAATGTTCTTACCTATAACTCTCGCAGTCACTTGAACCTGAATCATAGTTTAGGTGCCTGTGGTGATTTATCTGTCTCGAGATCCATTGTTAGAAATTGGTATCAGCCTGAGAAAGTAATATTTACGACTCTGCTTAAGGGCCTATTTTCGGTAGGTAGAACTGCAGACGCCTTCAGGTTTCTCAAGTTATCTAGAGATTTTCAGCCAGATATTGTCAATTATGGTATTGTCATCCATGGGTTATGTGAGATGAGAAACACGAGCGTTGCTTTCGGTTTATTAGGTGAAATGATTAAGAAAGGTGTTATGCCAAATGTTGTTATTTTTAACACTTTGCTTAAGGGTCTTTATTCCAATTGTGAAGCTAATACTGCCCTCAAGTTGTTTCGCAAGCTTTGTCTTATATCTGAAGATATCAGACCGGACCATGTCACATATGGAATTGTCATCGATGGGTTATGCAGGATGGGAAAAGTCGACACAGCTTTCAGTTTATTAGGAGAAATGGTTAAGAAATACGTTACTGCAAATGTTGTTACCTTAAGCACTCTAATTAAGGCTCTTTTTTCCAAGGGTGAGGTTAATTATGCCCTCAAATTGTTCCACAAGCTACCTCGTGTTTCGGATGTCCAACCTAATCAAATCAGTTATCGAATTGTAATTGATGGTTTGTGCAAGAATGGAAATGTGTGTGCGGCTATTGACTTGCTTAGAGATATGAAAAGTGCAAGCTGTTATCCAGACACAGAGATGTATAGTGCTATTATGGAGGGTCTTTGCAAGAAAAGAAGGGTTGACGACGCTTTCAGTTGTTTAGGCACAATGTTTAAGATTGGTGTTATTCCAGATGTTGTAACGTATAGCACATTGATAAATGGACTCTGTATGGATGAGAAGCTTGAACATGCATGGAAACTCTTCAGCCATCTTTCTGCCGAAGGAATTCAGCCTACTGTTTATACATATACCATAATGATAAATGGGCTTTGTCAACATGGATTTCTACAAGAAGCTAAGGGATTGCTGCTCAAGATGGTAGAAAATGGTTGTGAACCAAATGAGGTGACTTTTAACACAATTGTAAATGGATTTCTAAGATGGAATCAGAAAGATGAGGCAGTGGAACTTCTACTAAAGATGGTGGATAGCAAATACTCTCCATCAAATTCTTCCATGTCCAAGGTGGTGGATATCTCTTTTCTGTTGTGCAAATATCACTAACTGATTAACAGCCATGCTTCACGTGACGTGGGAGCCGGGTTGAAGATACCAGCCCAACTCATAAACAAAAAGGCATTTATGCATTCTTATGTGCTCCATGCCACTTTTTGTTGCCACTCCAGACAGGCGGATCATATGCCGAATAAATGTGTATGTATCTCTTGTGCTTTTTCATTGAAATATTTACAAGTGTTACGAATTTATCGTAATTATCCGCGTTCTTGTCTTCCTCACCATTTGACACTTGTTTTTATGGACTATAGTGCAGCTAAAATGTCGTCTCCTATCGATTGCATCCTTCTCAATGATCCAGTTCTTTGGAAAGGGAACTATTGCACCATTTTCACTTGCTTCAGGTTTCATCTCATCCCGGTCCCTGATTTGATATGTAACCATGTGAATCTTGCAAAAAACCAAACAATTTGTTACACGAAATGGCACAATATGTTCTTAACTGTAAATTACTTTGTCAATTGTATGCATGCCATACCAATTAGTAGCCACTCACTGAATGCTGGATAACTTTTGTTCTTGATGGCAACATAGTCATGTTCTCAGAGATGGTTAATTTGGCCATAATATTTGGGGAAAATGAAACTTTACTACACCTAACTATGGTTGTTTCTCACCTTGTTACCTCAACTATTGTTTTCTCTTCTTTAGTACCCCAACTTGTATTTTGGGACATTTTGATGCAAAATCTTGTCCCAAAATAGCATAGTTTGGTGTTGTAAGATGTCATGAAATACAAGTTTCCTAGTACTAAAAAAGAGAAAAATAGTTGAGGTAGCAAAGTATGAAACAGTCATAGTTAGGTGTAGTAAAATGTCATTTTCCCTTCTGCTTAATCCCATAAATCATAGTACTGATGTTTCTGTTGGTACAGGGGTCTCCGACAACATTGCTGGCTGGTAAATAACTCATCCTTCTCCATCAACTTGTATCAAAGAACTTTGACGAGAAACTCCATTTTTGAGAAGCTATATTTGTCAAAACTTGATGAAGCGCTTCTCAGTGAAGGTAAGTTCCTCAGCAATGGCAGAGCCTATTGTTTGCTTGTGTGGTAGGAGACACCATAGAAAGGGAAGATCCCGTGTTCAAGTTACAAGTACATTTGTAATTTAGCCATGTATCCTGCACAGTGCATAAGTTATAGCAGATCCAAATAACTACTGATATTTAGACTGATATTGTTTTAGGTACACAATGAGTAATTCTAAACTTTCTTGTTGAGAGGGATTTTTGGTTGAGCTAGGCAAACTAGTCCGGTCCGGGCATATAAGTTTTTAATGATTTTTTCATTAAATTGAATTTCAAAACTTAATGAGGCACTTCTGAGTGAAGATATCTTCCTCAACAATGACAGATTATAGATTCAACTGTAATTCATGTGATTCAAATTATAGATTACAGTTTGGTCTAAAAACAAAAGTGAGCGATCCATATGTTCTTGGTAGACCATTTGAACCCGAGACCCGATTGACCTGGCCACCCAAGACGACCAGACAAACCCAGACCCGACAACATTGGGTGAAGAAACAGAGGTTTAGAAATGTTCACTCGGCTGGAACCGCGGGTCCAAGATCTGTCAATCCCGGGTCACCCGAGACCCAACTCCTAGGCCCGAATACGTGTAAGCCCAGCCATTCCCTCAATGCCTCATAACACCCAAACCCAACTTTGAAGCCCAATCCACTCTCACTGGTCCAACCCACTCCCATCCCACCCAATACCCACTCAACCTCTCACTCACATCCATAAAATCCAAGTGTTTTCAATCAATCCTTAACCATAATATGAGCTAGGTTCAAGTAACTATATTTTAATTAATTTTATATCAAATATAATAAAGTACTTTTTTTGGATTTTTCGTCCGTTTTAATTTCTGCTAAGTATTTTGTAAAATAGAAAGTTTGATTTGAGGTTAACCCAATAGCCTGGGCTTTGACCTGAGAGCCAAGCGGGCGGGTAACGAGTCTTTTGTCACACACACGACTTTTATCGAGCGGGTCCAAAAGTGGTCGGGGGGCTTTCACCCAAATCGATGAACACCCCTAATTCTTGGTGATGAACTTCATGTGCATCTGATGAAGTCATGTACTATGTACTTGTTTTGAAGTGCTTTCTTAATGTCAAACGTGTTAGACTGCAAAATGGTCACCTGAAGAAGAAATTACTTTAGATGTTTGAACAAGATCCTGTTTCAAATATCATTCTCCAATATATACAATATATGTCTCTAATTTGATAGTCAAGAGGTAAACTCAAGCTGGCACCCTGCAACTCCTCTCAAGGTGGTCGGTAGATCTCTCTCGCAACGATCTAACCTCTCTCGTCTCATACCATGATCATGAAATATAATGGGTAAATTTCACATGACCCCTCTTAACCATACGCGTGTCTCACATGACCCCCCTTAACTACAAAATCAATCTGTGAGGTGCCTTAACTATCCAAAAATCCCACTTTACCTTTTTTTGTTGACTTTTTTGAAAATTCTGTTATGTTTTTTATGAAATAACGAAAATACCCTTATATCTGAAAAATGAAAATAAATAAATAAAAATCATTTTGAACTTTTTTTTTCTATTTTCTCGTTGTACAAAATAAAGAATAAAAATAATGTTTTAGTATTAATTTTTTATTTAAAAAAATTAATAAAAATTAAAAACGATGTTTAAAAGTAATTTTTTATTTTTAAATTTTTTTTGTAAAATTATTGTTACTATTAACAAAATTTTATTCTTAATTTTTTACAACGAGAAAATTAGAAAAAAAAATTTTAAATCATTTTAATTTTTCAGATAGAAGGGTATTTTTGTCATTTCACAAAAACTTAACAGAATTTTGAAAAAAGTCAACAAAAAAAGGTAAAGTGAAAAATATATTTGGCAATGTCCATCTCTGCTTCAGAGGTTTGAATTCCCATAAATAAAACGTTGCGAGCCAATGGATCAAACAATTAGGAACATGCATCGGAGGAGCCCATTCTATCTTGCTATCTCTCGAATGAGGATTAAAATTTCGAAAGACATCGATAAAATTAAATCTACAATAGAAATATTCTTGGTAGAGTCCATCTTCATCCTCCAGTTTGTCCAAGATTTTTCGTCATCGATATTTTCTTTGACTAAGTTACTTAGTTTTCCTATGTGAAACCCTCGACATATGCAGTTCTTGAGAACGAGAGATCGAAGAGTCGGACACTCTATCTTGACAGTGAACCTCACATCGTGTATTGGAAACGTAAAATTAATCTCTAAACTCCTCAATGAAGGAAAAGAAACATCAATCTTGCCTTGATCGAACTTAGTCTGGTAAACCACGAGCTCCTCGAGTAGAGGGAACCAAGACGATGTCAGGAAGCCTGAGAGAGACATCTTCAGGGACTCGAACTCGACCCTATTGAGATGCAAAACCTCAAGGCTCGGGAAACAAACATCATCATCATCCTCCGGTCAAGTATTGTTCGGAATCGTAACCGGCCCACAATTTCAAGGAAACGAGGTAGTTGCTGAGTTTGGGGGGAAAACAGAGGAAAAAGTTTGTGTCGACGTTGAGGGCGTCGTAGATGCGGAGGAGGTCGAGATTGAGGTGTTGGAGGTGGCGATCCACGGTGGAGGAGACCCACGCATCGAGATCAGAGCGGTTGAGTGGAGTTTGGGCGGCGAGGAGGAGCCGACGAAGGGAGGGCGATTTGTTGCGATCCAAGGTTTCGGTGACGAAGATTTTGAAGTTTTGGTTGTGGGGGAGTTGTGGAGGTCGAGAGATGGGAAGAAAGTTCATCGGTGCCGCCAGTTTTTGGACAGAAGGGTGGTGGCGACGGCGATTTCGGTGGGGAGGAAGGAGAGGATGTGGAGGAGCATGTGTTCCGGTAGATTCTCGATGTTGCATTGTGTACTCAGCTTTCGGAGTCGTCTCGGTGAGGGCAGAGCAGAAACATACAGGATCAGATTCAGCCATTGTCGACTTGTTAAGGTTTGGGTTTTGTGGTGCTTGTTTGAAACCAAGGCCATGATTGCCTTTTATAAGGTGAACAAATTTGAAACCAAAACTTTCTTTCCTTTTTCAAACAAAGGCGGCAACTCTTATCCAAATAATATAGTTTACATGTGGACAAAATATTTTTGAGAATAATCTCGTTTTAGTAAATTTAAATTGTTTCGGTTTTTTCTTAGCGTACACTTTTAAAATTTTTTTGAATACAGTAAGGTTAAAACTATTTTGTATCATATTAAATGATGAATATCAGTTTGTTTTAAATATGAAATGAACAAAAATGTTTCTGATTGTCATTGTTTTTCCTGCTATTTATGACCATCGTTTGTGGTACTATCCTTCACAACCACAATCTCATTATAACTCTTTCTCTCCTTAACCAATACGCATTCAACACATAACATTTCAATTGCCACCTCTCTCTCTCTATGTAATCATGAATTGTTTCCTCCTCGGAATCATCTTCACAACCAAATTCGTCACGTCGACCCATTTGTAATCGATTCTCGATTTTCATTTTCGCTTGCTTGTTTGTCTGTCAGTAATGCAATATTGATGTGCATGCTTCTTTTTTTAAACCCCTTCAGTCAATTGAAGTTCAATTCTTTTTTGGTGTCACAAGATCCACGAGATTTTGGTTACTATATTTACTTAAGGCTATGGTACAAATTCAGTGACCGTCCTATGCCAGCCATTGACCTTTATAAACAAAAAATTTGGTCGATGCATGTTAATGTTTTGCTAATTGTCACTTGCCTCCGTAAACACAAATTCTTGTCGACCACGTATATACACTTGCGTATGTTCGGGAAGACGTGGTTTAACACTCACGCGTTTACCCAACACAAACGGATAAATCATATGAATGGATCAATCATTTACACATTGTTGAACGATTGAAAATGAACTTACGTGTAACTCTAAGCTACAGTTCAGCTGCATACGTTGAGTTGTTAAAGGTGTGCGTTGATGTACTTATGTGCGTCATTGTAATTTTAAATAATTGTTCAATGGGCTTAACTTCGCTCGTCCAATTTTCAATTTTTTTTCAATTCACAGAATAGATAATTATAACAAATTTACATATAAACATTACAATTTTAAACACAAAAATAATTATCTAAAAAAACAATAATATATAATACGAACCTCATAATATTCGACTTTGAAATGACAGGAACCACTCTTGAACTCTTCTATCACTAGCTCCAATATATCCTCCACAAAGAATAATAAGAAATAAACTCAGGAAATTTTGTTTTATAAAATATTCAAGACATCATAATCGATGCTCATTGACCATTGTTTCATCGATTAGGGGACATGACCGTTGACGGTCAATTTTATATCATTTATGGTCAAGGATCCTAGCCAACGAGACTATGTCAATGTCTCGTCGACTAAATATGACCGTTGTCAGTTAATTTGCAACCGTTGATGGACAACGGAAATGATCGTTGACAGTCAATTTTATATCGTTGTTGGTCAAGGATTTCAACTGACAAGACAATATCAATGTCTTGTCGGCTGACTGATATGACTATTGTCAATCAATTTATAACCGTTGCTGGTCAATGGAAATATCCATTGACATACGTAGTCGACAAGAAATAGTTTTCGCGTCGGTCAGGTGAAACGCGTTGACATATGTCTTCCTCTACCCTACGCGCAACTTTATGTGTCGTCAGTTATACCATCATTCACCCGACAAAACTGATCAAGACGGGGGTCGGCTATGATTCACCTTTCCGACAACACTCAAATTGAGTGCACCAGCTAGGTTAAAATCTGCAGTAGTAAAGAAAATCGTGTAAATTTGTCTTTAAATTATGATTTTTAATGATTGTGCCTTACAAACCAAACCTACCAACTACCCAACAACCCCAACCCCAACCCCATCTTGTGAACGAACCCACCCTCCTAATCTACTACCCCACCTAGAAACTCCACAGGGCATGGCCAGTCTCAAACCCTGGCCGGGGCCAGGGCCAGGGCTGAGAGAGATTGGACCACTCATGCCAGCACAATCCCTTTTAAATTATGATAATCATTATTTAATATGATTAAACATACATACACGAGTTCAAATTTTTATAGTAATAAAGGAAAATAGAAAGAGAACAACATGAACAAATTCATTTCAACTTAAATATAAAAAATGAAATCGCATTCTCAACCAAAAATTGATTATACAAATGTTGAGAAATTTGGTGATTGAGTGTAAAATGTGCATGTCCCTTATAACTATACTAATCAAATTCATGTTGACACCTACATAACCTTTTCAATTCTCGCAAACAATGATCTCTCCTCTTCAATATTGTTGCGTTTTTCAATATATATATATATATATATTGTGTTGTCAATATATATTTGCTAGCCTTCATCTCAGTTTTGTTGTGACGGATAATAACACAGCCGACCCATTAACGAAGGCTCTCTCACAGCTAAAACATGAGGAACATGTAAAGTCTATGGGAATACACTGGGATTTAGTTTGGAACTAGGGGCAAGTGGGAAATTGTAGGATTTGTGCCCTAGTCCAATACTACTTATGTCTATGTTTATGTAATCATCATTGAGTGTGTTATCACTAATAGTAGAACTGTAGATTTGTATGAATTATACTTAACATGTCCTTGGTCAAGTAAGCTTCATCTGAAGCGACTAGTATGAGGATGACTCTTTATGATCACGCTCTACTGATCATTGGCAAGGGGATTGCCGGAGTCAGATCATTAATATGACATGGGGGATGATATTGTACGACCCGACCTGAATATGCGCCATAGATATTGTCATGAGCATACTCAGTTGTCGTGGTTTGTCATTGTATCCTAAGACCAAAAAGTATTTGTGATCACAATATAGTCAATATCTGAGTTTGACCTAAACCTAACGTTATATGTGACAAGGTAGCTATAATAGTTATGATTGGCTTGGGGACAAGTTATATGTGTGATACAAAAGACAACTAAGGGATTTATCCCTCATGCTTCGGATGGGAATGATATCTCTTTTAGGCCACTTGATGAGAATGACTGAAAGGAAACACATGGCCATGCTTATGATACAGAGTATCATTTTTCAGTCATCTCACATATCAAGAAACAGTGATTAATTAAATAAGGATGAGGGCGCTATGACTTATGATTAATCAGGATACCTAGTGATAAAAGGATAGTGACATGGACGACATGAGGTTAAATCGGATCACCGATCATCATGTACGTTGGGTAATCATAATGTCTTACTAAAGGCCACTTACGATGGAAAAGAGTAAAGTGGTAATTTTACTTTTATATGCCAACTGTTCGAGTTATGCCCCAGTCCAATATATAAGTGATCTACAGATGTAATGTTTTATCATCTTTCCGAATAAATAAATCGGCATATATTACTAATGTGTTGTAGTAATATATCGAATGTAATTTGATCTATGTCATTACGTGTGTAACCACTAATAGTAGATCTATAGATCAGAAAGAATTACAGTTGATGAGTCCCTGATCAGCTAAGCTTCTTTAAGAAGCGATCAGTATGAGACCAACTCCTTGCGATCACGCTCTACTGATCATGGCAAAGTATGTGCCGGAGTTATATCATAGATATCATCAGGTCGATGATATCGGACAACCCGATTGTGAGTATGCTGCATAGATCCAGTCATGAGATACTCACGTATCGTAACTTGTCATTATATCCTAAGACCAAGGAGTCTTTGTGGACACTATGTAACGAATACCTAAGTTTGACCTAGTCTAACGTTATCTGTAAAAGGGTAACTATAACGGCTTCGATTGGCTTTGGCATTTATTGCACTAGTGAACTCGAAAGGCGTCTGAGGGATTTATCACTCATACTTCGGTATGAGAAAGATATCCGTTTTGGCCACTTGATGAGTATGACTGAAGAAAGAGCATGGCCATCTAGGTGATACCTTAGTATCAGTTTTCAGTCATCTCAGATATCAAGAAACAGTGATTGATAAATTAGGATGACCATTCTATGCCTATTGATCAATCTGGATATCGGTTTGATAAAAGGACAGTGACATGTACGATAACAGGTTAAGTCGAATAATCGATAATCACGAATATTGGATAATCATAATGTCTTGCTAGAGGCCACTTATGATGGAAAGGGTAAAATGGTAATTTTACTAGTCTGCCAATTATTCGTGAGCCTAGAGGGTCACACGCATTAAGCACGATACATGACAACAATTATGGATGAGAATTGAGAACAATTCACTAGTTTTCTGGCCTAAGGTTTTAACCAGACGGTTGAAGAAATCAATTCGAGGAAATTGAGCCGTTTTGACTAAACCGAAATTAGAACTCAAGTTAATGGGTTTAATTTGGGTTTTAGTTAAACGGGCTTAAAGCCCATTTAGGGATTTAAGATTAGAGTGGGAACAAATGCAAATAAAAAAGAATAAGGGATAGATAATGCAATTTTAATTTGGAAATTCAATTTAATTTCAAATTAAAATCACATAATATCTTCTCATTATCCTTAATTATTTTTCAGCAACTTCCCCCTCCATTCTCTCTCCCTCATTGCTGATTTCTCTCTCCCCTCTCATCCACCATTGTTGCCTTGTTTTCTCTCAAAAATTCTAGCAAATTTGTGAGTTAACAATCATTTCGGTTGTGGTGCTTGTGTGGACTTGATAGAGAAAACACTACACTTGTGTTTTTGTCGATTACAAGAGGTAAATATCAGATTTATATTTATATTTATAACATGTTCAAATGGCATTAAGATCTAAGCTTATTTCGATCACCACGGTTACATAAAGTCCGCTGCATGATATTCATCGTTTGGAACCCGTGGTGATCTCTTTCAGTGGTATCAGAGCAATGGTTGTTATGTTTATTTCTACATGTTTAAATCTGATATTTTTTTTATATTTATATGTGTTCATCACCTTAGCATGCATGTAAATCGAAAAAAAATTTCAGATATGATTGATTTTGGAAATTGAAATTTTTTTTTTAGGTGTTTCGGGTTAGCCATGGCCGACCAAGTCGAGTCCCTTGGTGGACCATGGAATGCCCTAGGGCAGACCATGGTCAGCACCATGAGCCGACGAGGGTCGCCTACGGGCGATAATGGCAGCCCTCGCGGGCGACCATGGTCGCTGCCGCGGGCGACCATGGTTGCCTCGCGGGCGACCAGGGTCGGCCCTAGGGGCGACCATGGCTGCCCTCGCGGGCTACCATGGTCGTTCCCGTGGCCGACCACGGTCAGCCCCGCGGGCGACCTCGGCAGCCCTCACGGGCCACCGTGGTTGCCTCCGCGGGCGACCTCTGGTTGAGCCGGTTCGGGAAAACCAGATTCGAGCTGAACCGGTTGGTTCGCGAGGATATTTGGAAACCCTAAAAAAAAAATTTAATTTTCAGATATTTTTTCGGTTTCGATAAACCAGCGAGAACCGGTCCAAAATTCAATTAATCGATTAAACCGTCCGGTTTCGATAAACCGGAATTTTTCCCCACTTAAGAAAGATAAAATTTGGCAAATTTATTTGTTTGATCAGCATGTTGATTGATAATATGATCTTTGATCACATGATGTTTTCCACATGATGCTAGTTAAGCCCATTAGATTTGCATTTTAATTTCGGTTTTGCAACCTGCGTGTTGCTTAATTTTGGGTTGTAGTAAATACGGCCTGCGTGTCGTGATTTTTATTTCATTTAATTTATTTTAATATGTAATCACGAAAACCGACACAAGAATCAAGTCAAGAGGGAGACTCGGATTGGAGGAGGCTCAAAGCCAGTGGGAGTTTACGAGAATGGAGCAAGTTTGGATCTTGAAGACCATGTCTTTAGGATCAGTTTTGCTAGATTCTTACGAACTTAAGATGGGCTTAGCTATGCATATTTTATCGTTACATTTGTATGTTTGAATGTATGAATGTATGATAGTTTAAATATACAAGTTTATGTATGAATTTGCTATCACCCACATGAAAAGATTAAAATCGGAATTTAATCAGACTCGCATGTAACCTGCTAAGGGATCATCTTTGCATGAATTTGCAATTGATGATTCCAGATTAAGATTGTATCGATATACAATCAGACTTTTATAATTCACTTAAACACAAATAATACAAGTCAAGCGTGATACCATCCAAGTTTTGGCACTCAAAAGGGCTTTGACCCTATGGATGTCGGTACGCCTCCGCGTAACATTCATAGAGAAGAAGTCTGGATGAGATGGGTAGTTCTGTGTGGGTGCGTGCGCCTCCGCGTAGTAGTCACATTAGTTCTATCCATAGTTCAAGCTTGGTAGACTTGTCTACGATTGTCAGGTAGGGCTGACCTAGGGTATCAATATAGGGTATGCCACGTACTAACAAGTACATACCCTAGCCAGGAACTACATGGTTTTGTAGATGGATTCACTCCTACCTTGATGCACTCAATTGGAGCAGTGAGCCTCCGTTCACTTCAATTGAGAGTATGATGGGATCCTGGTTCAGATTCTAAAGTTAGAATCAGAAAGTGTTTTATAACTAAATCTCCAACTTGAATTTTAATTAATTTTACCATGTAGAACTAAAAGGCAAACACAGCACAAAGGAGTAATAGCGCACTGAGAGTCCAGATTGAGGACAGACTCAAGAGCGTGAATTACTCAGATTGGAATAAAAACTTGAGGCTTAAACTCAAGCATGAACGCAAGTAATATATCCTTACCAAGGAACCTCCTGTTGAGCCACCGCTGAACGCCGGTAGGGTACTAAGGATACTTATCAAAGTTCCTTAGTAACCAAATCGACGTGCCAAGCATTATGGTGGGCAGTAGGATGCCAGAGTTATAGAAGCAGTTCAGGAACGTTTCAGATGACCCTCATACCTGTAAGGCAGAGGTCAAGGAAATGTTCAATGAGAAAGCTCGTGTCGAAAAATATGATACTTTCATAGAACTTAACTCCTGCAAACTTAAGGCTGGAGCCCTGTTAGTCCCCATGTCACGAAGATTTAATGGCTTCAGGAACATCTAACCAGACTCGGTTTTGATGATCAGGTGGAAATGGCTGCAGATTTTATGTTGCAGTCACTTCCAGATACATATAGTGATTTCATAGTAAATTACAATATGCATGACATGGACAAGTCCTTAACAGAGCTTCATGGGATACTTGTGACCACTGAAAAGAACCTCAAGGGTAAGACCAAGGAGGTCCTTATGGTCAACAAGAATGTCAGCTTCAAGAAAGCTGATCAGGGTAAGGGTAAGGCTCCTGAGCACCTTGCAGGGCAGTTCAGACACCCCAAGCATCCAAAAGTTCAAGCAGCTCCCAAAACTGCTGTGAAGATTAAGGACAAAATGGAGGAGATCTGCCATCACTACAATGAGCCAGAACACAGGAATAAGGGATTGAAAACAAATACAAGGATCACGTGAAGAAGAGTGGGTATCCACGTCTTCAGGATCAGATATTTACGTTGGTAATCTTAATCGGTATAACGTAAATAAGAAAAGGCTTAAATCTGATGATTTAAATCAATTTATAATATGACATTGTCATTTAAGGCACATAGGCGAGAAACGCATTTCAACACTTCACAAGTGTGGACTTTAAGTCCATTTGAATTCACTCAAACTGAAAGATGCAAGTCTTGCCTAATGAGCGAGAAACGCATTTCTACACTTCACAAGTGTGGACTTTTAAGTCCGTTTGAATTCACTCAAATTGAAAGATGCAAGTCTCGCCTATGGGCAAAATGACATAGGCACTTTTCACAGGTTTATGTGAAAGGCGAGTGACTTGTTAAGTCTAATACATTCCGACGTATGTGGACCTATGAGTACTCAGGCCAGAAGAGAGTTGAACTAATACTTGACTCTGGAAACGGCCGCATTCATTTTGAATCGGGCTCCGATGAAGACAACGATAGTACACCTTGTGACAGTCATTCTGTCTCCCATTACTATGGATGCGTGCGCCTCCGCGTAGTATTCATTAGGATGCGAGCTGAATAAGGTAATCAGTTCTATTTGGATGCGTGCGCCTCCGCGTAGTGGCCAAATAAGAGCTGGACCAGAGTCACAGAAGGTACACCATATGACACTCATTACGTCTCTCGTTACTGTGGATACGTGCGCCTCCGCGTAGTATTCATTGGGATGGGAGCGGGATGAGATGGTCAGTTCTATTTGGATGCGTGGGCCTTCGCATAGTAGCCAAATAAGAAATGGACCGTAGTCATATATGGTGTGGGAAACATCCTAGTATGTTTTTCCTAAAAGATTTGGGTAGTAGAGATGCAGGCATCCAAATCAGACAAATGTGTCTTTGTAAGGTATCCTTAAGAAACTAAGAGATACAACTTCTACATACCCAGGGAGTACAAAGTCTTTGTTGCTCGAGGAGGGGTATTTTTGGAGAAATATTTTATTTCCAAAATAGCTAGTGGGAGTCTGGTGCATCTCGAGGAAATTCGAGAGGATACGGAACAACCTGAAGCAATTCAGGAGCCTGCTATGCAAGATGTAGAAGTACTGGAGCCTCAGATGGTCGCCGATGAAGAATCAATCCCTACAGAAATTCCAGATGGTCTAAGGAGGTCTGAAAGATCTCGTCATGTTCTAGACAGATATGGCTTCACAGCCACTGAGGGAAGTGACGTGATGTTGGTGGATCAGGATGATCCAGAAACCTTCAGACAAGCTTTAACCAGTTCAGACTCCAAGAAAATGGTAGAATGCCATGAGTGAGGAAATGAAATCCATGTATTTCAACCAAGTCTGGTGCTTGGTTGATCAAACCCCTGGGATAAAACTCATCGGTTCTGAGTGGGTCTATAGGATCAAGACCGACATGGATGGAAATCCTCAGACCAATAAGGCTAGGATGGTTGTAACAGGTTATCGTCAGATTCAATGCATGGATTATGATGACACCTTTTCACCAGTAGCAATGGTCAGATTGATCTGGATTATTCTTAGCCATAACTATGGCAGATGGATGTCAAAACCCCTTCCTTAGCAGGAACTTACTAGAGGCTGTGTATATCACACGGCCTGTGGGTTTTGTAGATCCAAAGAATCCCAGGAAGATATGTAAGCTGCAAAGATCCATTTATGGATTAAAGCAAGCTTCACGGAGTTGGAACATTCGTTTTGATGAAGTTGTAAGGGAACTCGGCTTCATCAAAAACAAAAGTGAGCCTTGCGTACATAAGAAAGCGAGTGGGAGTAATATTGTATTCTTGATATTTATTCATCGGGAATGATATCCCGACCTTGCCACCAAAGCTTGGTTAGGGAAGTACTTATCGATGAAGGACTTAGGTGATGCTACATTTAATGTAGGTATCAGGATCTCTACAGATCATTCCAAAAGGATTTTGGGCCTAAGTCAGAACATGTACATAGGTAAAGTGTTGAGAAGATCTCAATGTTTGATTCTAAGAAAGGATTCATACCCATGTGTCATGGCATTAAGCTCAACAAGCTACAGAGTCCTAGTACTCCTGATAAGTTGAGCAGGATGAGTAAGATCCCTTATGCTTCAGCTGTGGGATCCATCATGTATGCCGGGATGTGCACGAGATTGGAAGTCTCGTTTGCACTAAGCTGTACCAGCAGATTCCAATCTAACCCCGAACAATTAAACTGGATTGCTGTCAAAGGCCATCCTCAAATATTTGAGGAGGATCGAGGATGCATTTTGGTGAATGGGGATGAAGATAGAGAACTAGCAGTCAAAGGACAAGTCGATGCTAGTTTTCAGACATATCCAGATGACTTCAAAATTCAGTCAGGATATATTTTGTGTTGAGTGGTGGCGCTTTCAGCTGGATAAGCTTTAAGCAAGCCAAAATTGCCAACTCTACAACGGAGGCTGAGTATATAGCTGCAACAAAAGTAGCTAAAGAGGCCGTATGGATTAGAAGCTTTCTGATCGGATTAGATACAACGCCGCGAGCGTCTGATCTGATAAGCTTGTTGTGGGACAACATAGGTGCCGTAGCTATTGCTCAAGAGCCCAAATTCCACAACAGATCCAAACATATACTCAGCAGGAATCACCTCGTGAGAGTTATCACATATAGAGGTGATGTGGAGATTAAACACTATTCGACTGATGATAATATGGCCGATCCCTTGACAAAGGCTCAGCCGCAGCCTAGGCATGAGTAACATGCAAGGTCTATGGGACTAGATCAGAACTTAAATTGGAACTAGGGGCAAGTGGGAGATTGTTAGAGTTATGCCCAGTCCAATATATAAGTGATCTACAGATGTAATGTTTTATCATCTTTCCGAATAAATAAATCGGCATATATTACTAATGTGTTGTAGTAATATATCGAATGTAATTTGATCTTTGTCATTACGTGTGTAACCACTAATAGTAGATCTATAGATCAGAAAGAATTACATTTGATGAGTCCCTGATCAGCTAAGCTTCTTTAAGAAGCGATCAGTATGAGACCAACTATTTGTGATCACGCTCTACTGATCATGGCAAAGTATGTGCCGGAGTTATATCATAGATATCATCAGGTCGATGATATCGGACAACCCGATTGTGAGTATTCTGCATAGATCCAGTCATGAGATACTCACATATCGTAACCTATCATTATATCCTAAGACCAAGGAGTCTTTGTGGACACTATGTAACGAATACCTAAGTTTGACCTAGTCTAACGTTATCTGTAAAAGGGTAACTATAACGGCTTCGATTGGCTTTGGCATTTATTGCACTAGTGAACTCGAAAGGCGTCTGAGGGATTTATCACTCATACTTCGGTATGAGAAAGATATCCGTTTAGGCCACTTGATGAGTGTGACTGAAGAAATAGCATGGTCATGTAGGTGATACCTTAGTATCAGTTTTCAGTCATCTCAGATATCAAGAAACAGTGATTGATAAATTAGGATGACCATTCTATGCCTATTGATCAATCTGGATATCGGATTGATAAAAGGACAGTGACATGTACGATAACAGGTTAAGTCGAATAATTGATAATCACGAATATTGGATAATCATAATGTCTTGCTAGAGGCCACTTATGATGGAAATGGTAAAATGGTAATTTTACCAGTCTGCCAATTATTCGTGAGCCTAGAGGGTCACACGCATTAAGCACGATACATGACAACAATTATGGATGAGAATTGAGAACAATTCAGTAGTTTTCTAGCCTAAGGTTTTAACTAGATGGTTGAAGAAATCAATTCGAGGAAATTGAGCCGTTCTGACTAAACCGAAATTAGAACTCAAGTTAATGGGTTTAATTTGAGTTTTAGTTAAACGGGCTTAAAGCCCATTTAGGGATTTAAGATAAGAGTGGGAACAAATGCAAATAAAAAAGAATAAGGGATAGATAATGCAATTTTAATTTTGAAATTCAATTTAATTTCAAATTAAAATCACATAATATCTTCTCATTATCCTTAATTATTTTTCAGCAACTTCCCCCTCCATTCTCTCTCCCTCATTGCTGATTTCTCTCTCCCCTCTCATCCACCATTGTTGCCTTGTTTTCTCTCAAAAATTCTAGCAAATTTGTGAGTGAAAAATCATTTCGGTTGTGGTGCTTGTGTGGACTTGATAGAGAAAACACTACACTTGTGTTTTTGTCGATTACAAGAGGTAAATATCAGATTTATATTTATATTTATAACATGTTCAAATGGCATTAAGATCTAAACTTATTTCGATCACCACGGTTACATAAAGTCCGCTGCATGATATTCATCGTTTGGAACCCGTGGTGATCTCTTTCGCCAACGAGACATGAGCCTATAGGATACACACCAAAACACACTATGTGGAGAAATAAGCAATTATTGTAAAGTGAATTGGAACGGGCCGTTGCCAAAACCTACGGTTTTGGGCTAAGCACCCAATAAGCACAAAAAAGGGTACATGAACTGGCCCAAAACCGGACCGGTTTTGGTGCTGGCCGTGGCTCGGCTAGGGAGGCCGAACCCACGAGAGGCTGCCATGCATTGGCAGCCCTCATGGGCTGCCACTTAAGGGAGTGGCGGGCTTGGCCGAAACCCATTAAGGTTTCGGCCCACAAAGCCCAAACCGCCACTTTAAGTGGCAGCTAGGGTTTCGTGCTCCCTTAAACTCTAGTTTTCTCTGTAAATAGAGAGCCTCTTGTGCTGAAAATGTAATTCCATCTTAGTTCATACCGAAACGCTGCCGAAATCTCTACTCTCTTCTCTTACATTCTATTAGGTATTTTAGAAGAAATTTTTTTTAATCTTAGTGTGTTTGTGTGGATACAGATAGAGGGAGGAACATAAATTTTCTCCACATAGTGAGTTCGGGGTTAATTTTGTATTTTATTCTGCTGCGCAAATTTGATTTGGATCCCTCGAGCCCCAACAGCTCCCTATTGTAGGGAGTCATGTAGGGAGCCCCATTGGAGTGTAATTTTTACATTTTCACTCTCTACAATAGCAGGTTATTGTAGGGAGTCACATTAGAGATACTCTTACCAAACTAAAATCTCACCAAGCAATGCCAGTAAACGTTGTTGTATCTGAAAATCACCGTTGTAAAAATCACAAAATCACCGCGGTAAAAAGCACAAACCACCGTTGAAGTAACCGCTAACCCGACTTACTCGGTACTATGTCACAGAGGACAGGACACTACAAATAATTTAATTCCAAATATTCTTAAACAAGTTACACCAAATGACAAAAGTATCGTTACAAATCACAAAATGTCAAATGGACTTCATGGACATAAAATTTAAGAAAATAAAGTTCAGTTATAATTCAAAATCTGTACAAAAAAGTGTATTCAAAACTCAAAAGTGCACTAACAATCACTATCTCGGCCAACTAGTCCCGACTCTAACCCGATTAATTACAAAAAATAGAGCAACCGATTTAACCCGTCCGATTTGACAAAATCAAATGGTGTTATAAAAATTGCTGACGCCTAATCGGCCTATTGGTAAATATTTAAAATTTAGGATGTAGATTGCAGAACTGGAACAACGTATTATAAATTGCAATTAAGTCTGTAACATTTACCATACAATTTGGTCTTCAGTGTGTGTAGAATGAGCATAAGTCGTAAGATCACTCATGACCATAAGCAGTTTGCGATTTCAAATCTCTAAGCAAATTATCAATAGTGACACTAACGTTTCTCTAACATGGCACAAGCAATCAAATACGATTCGTAAGTGATTTGATTAGTAGAAGAACTAGAGAGCACAACTCTTCTTCCCAAATAGTCCCTTAATTAATATATCATGTATTATTTTATAGCTTTTATATCATGAATTAAAATCTTATTATAATAATATTCCTAAATTAATTTCTGTTTACTCATCTCAAAATTCTCTCTTTGTATTTTGATCCTGACTAGCTACTATTATTTTGTTGTATATCACTGCCCTGTAGGTTATTTCCGTTTCTAATCAATTATATTTTTCAGTTGCATGGGCATTATTGGTTTTTAATATTTTATTCTGTATAATTAAAAATTAATTTAGAATAATGAATTGCTACAGTCAAAATATAGGGCAGAAAGCTCTAATAAATAAACGTGTGTATGATATATTGGAATAAAAAGGGATAAAATATGACTTTCGTGTGAACCATGATTGGGCTAAAAATTGATAAAATATGACTTTCACATGATTCATGATTAGCATAATCACATGCCTTGTCTGAACCATGTTTTGTTTCTTAACTCTCTGAATGTAATGATAAAAGTATTACACATGGTGCTTGAAAATGACCCTTACAGTAAACCACAAAAGTCGTCAGTATGAAATTAATATTATAAAGTCTTTTGTGCCGGGAAGATTCGGATCCGAATCTTACTCGTAGGAGTATCTTAGAAAATTTCTCACACGCATGACTCAAAAGAATATCCTGATGGGTTTATGGAACCTCATAATTCTATGATGTATGACTTTGAACTGATATATAAACGTAACATACTTATAAATATTTAAAAATTTTGATATTAATTAATAAAACAGTGGTTCATCATACTTAAATTTATATAAATTTTATATTGAATTTTCGAGGAACTATATATAGTTTCCGAGTAGGTCAAGAAATAATAGTTTTGAATTGAATTTCGCAAACAATATGTGAAATAGCCAGTAAACAAAGTGACTCATTATTACCCAGCTCGTGAGACTTTTGTTCAGTCCTAACTGGGAGGCTGGAGATGGTATGTGTTTTTTTTTGTGCTTACTTCTTTGTTAGATGCTGACACTCATTTACAATTTTAGGGAGATATTCCACTAGAAACTATATATTGAAATAGGAAAATAGGAATAAATGTTAGCCATACAATGAGATGAGTAACGGCTGAGACTGACGCGGTGGCATTTGGGTGTAAATAAGTCGAATTTTGAATTTCTTTTGGTCATTTTCCTATTTCACTAACTTGGTCCATGGGTATTATGGTCATTTCATGTCTTTTCTTGAGCTCTCTGACACAATTTGATCTGAGGCGATTTGCGATTTGTGAGAAACCCTAATTGGTTTGCTTTGTTTTGAAAATCTAAATCAATGAACACCAACTGAAGATCGAAGAATGTGAATCGAAGAACAACAATTGAAGAACACGAATCAAAAAACAACAATCGAAGAACATGAATTGCCATAGACAAATTTAAGAACACAAATTGCCATAGACAAATCGAAGAACACGAATCTACCAAGACGAGTCAAAGAACACCAATCGAAGAGCATGAACCGAAGAAGTCGAATCGAAGAACCTAAATTGAGAAGATGCACTACCATGAAGTTCTGGAAAAAATAGCAAACAAAAGAAAGCGTGAGAATGTGCATAGTGTTGTGAAGAAGAAGACTAAGTAACTGTTTGAGAGGTGTTTCAGACCACTCAAACTGTTTTAGAACGTATTTTAAATTTATGAAACTTGCTGGTTTGTATGGAGTCTCTATAAATAACTTTGTGTCAATTGTTTCTCTGTTGATATGTACAAAGAAGAATTATTTAGAACACGGATTTATAGGTTCTCGATTATTTAGACGAATTGTAATATCATTTTTATATGTTCACAGTTACTGTTAGGAACGTGTTTCATACCACTCAAATTCTCTGACTTGTGTAAAAATTTGTAACATAAACTGATGTCAATTGCTTCTCTCTGCTGATATGTGCTCAATTCGTTGAAATTGTCTCTCCAAAATCTGTTTCAGTGTTCTTTTCTCATAGATTTATAGGTTCGCATTTACTGTTAGAAAGGTGTTTCATATTGCTCAAGAATTATAGGTTCTCAATTGTTGTTTGGAAGGTGTTTCAGACAACTTAAACTCGCAATTTTTTGTGGATTTTCTATGAATAGACTGATGTCAGTTGCTTTCTTCTATTGATATGTTCTCATTTTGGTGAAATGATCTCTGCAGAACCTGTTTCAGTGTTCCTTTCTCATGAATTTATAGGTTCTCAATTACTGTTAAGAAGGTGTTTCAGACCACTCAAACTCTATGATTTTTGGGAAAATTCTATAAATAAACTGATGTCAGTTGCTTTGTTTTGTTGATATGTGCTCATTTTGGTGAAATGGTGTCTCCAAAACCTGTTTCAGTGACCTTATCTCATGGACTTATAGTTTCTCAATTACTATTAGGAAGGTGTTTCAGACCACTCAAACTGTTTAAAACATGTTTCAGACTTCTCCTCGTTACACCCGGGGAACCCTCGTTACATTTTTTCCTCAACATGGTTCACTTTCCCCCTAGGGTATAGTATGGAACCCAGTCCCTTCGTTACGTCTGGGGAACCCTCGTCACACCTTTTCCTCGGAAGGGTTCATTTTTCCCCCTAGGGTATAGTATGAAACTCGGTCCCCTCTTTAATCTAGGGAACCTTTTTTACACATTTCCTCCCATAGGGTATAGTATGGAACCCGGTCCCCTTGTTACACCCTAGGAGCCCCTCGTTACAACTTTTCCCTGACAGGGTTAACTTATAGGGTATAGTGTTGAACCCATCCCCCTCATTACATCTCTGGACGCTTCGTTACACCCCGGGAGCCCCTCATTACACACCGGGAGCCCCTTATTATACCCCGGGAGCCCCCGTTACACCACGGGATCCCTCGTTACACATTTTCCCCGACAAGGTTCACTTATAGGGTATAGTATGGAACTAAACCCCCTCGTTACACCACGGGAGCCCTCGTTACACCATTTCCACGACATGGTACAATTTCCACATGTTGAAAGTTACTATTAGGAACGTGTTTCAAACTACTCAAACTCTATGGGTTTTTGTGTTATTTTTCTAAATAGACTGATGTAAGTTGCTTTCTTTTGTTGATATGTGCTCAATATGGTGAAATGGCTTTTGAAAACATGTTTCAAGGTCCGTTTCTAATAGTTACACATGTCCTAAGTTATTGTTAGGAAGGTGTTTCAGATTGCTCAAACTTTCTAATTTCTGTTGAATTATTGTAAAATAGATTGTTGTCAATTGATTCTCTTGTTAGGATTATGCATTAATCCAATGTAATTCCTCAATCTATATTGTAATGTACATCATTTTTTCGTTCTAATAAAAGACATTATATCACTAATGTGTTGTAGTAGTATATCGAATGTAATTTGATTTATGTCATTACGTGTATAACCACTTATAGTAGAACTGTAGATCAGAAAGAATTGCATTCGATGAGTCCCTGATCAGCTAAGCTTCTCCAGAAGCGATCACTATGAGACCAACTCCTTGTGATCATGCTCTACTGATCATGGCAAAGTATGTGCCGGAGTTATATCATAAATATCATCAGGTCGATGATATCGGACAACCCGATTGTGAGTATGCAACATAGATCCTGTCATGAGATACACACATATCGTAGCTTGTCATTATATCCTAAGACCAAAGAGTTTGTGTGCACTGTGTAACGAATATCTGAGTTTGACCTAGTCTAACGTTACCTGTAAAAGGGTAGCTATAACGGCTTTGATTGGCTTGGATATTAATTGCATTTGTGAACTCGAAAGGCGTCTGAGGGATTTATCACTCATACTCTGGTATGAGAAAGATATCCGTTTCGGCCACTTGATGAGTATGACTGAAGGAATAGCACGGCCGTGCATGTGATACCTTAGTATCGGTTTTCAGTCATCTCAGATATCAAGAAACAGTGATTGATAAATTAGGGTGACGGTTCTATGCCTATTAATCAATCTGGATATCGGTTTGATAAAAGGATAGTGACATGTATGATAACAGGTTAAGTCGAATAATCGATAATCACGAACGTTGGGTAATCATAATGTCTTGCTAGAGAGCACTTATGATGGAAAGGGTAAAATAGTAATCTTACCAGTCTGCCAACGGGTCGTAAGCCTAGAGGGTCACACGCTTGAACTACAATATGTGACAAACAAACATGGATGATAATTGGGAGAATCCGCTTTTTATTTTAGTCAAATTGAAAACGATTCGGTTGATTTCTGGCCTAGGTTTATTAACCAGACGGTTGAAGAAATCAAATTAGGGAGATTTGACCGGTTTAGCTTAACCTTAATTAGAGCTCAATTAAATGGGTTTTAATTTCTATTTGGCTAAATGGGCTTAAAGCCCATTTAGGGTTTTAAATCATGAATGGGGCATAATTGTGATTATGAGATTAAATGGTTAAATTGTGTAATTATCAATTTGATTTTCAAAATCAAATTTTTGATAAATACACAATAATTTTTTACCAAATATAGCTCATAATTTCGGCAATCTCTCCCTCTCTCTTCCATATTGGCCGACCCTTCCTCTCTTCATTCCACCATTGTTTTTTGTCCTCTTTTCACAAGTTTTCATTAGCAAGAGATAGTGAGAAAACCTCCCAAGGTTATTGTGCTTGTGTGGACTTGATAGAGAAACATTATACTTGTGTTTTCAATCAATTGAATGTATGATTTTTCAGATTTGAAAAGGTTATATGTATGCTGAATTTCTCAATAAGATCCTTAGCTTATTCATCGATTCCCATGGTTAATTCATACCGCTGTATGAAGTTATTGTTTAGAACCCATGGGAATCACTTTCATCTGTCTCTTGATATGTGATAATTTTTGTGAAATAGTCTCTCCAAAACCCGCTTCAGTGTTCTTTTCTCATGCATTCATAGTTTCTCGATTACTGTTAGGATGGTGTTTCAGATTGATGTCAATTACTTCCTATGGTTACATATTTTCTCATTTACTGTTAGGAACATGTTTCAGACTTAAATAATCTCTTATTTGCGGGAAGATTATGTAAATAGCTTGATGTCAATTGCTATGTTATGTTGATATGTGCTCATTTTAAAGAAATGAAAAATGTTTCAGTGTTCTTTTCTCAAGATTCATAGTTTCTCAGTTACTGTTAAGAAAGTGTTTCAGACTGATGTCAATTGCTTTCCATAGTTACATAGGTTCTCATTTACTGTTAGGAACATGTTTCAGAGCTCGAAAATGAGCCCATATCAACATATTGATGAACTGTTCGATTATCACACAAAATCGAGAAAATCACAAAATCGGCATAAAAAGTTGAACATCCAATGACTAATTGAACAAAATTAAATTTCTGATCATCGATTGATCAATATCGATCGATTATCGAAGAAATTGTTGTATAATCGAGAATTGTTGCAGAATCGCGACATACTAGATCAGCGAAGAAGAGTAGAGAAGGAAAGGAATTGAGATCGCGACAGACAAAAATCACTGAAAAGATCGCCGAATGAGAAGTAGTTATAGAGGTGTCAATGGAGGAGCACACACAACCGACAGAGGCACCACTAAAGACGGAGTGGAAGACACAATTACTAATATGCCTTTTTTGATGTTTATTGAATTGATTTTTGGGGTAATTACATATCAGTACACCAGTCGAAACCACATTTCAGAATTAGTCACCCAAGTTTGATTTTTTTTTTTGGTACGTCAAGTTTAAAAAGTTAACACTTCGCTCCATTTTCTGTTAAATCTAACAGATGCATTTGTAAAAAGTCTAAAATACCCTCAGTATATAACTTATATAATTATTGTGATAATTGTGAAATTACCCATTTATCCTGAATTAAAAATCAATTCAACTAATAAGTTGAGGGCAATATGGTCTTTATAAATAAACAAATAAAAAATTTTAAGAAATTAAAAAGCTTGTGAAATTCCAATTGTACCCTTAAACTCTAACCCTAATTATGCATCTTCTTTATACATCTTCTAATCTCTACCACTCTGACGCTTCGCCACCAGAGGAATTGATCCTCTCTGATACTTCCCCGCCTGAAGAGGCGGCTCCTGGTCGTCAACGTCGGCGTCATCGTCGGGGACATCTCCGACTTCAACGACCTCCGTCGAAGTCTTCTCCAGCTTCAACAGCCTCGCCGCCGTCGCCCGCGACCGCCCGAGAGTCTCCTCTCTCCCGGTCGGCGAGTCCGAATGCCTGTTCCCGCTCGGCCTCCGTCGAAGCCTTCTCCGGCTTCAACGACCTCACAGCCACTGTCGCCCGCGACCGCCTGTTCCCGCTCGGCAAGTTCGAGAGTCCCCTCTCTCCCGGTCGGCGATTCCGACCGCCTGTTCCCGCTCGGCCTCCGTCAAAGTCTTCTTTGGCTTCAACGGCCTCACAGTCGTCGTCGCCCGCGACTGCCTGTTCCCGCTCGGCGAGTCCTAGAGTCCCCTCTCTCCCGGTCGGCGAGTCCGACCGCCTGTTCCCGCTCGGCCTCCGTCGAGGATGGAGCAGTCGCCGGCGGCTTCGGCGGTCTCCACCATCCGCACACGCGACGGCCTAAGCCAGTGGACGAGACCGATTTTGATTTGTCTTTGGTTCTTAGCCACTGGTTTCTGGACAAAATTTATTTTCGATTTCTTCTTCATCGAAATTTTTTTATAGGGATTTGATCGATTAGGGATTGGAGAAATTAAAATTTGAGATTTCATGGATTACCCCCAATAAAAATTTGAGATTTTAGAGGGTTTGATTTGAATATGTATATATTTTTTTGAAAGGAATTGAATATGTATTTAATTTACCATTTCAGTTAATCTTGATAATTTGTGAAAGATTTGATTTACTGTTCATTCTGCAATGTAGGTTCAAGATTAAGGAAAGAGATAACTTAAAAATTTAGGGATTTGACTTGATGGCATTTGTTTAAAAATTTGATGAATAGTTGAGGGCATCTTGGTCATTTTATAAGCATTTTGTATTTCTGTTTAATTTATTACTTGAAAAGACTAATATACCCTTGGAGCATTAGGTTAGTTTATCATTTAAATAAGGGTACTATAGTCTTTTCACATTTATCAATAATTATACCAAATATAATTTATACAAGGAAGGGTATTTTGGTCATTAAAAAAAATTTAACAGTTTCTGTCACAAAATCGACTAAGTGTTAACTTTTTAAACTTGAGGTACCGACGAAAAAAATTCCAAATTTGGGTGACTGATTCTGAAATGAGGTTTCGATGGGTGTACTGATATGTAATTACCCATTGATTTTTAGCTGAAATGAGTTATTTATGAGAGCTATTGATGAGTTTTTATCCAATGGTTGTTGTTTGTTCCTACTTTTCTATTTGAATATTAGTTTCCAGTGGAGTGCATCTTGCATCCCACAATTTTAATCCAAGGGTTTCTTACTTTCAAAGAAAAAAACATTCCCACACCCAAATAGGAAGGAGGTTGGTTAAAGAAATATATTTAAAAGTTCAAACCGATGAATAAAAATGCAGTAATATTTATCAAATACTTCTAAAATTGTCCTTTTCGATATGTGCCTAACAAAATCAAGAGATGATGACACTTTGTTACACTTAACTATAGCGAAATGACACTTTCATACCCTAACTATTTTTGTCTCTTTTTTAGTACCCTAACAAATTTTTTGTGACAATCTATGCTAAAATGACTAAAATACCCCTGATTTAAGAAATCAAAATAAAACTAGTCCAATATGATTTATCAAACCATATTTAAAATGGTTTAAATTTAATTTTATATTTTCAGGCATAATTGTATTTGCATCTTAAGTACAAATCAAATTAAACTAGAGATAAAAAAAATTGAACCAATTCAATTTATAGTTTCTTACATCAAGGGTAGTTTAAGTATTTTAGACATTTTAGAGGTAGGTTGTCACAAAAAAAATTGTCAGAGCACTAAAAAATAAAAATAAAAGTTAGGGTTGAAAATGTTATTTTGTTATAGTTAGGTGTATCAAGTGTCAATATTCCAATCAATATAATCCTACTATATAACACAACACCTGATGAACCAAAAGTTCACAACTCCTCTGCTTTTTCCATGTTCAATAATTCATTCTTGATGGACTCTTCTTACATACCCTCCTTCCCAATCCTCATCACCTTCCTCCTCTTCCTCCTCATGCTCCTCAAAACAGTGAAGAGACCAAAACCCACAAAAAACCTTCCCCCAGGTCCATGGAAGCTCCCACTCATTGGCAACATACACCAGCTTGCCGCTGGCGGCTCACTGCTCCATCACACCCTCACAGACTTGGCCAAGAAACATGGACCCATCATGTACCTCCACCTCGGCCATGTTCCCACCATCGTCATCTCCTCACCAGAGATCGCCATGGAGGTTCTCAAGACCCACGATGCCAACTTCTCCGACAGGCCCTATTTTCTTGCTGGCAAGATCATGTCCTACGACTCTACAAGCATAGTCTTCTCACAATACGGCTCCTATTGGAGACAACTTCGTAAGATTTGCAACACCGAGCTTTTGAGTGCAAGCCGGGTCAAATCTTTCCAGCCCATTAGAGAAGAGGAGGTCTCCAATCTCATCGCCACCATATCTTCGAGCCAAGGATCGACGATCAACCTTAGCAAGATGATTTTCTCGCTGACATACAGCCTCACGTCAAGGGCTGCAATTGGTAACAAATGTAAGGATCAAGACAGATTCATTTCCATCATTGCAGAAACTATGAAGCTATCAGCAGGTTTCAGTGTTTCGGATTTATACCCTTCTATCAAAGTGCTGGAGGTCATCAGCCAAGTGAGACTGAAATTTGAGAAGCTGCATCGAGAAAGCGATAAGATACTTGAGAACATCATCAATGAGCATAGAGAAAAAAAGAAGGCTTCCAGAAATGGTGCAGGAGAAGCAAACCAGAAAGATCTAGTGGATGTTCTTTTAGATCTTCAAGCAGATGGTAACCTTGAGGCTCCTTTAACTGACAACAACATCAAAGCAGTGATACTGGTTAGTATACATTTTATTCCCTGTAGTCATTAGTTCTCATACACATTGATATGGTCACAGGTTTGGATTAAGTTATGAGCTGATTTAGATTGATAACGAGCTCGATTAACGAGAGTCTTAACCTCGATTTGACATTCATTCGAGAGAACACCGATTTTCATGTAGCATTTTGTTTTTCTTTAATTCGTTAATATTTTATCAACTTCTTCTGCATGTATTTATAACCTGAGAGTTCCAAACTAACACAAGTGATCATATATGAATCATGATCTAGATAACTTGTATCTCAAAACAATATTTATCTTTCTCCTCTTTGACTCCATATATGATAGGTTTTGAATTGGACTCCTAACATAACTCTTCCTTCAAAATCGCGTCAGCGCGAGATTCCAGAATCATAGACGGCTCGAAGCTGCGAACCAAATCGAATGTTTCAGAAGTTTTCAAATATACCAAATGGAGTTCGTGGGTGTTCTAGTTGTAACTTCGTGTATCCGAGTTGCACATCAGCCTCCAGATAAAAAATCGTGAAAGACACTTTCTCCTCCTTGATGGCTCGCTGATGGAGGACACTCTTGCACTAGTCAAACCTCGGGGAATCAATCTTGGCGAGTCGTACACCCCCTCCTCCAACAGTTCCTCCTAGTTCATTAGAACCAATTTGGTTCGTGTGATCGTGCATGTTGTGTGCTCGTCTGCACCTCTGCCTTTGCTGTCTACTCTCGGTCTGTCTGAATCATTCGGAGTCGCGCCCGCCCACAACTTTATTGTTGTTTTCCGGTGGCCCAAGTTCAACGTTTTTGATATTTGTTGAATCGGGGTTTTTTACTTCGCCCACCTCGCGTCCCACGTTTGCCATCGCGCCTTCGATGCTTCTACTTTAGCTTGCCATCACGTCTTCGATACTTCTACGTGAACTCGAAAGAGTCTCCATAACTCATCAAATTGATCTCCCTGTCCTCCTGCCATAATCTTTAGCTCTAATACCAAATTGATACGGTTCTGGGTTTGGAAAAGGTTACGGGCTGATTTAGATTGATAACGAGCTCGATTAACGAGAGAGCTCTAATCTCGATTTGGCGTTCATTTGAGAGAACACCAATTTTCAAGTAGCCTTTTGTTTTTTTTAATTCATTAATATTATATTAACTTCTTCTACATGTATTTATAACATAAGAGTTCCAAACTAACACAAATGATCAGATATGAAGCCGATCTAGATAACTACAAGTTCAAATTCCAAAAGCTAATAATTCAAATAACAATAATTATCCTTTTCTTTCTTCTCTTTGACTCCATATCTGATAGGTCTTGAATTGGACTAAGATGTGGATACCCTCAACCTTCTGATAAGCATCTTGGGGCTAAGAATATGTCAGTTGACACAAAACACCAGCGCTGGCTCAGTTCATCAATAAAGTAAGGCAATATATATAGGTAGGAATAAATAGCTAGCATACGAGTGAATTAAACTCCAGATAATTATATAGCTTCAACACTGGCACAAATCTTGAACCACATGGATTACGTATGAAGTGAAATTGTTAAACTTGTACCTCCTATATGTTATGTATGCTGTTAACTTTCAGTTGTGAAGTAGAATATATGTGATGACATTAGTGACCTAAGCTTCCATTATATTACAGGACATTTTTATTGGTGGAAGTGAGTCATCATCTAAGATAGTGGAGTGGGCAATATCAGAATTGCTGAAAAACCCGAGACTGATGAAAGAAGCACAAGCCGAGGTGAGGGAGTACTTTGACAAAAAAGGAAATGATGATGCAACATGTATTCATGAATTCAAGTTCTTAAAAGCAGTAGTAACAGAAACACTAAGGCTACACCCATCCGGACCGCTCTTAATGCCAAGAGAGTGTCGAGAAAGTTGCATGATAAGCGGATACAACATACCTGCCAAGGCCAAAGTCATTGTTAACGGATGGACGATTGGAAGAGACCCCAAGCACTGGACTGAAGCTGAGAGGTTTTATCCGGAGAGGTTTCTTAACAGTTCAGTTGATTACAAGGGGACACACTTTGAGTTCATCCCGTTTGGTGCTGGACGAAGGATTTGTCCTGGCATATCATATTCACAACCTAATATTGAGCTGCCACTCGCAAAGTTACTCTATCATTTTGACTGGAAACTTCCTAATGGACAGAGGACAGAAGATCTAGACATGACTGAAGCTTTTGGCTTAACTGTGCGAAGAAAAGAAGATCTCATCTTGATTCCTACTATATATCGTCCTTCACCCATGTCTACATAAGGTTAGGGCAATAGTCAGTGAAGACATGTGTCCAAATAAGGTTTAGGACAATATATACAATAAAACACTTGAGCTTGGCCAAGTGGTTGGCCTTGTGTGGTATTTGGGTGGGGTTTAAAGGTAGTTTAGGATCAACGATTTAATAGTAAATAAGAACACAATATATACAATAAAAAAGCCATGTAATCAATGGTTGTGTACAATGAAAATAATAAAATATTGCAAACTTGCGCTTAATTTGATACTGTTGAAGAATAGTTTTGAAAACCTATTTACAGAAACTAAAGTTATACACGTCTATTAACTGAAATGACATGTCTCAATTTCTTTATCAAACCTACTCAGTTTGTTTGTTCTAAGTACACCCTGAGTCGAACCAAATTATAAGTCATGAACCCAAAAGGACAAGAACTTGATGAACAAGTCCTAAACTTTGCAATGGAATTGCAATTCTTAGTGCTACTACGTACACCCCAAGCTATATTTTTTTTATCTGAAAGGGTTTATGTTGAATAGTTGATGATTGCAATATAATACAAACACCTCTATATATATAGCTTTGATAAAGTATGGTTTACATGAGATATGACGGCTAGACTTTAAGTAGAGATACAAAGTATAGTGGACCTTGACCCATATATTAATAACTAATACAACATATCTAACGAGAAAAGAATTTAGGGTGCGAGAAATATAAAAAAAGAGAGGGAAAATGACCGAAAGAGAGGAAGATAGAGAAAAGAAACTAAGAATAAGAAGGAAAAAAGCAACAACGTCATATAATGACGGTGCGGCAACTACGTCACATAAGCACGGTGCAAAGATGGTTTTAAGATATACCACTAAACTTTTAGGCAACTACGTCGATGTGAAATAATTCAAGGAACTACGACGGTGCAAAACAAGAAAAATCAGCTTAAATAAAGTATTGAGATAAGCTAATACAAATTGATTATAGTGTAGACAATAGAAAGAAGAATACAGAAAATGGGTATAGAGAATAATAATAATAGTTTAAGAAAAAAAGAAAGAAAATTGAGAATACAAAGAATGGAGGATTTTAATAAGAAAAAGAGAAGAGGACCGGTGAGACAAAGGAAGAACATATGTATAAAATAATTATAAATAAGAGATTAATAGATAGATTTTAATAAGTTGCTAGGACTTAGATTAGAATATGATTAGGCAATAGAAAGAATAAAAAGTGAGCAGCCAAAGAAATGATAGTGAAAAAGGAGGTAAGAGACAAAATAAGGAAGAGACACAAGACAAGAAGCGTGAAACAAATCAGTTTTGTGTTGGCAACAAGAACAGAGGGAACCCGACTGCTTTCAAAGAGGAGCATCATATTGAAAAAAATAAATAAATAATATAAACAATGTTGTCTCGCCCACCCATTATCATGGTTAACGAGTAAGCAACGCCACGCGCAACGAAAGGATTTACCAAGATCTAAACTAAACTTTTGATATCATGAAAATGTTTATTGATTGAATAATTGATTAATACAATATGATACAAATGCTTATATATATAGACTCGATGATCTAGGGTTTACACAATATATGACAGCTAGGGTTTACACATAAAGATACAATACACATAGTGGGCCTCAGTCCATATTAAGGGTGTTCAAAAAAACCGAACCGACCAAAACCGACCGAACCGAACCGAACCGAAAAATGGTCGATTTTGGTCGGTTCGGTTTTGATCGGTTCGGTTCTGGTCGGTTTTAATATTGGTCAGTTCGGTTTCGGTTCAATTATTTGAAACTAGTCAAAAACCGAACCGACTGAAAAATGAATATTGTTTATAAAAAAAATATTTGGACTTATATAGATGTTGGGCCATGGCTCTAAATTTAGCCCAATATATGTTGAGAAGAAAAATAAATATTTTCATTTTCAAAAATACTCTAAATCGGCAAAACACACACAAATACAGAACCCTCTCTTCTATTCGTTTTCATGGGTAGTCATTTTGTGGAGGGTGGCAAGGAAAGTTCATGGACGGAGACCAACCGTCGGCGTTGCAGGAGTTACGGGAAGTGGAGAGAGAGAGAGAGAGGTTGACAGAAGAGAGAGTCAAAGTACAAGTCCGGGTCGATTTCAGAAGAGAATGACAGATTGAAGGTCTGATTTGGCCGATTCTTCTTTTCAATTCGAGAAGAGAGCATAATTCTCTTCGATTGAAAGAACTCGTCGATTCGTCTAGGTATCAACTCAACCTCTTCTTCTTCTTCTGAAATTCTGGGTTTATGAGTTTCTAAATTATGAGTTTATGGATTAATGAACGCTAGTTTGATTTGAATCTATAGGTGCCTAATTTATGGGTTTCTAAATTATAAGTTTCTAAACCCTAGTTTTTTGTTGTTCATAAATTAGTAATTTATGGCTGTTTTGACTTAAAATTGAACTTTGATTGAAAATGAAAATTTTGAACCCTAATTTATGGGTTCCTTTGCTTAAAAATAAATTTTGAACCCTAGTTTATGGGTTCCTTTAATTAAAAATGAAATTTCTGAACCTAATTTATGGGTTATTTTGATTAAAATGGAATTTTAATTAAAAATAGAATGTTTGAACCTTAATTTGTAGATTCTTTCTTTCGATTAAAAAATTAATTTGATTAAAATTGAATTTCTGAACCCTTATTTATGGTTACTTTGATTTAAAATGAAATTTTTAAACCCTAATTTATGGGTTCATTTAATTAAAAATAAATTTTTTAAACAATATTTAAAGACTTTCTGTTCTGTCGGTTCAAACCGAAAACCGACCGACCATGTCGGTTCGGTTTTCACAACTGACCGAACTTGATCGGTTTGGTTTCGGTTCAATTTTTTAGAAAATCAAACTGGTCGGTTCGGTTCAGCTCCGGTCGGGTTCGGTTCGGTTTACGAACCATGAACACCCCTAGTCCATATATTAAAGTAATATAATATAATATAATGTAATAATAATAATATATCTAACATTATCAATAGTTGGTTAAAAGTTACAAAACAAAGTTTTAACTTAAGGAGTTACAATCAATGCAATATAGCAAAAGAGGACAAATTAAATCTTATACATTCAGATGTTATTCACTTGCTAGATTAAAGGCAAGAAAATCTTCAACTATGTAAGAGAAAAACACTAAGGTAATGAAATTAATCACTTACTTTCACTGCAGAAATGGACCCATCAGCTTCTTCATAACTCAGCTCTAATGCAAGACATCAGCTACTAATCAGATCCTCCCATTTCTAATTAGAGCCCAATCAAGCAAAAATGAACCCTAAATCAATGGCAGTTTTGATTTGCCCACAAAATCATGGAACTCAAGGGTTTGGTCATGGACTTCCTTTTTCTACCGTGCTCTTTAGCCTGTTTTAATTTAGTTATTTTTAAGAGTGGAAAGTCTTGGGCTGAAAGATTTTGGTCCCATTTGGTGGGCTCAATGGGCCTTTAATGAGTGTGCGCCCATCATCATTTAAATTTTATAATTATCAATGGCCCAAACTTTATTGGAGGGTCAAACTATACGAATTTTGTCGTTCTCGCGATACGAAACAAGTACAAGTAATATAAGGTAAGAAATTAAACCCAAGTCATTTCCCCGGGGATTAACAAAAGGAGACGGACGCACTTGTATTGTGATTTAGTGTTAAGTAGTGGAGACATGCAAGTGTCGATGCGATGGGTGTTTATATGTTCTTCTCTATTTGGAAAGTTAAGTTTCTACTACCTCTCTCGTTTTGTGTTTTGATCAATTACTTCACATGCAAGTCACTTCTCAACCGTTGGTGTTTCAAATTGCTTCGAGCAACCACGGATACTCAACATATTAACATGCTATATTCTCTCGATTAGGTATATTCCTAGGGGGTGATGGTGATTAATCTACGCCTTAAGATATTAGTTCTCGCCTCTCGACTTAGAGTGTAGCCTAGAAATCGATTCTGCTATACTCTCTCGAGATCAACTGCAATCTATCTCCGAGTTTAGTTCGACACTTTTAGATTACGAGCTCACTCGCGATGGATACTAGATCAATTAGGCCCTATCCTATCGAAGCTCAGTCCCTAACCTAGATAATTGCTCATAAGTAGCTAATTCATGACAATTGCAAAACATAAACAAGCATCCATGCAATCCACACCAAAATCCCTAGAACTGATACCTCAATTAAGCTCAAATCATGTCAACAATGTCGAGTATCCATGGTCAAGGGTTTTAGCCCTCGACCATGGCTACTTCAAGCAAAGCGGAGCAAAAACAACCAAAAGACATGTAAGCTACGTCCAAAAGTATAAAGAAAATCAAAATCCAACAAGCTACAAAAGTCAAAATAGAAGAGATAGAGAGGAAAGGCTCATGGAAGGTATGATGACTACTTCTTAAAGTTCTAGCTTCCTCCCCAATGATCTTCAAGCTTTGGTCTCTTCTTCTAGACTCCACAATCTCTCAAGAACTCCACAAAATCGCCCAAAGTGAAAGTCCAAACTCTCCTAAAAGTCCCTCCCTGAAAATGAGGACGTGAGATTCAAATAACTCGAAAACCGACGGCCTCCGTTCTTGACTTCGCTCCGGAGTCTCCATCGGAGGCTCCTAACTGATTCTGGGTGTGCCTCCGCTACCAGATGGCGAATAAGAGAATGAGCCTCCGATTTTCCCTCCGGTCTGGAGTCTCCATCGGAGGGGCTCTCAGGAGCTCTCTCCTCTGATCGTTCCGCTCCGGAGGGGAAATCGAACAATTTGTCTCCGCTCTGGACTCCGGTCCGGAGTCTCGGGCCTCCACTGTTTTCTCTTTTCCGGCTCTACCCTTCTCGATTCGACCACCCACTTTTAGGGCTTAATTCCCGCTATTGTCCTGCACATGCCACAAAAAGTCTCGCATCATCACAAGTTCCTAATATACACATTTAAGCCCGCATCAGGATACGAATGCCTCAAACTATGGGGATGAAAGCATCATTATTGCGTTCTTTCGAACCCATAACAACACCCCCACTTAAAGGTTTATCGTCTTGATAAACTCAATAATTCCAAGCCTTTGAGCCCTAAGCATGGCGATGGACACTAGGAGATGAGTCTCTTGAATCCAACTCCTTATCCTTTCTCTTGCAAGCCTACCAAACATGCCTCGAAAATGCCTTAAACCCTTTTCATGCGATCATGAGCAAATCATTCGTATCCTTAAGGCCCCCGCCCTATAAGCATTCTACCAACTTGTGATTTGACCCTTCTTTCCTTAACCCGATACCCTTTATGTGCTTATTATGCGTGAGTATCCGATTTTCTAGGTTAATGGTTCTCATATGTGAATTTAGGTTGACAAAAGTAATAAAGTTAAATACACGATTTTTTCAATGAGGTTCGTGTTGAAAGCTTTGTCACCCTCGAGTTAGTGACTAATGATGGACATGAATGGGAGGTCACTTTTTATCTATGGAGTGAGCCTATTTCCTCACATTCGCTCCCCAAGAGCCCTTGTACTTCCCTTGTTCCCATTCCTACTACTCATGAATTAAGTCTATCTCGAAATTGGCTTTTGTGTAGAGAGTTGTCAGTGTGACTATAGGCTTTTGATTTGAGGGATAATTTTTGTGACTCTTTGAGTAATGGTTTTGAACTTTGCTTGTTTTTTCCCATCTCTCAATTCCCCCCTTACCTTTTACCCCGAACCATGTCCGAGTTTGGGGATCAAGGGTCACTCAAGCTCTCTTAATCTCTCCCGTTGTCTTTTACCCCGGACCATGTCCGAGTTTGGGGAATAAGGGATAAACTCAAAACACTCCTTTTTTCTCTCTACTCACTTCTCTCTTAGCTTAATTTTTCTGTCTCCCAACCTCTTTTTTCACCCTTAAAACCATCACTACCCCTAACTCGAGTTCACGTGCTAGTGTGTGAATATTTAAAATTGTTTCAAACCTTTGACCTTTGACTAATGGAAACCTCTCAATCATATCATACTCCATTTCCCAATTCAACCATACCTCAATTCGCAAGATAAACATACACTTTCCACCTTCTAATTAACAAGAGTCAAACCACAAGCCCCTTAGTCATGCAATAAAGTTTAGGAATGGGCAATTAAACTCATGAGTACACTACTAAGAAATTTAAACATTTCATAAGGCAAGCCATCATTCACAAAATTCAAACCCTAACCCTCTCATGCATCTTTACCATTTTGACCTTTATTTAATCACAATAGTAACACTTATGTATAGAAAGTGGTTTAGAGTGGTACCTCAATCAAGGACGCTCGCATCGTAGTTGTCGATGTCCTCGTCATCATCACCGGCCCCAACTTCCTCGCCTTGAAGATAGTCATCGAGATTCTCATCCCGAGTAATAAACGGCTCGAGCTCTTGGTTGAACACATCATCCCTCGCGGTCCCGGATGTTCCCGCTCCATCTTGTCCTTGAGGCCTCACGTGACGAATCACCTCTCCATGCTTGTCCTCAACCAATCCAATTCGCGCTCCTTGGTCTGTCACCGCATTGATCACATTGGAGAACATCCTCCCTACTTGCTCTGTCCACCGCGTGAATTGCTCCCCTGTCACGGGTGTTGGTGTCAATGTAGAACCCCTCCTTCGCGCCTCCTCGCGCTCCCTCATCTTCTTGAGGAGGTCTTTCGCCCGGACAAGCACCGAACCATCCACTTTTCCTTCTAGGCACTTCTCTAACATTAGGCACTCGGTCGTCTCACTGTCCCAAATCTTCAAACCTCGGGATGGGCTTACCGGCATGCTGTTGGGATTTGTGCCCTAGCACAATGTATTTTCAATCTAATCTTGTAATAAAGATTATTCATTGAAAAAAAATCGGCATTCATATTACTAAGTGTTGTAGTAATATCTTAAGTATGATTTGATTTGTATCATTGATGTGTCAACACATAATAGTAGATCTGCAGATCAGATAAAATCTTACTTAAGCAGTCCCCGATCAGAATAGCTTCATAAGAAGCGATCAGTATGAGGCTAACTCTAAATGATCACGCTCTACTAATCATGGCCAGAAGGGGGCCAGAGTTAGGTCATAGTATCACCAGTCAGGGGTGATATAGGACGACCCGAATCATGAGTATGTTACATAAACACAGTCATGAACATACTCATATGTCGGATCATGAAATCACATCCTCAGACCAAAGGACCATTGAGGTCAATATGTAATGAGTGACGAGTTTGACTCAGTCTAACGTCTCCTGTAAAAGGGTTACAATAACGGCTGTGATTGGCTCGACCACAAGTTACATAAGTTGACTAGATGGATCGCTGAAGGATTTATCCCTCATACGGACGTGTGAGCAGATATCAGTTTAGGCCACTTGATGAGTACAACTGAAATACAATAGCATGGCCATGCAGACGATACGTAGTATCAGTTATAATTCAGTTAACTCAGAATCAAGAAACAGGACAATAGAACGAGGATGACTTGTCTATGCCTCGTGGTTTTCAAAGATATCAAGAGGATAAAAGGATAGATTCATGAACGACAAGGTTAAGTCGAAATCTCGATAATCACAAGCGTTGGGTAATCATGATGTCTTGCTAGAGGCCACTCATGATGGAAAGGGTAAAATGGTAATTTTACCAGTCCGCCGACGTGTCGTGAGCCTAGAGGGTCACACACTTTAGGTTGAGTAAAACGGATGGATTCATATGGAGGAATCATGAGAGAGACAAAATCCGGTTTTGGATTAAACCAGTTTAGACCGATTTCGGTTTAGGATTAAACCGGAATCAAGAACGGTTTAGCAAGACTAATTAATTATAATCTAATTAAATAGATTTAATTAAATTAGTTAAACTGGGCCTAGCCAGAATGGGCTAAGCCAGAATGGGCTTCTCTACACAGTTAATTAAAAGCTTTGAGCTTTAAGCCCATTAAGGCCTTTAATTAATTAAAAGCCCAATTAAGGTCTATAAAAGGGAAATTTTCAGATCTGAAAATAACACAATTATATTTGACAAACCTTAGCCGTCTTCTCTCTCTCTCCCTGCCAAGTTTCGGCCGGCCCCTCCCCTCCCCGTGCTCCGTCCGTTTTGCTTGCTTCGATCTTCTAACAAGGTTCGTTGCAAGTATCCCTGGATTGCTCTTCCTGTGTGGACGATCTTTAGAGGTTACTGAATCCAATTTAGTTACAAGGAGATTTTTGATTCAAGGTAATACTTAAATTTTAATCTAGTCTAGATCTCATGATCAATTCATGATCATGCAAGATCCGTATTAAACATGGAACTTTGAGGTTAATTTCTTGTATGGGCATGAAATTAATTGTCTGGAACCCTCAAATAATTCCTTCACATGCGTATGGCAATTTGGGTCAAGATTGGCCCACAATACAAATTATTTGGCGGCTTCGTCCGGAGCATTTGAAGTTGCTCCCATATCGTCATCTCCCACGGTGCCCGCATGTTTCTCTTATACGCATAGAGAATCCGTAGCTCCTTTGCTTGAACGTCGTATGTGTTGTCGGACCTCCTGAATATTGTGTGAGCCAATACCTTGTGGAGCACAATCAACTCCACATCTTCATCATTGATTCTCTTAGCCTCGGGCATCCCTTGGAAGTCGGTTAGTCTCGCAATGATATACCACAAGTCACGGGACATGTACTTACTTCATTCTTCACTCACATTCCCCTTAAACCCAAAGATCCTAGTGAGGTCTGATTGGGTTATCGAAAACCATTTTTCGCACAACCGAAACCTCAACTCACTCGGCCGGTGCGCCACTTGGCTAAGCGAAGCCACAAATTCAATGGTTAGGTCTTTGTAGACCAGTGGTTTTCACCCACAGAACCCTTCTCAACCCATAGTCTTTAATTTCGCCCTCATTTCCTCAAGAATCCCAAAATCCTGGCATAATTTCTCATCCCAATACTTGTTATACCTTACTTCCTTCTTCTTCACCATGTCATACCTATCCTTACCCTCCCCCGCAAACACCTTGCATGGAATATTAGGCCTAACCTTATTTTGGGTCGGAGGTCTAAGCGCCAATGGTTGGGGATTGGCTACATCTTCTTCCCTCAATGAACACAACCCCTTCCTCTACATCTACCCGACATACTCCCTCTATTTGCAACCCTTGAATCCGTCATATCTCTAAGAAATTGAGATTCTAGGGTTTTCGAAATACCTCTTGAAGATTTGTTCCCTTCACTCACAATCGGCTCGAATCAGGGGTGGAGGATGCTTGCAAATGGTGAAAGAGGGCTGAAACCACCTTGAATCGATGCGTTTGGGACTAGAAGTCGCCAGGAATTGGTTGGAGGAGGCGGCGGCATTAGGCTCGACTCTAGGTCGCGAAAAATTTCTGCAGAAATTCTTTTTTTTCTTTCTTTTATTTAGACCCCCTCCGGTCCGGAGTCTCGAGCGGAGGCTCCTCTTTGTCCCTATCCCATCCGTTTTCCCCTTCGGTCCGGAGACTCCATCAGAGGTCCTCTCAGGAGTTCTCTCCTCTGGTCTATCCAGTCCGGAGGCTCCATGGGAGGTCCTCTCCTTGTATAGCCGAATAGTGTCCTTCTCGCGACACGAAACAAGCGCAAGTAATATAAGGTAAGTGATAACATTTTGTGCCCTAGTCCAATTGCTAGTAGCCTGTAAATGTCTATGTACATTATCATCGTTTGTAATATATATAAAACGGCTTTGTATTACTTATGTGTTGAAGTAATATGTTAAGCATGATCTGATTTATGACCACTAAAGTAGTAGAACCATAAATTTGTACGGATCACACTTAACGAGTCCCTGGTCAATATACGCTTCTATAGAAGCGACCAGTATGAGGATGGTTCTCAATGACGTAGTTCTACTTGTCATAGGGATGAGGGATCCCGGAATCATATCATAGATATCATGAGGTGATTGATATCAGACGACCCGCTTTGAATAGTGTTTTCATAGATTAAGCCATGAACATATTCAAATGCGATGGCTTGTCACGATATCCTTAGACCAAGGAGTCTTAGTGATCGCTATGCAATGTACGTGCGGCTTTAACTTGCGCCTAACGCTTTCCGTAACAGGGTTGCAATAATGGGCATGATTGGGTGGCAGAACGGGTTGCATGAGTGACACGAAAGACGGCTAAGGGATTTATCCCTCATACTACGGTATGGGAAAGATATCCGTTAAAGGCCTCTTGATCGAGACTGACTGAGAGTAAGAGCATGGCCATGCCGGTGATACGGGTTATTAGTTCTAAGCCATCTCACATATCAAGTAACAATGATTGATTGAACAAGGGTGACGACTCTATGCCTTGTGATCAATCGGGATATCTAGAGATAATAGGATAGTGACTTGTACGCACAAGGTTAAGTCGAATCATCGATCGTCATGCACCTTGGGTAATCATAACGTCTTACTAGAGGCCCCTTATGATGGATCGGGCAAGAGAGATCTTTTGCGCCGATCTGCCAACGGTGGCATGAGCCTAGAGGGTCACACACATTCAAGACGAATAACTTGAGACAAGGAAACCTTAACGTTTCTTGAGGAGCTATGCATGGACAAAGCTGAAGGTTTTGGGCCATTGGTTCGGTTTGAGAGAATAATTAGCAAATCGAGAAAACTGAGTTTTTTTGTCGATGTCGCGTCGGACTTTGTTTGATAAGTAACGAAAAAAAAGGTCGGGCAACTTTTGGACACGGCACGAAACCACATGGGCGACCCCATTGGGCTCGGCCCATGAGGTCACGTGACCGGCCCAACAAGGGCCCATTATGGGCCCAATAAGCCCAATATGGTCGGCCACATTGGTGGGTCCAAGAGTGGGGGCCACACAACCCCATGCTTGGTTGGTGATTGTGGATTAAGAGGTGAGTGATTTAAGGGGTTGACTGATGACACTTTAAGCCCATACCAATCACTTTTTGACCCATGCTTATGAGTTGGATGATGAAGGTAAATATCAATTATTTATTTATTACACAAAAGAATCACACAACTCTCAAAAGCTCTCTCTCTCTCTCTCATAGTGGCCGGCTACACCCTCTCTCTCCTCTCATCTTGCTCTCTTGTTCTTCATTTAATTGTTCTAGTAGGCAATGAAGTGAAGGATCTTCAAGATCATCCCCTTGGTGTGGACTTGCTTTAGAGAAGAAGATCCGAAAGTTCTTCTTTATCGATTCAACAAAGACTTAAAGGTAAATATCTTGTGGAATAGATTTTTCCTTGGGATTTAACGGTTCATGTTCTTGGACAAGGTTTGGAGTAGATTTTGTTAAACGCTTCCGCTATCTCGATGATCTAGAACGCTCCAAATCCCTACAGTAAGAAATCAAACTCAAGTAATTTTCGCAGGGATTAACAAAAGGAGATGGACACGCTTGTATTTTGATTTAGTGTCAAGTAGTGGAGAAATGCAAGTGTTGATGCGAAGGGTTTTTTTATGTTCGTATCTATTTGGAAAGTTAAGTTTTTACTACCTCTCTTTTTTTGTGTTTTGATCAATTACTTCACATGCAAGTCACTTCTTAACCGTTGGTGTTTCCAATTACTTTGAGCAACCACGGATACTTAACACATTAACATGCTATATTCTCTCGATTCAGTCTATTCCTTGGGCCGATGGTGATTAATCTATACCTTAAGGTATTAGCACTCGCCTCTCGACTTAGAGTGTAATCTAGAAATCGATTGTGCTTTACTCTCTCGAGATCAATTGCAATCTATCTCCGCATTTAGTTCGACACTTTTAGATTACGAGCTCACTCACGATGGATATTAGATCAATTAGGCCCTATCCTCTCGGAGCTCGGTCTCTAACTTAGATAATTGTTCATAAGTAGCTAATTCATGGAAATTGCAAAACATAAACAAGCATCCATGCAATCCACACCAAAATCCTTAGAATTGAAATTCTGATTATGACAGTTAAACAAGATGTCAAGAACAATGTTAAGACAATGTTCTAAACAACTTGTCACCAAACAGATTCGAACAAACACAATATAAAGAGTAAAGAGAAAATAACGACACACAAGATTGTTAACCCAGTTCGGTGCAACTCACCTATGTCTGGGGGCGCTTTGCTAGTGGAGAGATTTCACTATAATAGAACCAGTCAAAACATAGCAGTATCGGTGATTATCACACAAACCACTACTTTATGGTACTATTCCTAGTGCAAATCAATCTCAGGGACTCCCCCTGAATCCAAGCCTCCAACTTGATTCCACTCTACGAGCCTCGCACTGCTCGGATGTTTACAAGTCGTTGTTAAGCTCTTATGCGTGAACCTTCAATCACACTTTCGCATAAAACCCTCAATCACTTACACTTGATCTTCCAATTTTGGTAGTGATACACAATCGTCCTTTGGGGAACACACAACCTCTCAGCCCGCCAGTCCTGCACGTCTAAGAGTTTTGTGTATTTACCGAAGAAACTACAAGAGAGTCGCTCGCTGGTAAGGGTGGAGCCTAAGCTTTTATAACAGTTGCAAAACTAATTCCGAAACGCATTAGGGTTACCATAATCCTAGTCGATTTGGGTTTCCCAAATCCTTAACGCCGATCTCTTTTCAGAGTCTCCATTATGGCAGGAAGTTTTCCAAAATCATGACTCAAACAAGACTTACCAACAGCCTTGTACACAGCTGGATCTTTCCAATCGCAATATGTCTCCTAATTAAAGAAGTTTTTCAATGCTGCGATCCACAAAAGTCACGAAAGATGTTGAGACTAACTGCTTGACATCTTTCCTGATTAGATGTTCGACATCTTTCGTATTGCCTAAAAATAAAGCCAATAACAAACGCATAAACAAGAATTAATACCTCAATTAAGCTCAAATCATGTCAACAACGTCGAGTATCCATGGTCAAGGGTTTTACCCCTCAACCATGGCTACTTCAAGCAAAGTGTAGCAAAAATAACCAAAAGCCATGAAAGCTATGTCCAAAAGTACAAAGAAAATCAAAATCCAACAAGCTAAAAAAGTCAAAATAGAAGAGATAGAGAGGAAAGGCTCATGGAAGGTATGATGACTCCTTCTTCAAGCTCTAGCTTCCCCAATAATCTTCAAGCTTTGGTCTCCTCTTCTAGGCTTCACAATCTTTCAGGAACTCCACAAAATCACCCAAAGTGAAAAGTCCAAGCTCTCCAAAAAGTCCTTCCCTGAAAATGAGGATGTGAGAATGAAATAACTTGAAAACCCGACGGCCTCCATTCCGAACTCTGCTCCAGAGTCTCCATCGAAGGCTCCTAATTGATTCTTGGTGTGCCTCCGCTACCGGATGGCAAATCGGAGTGAGCCTCCGATTTTTCCTCTAGCCCGGAGTTTCCATCGGAGGGGTTCTCAGGAGCTCTCTCCTCTGGTCATTCCGCTCTGGAGGGGAAATCGGACAAGTGGTCTCCACTCTGGACTCTGGTCCGGAGTCTCAAACGGAGGCCTCCACTGTTTTCTCATTTGCGGCTCTACCCTTCTTGATTCGACCACCCACTTTTAGGGCTTAATTCCCGCTATTGTCCTACACATGCCACAAAAGTTCTCGCAGGATTTCTAATATACACATTTAAACCCACATCAAGATACGAATGCCTCAAATTATGGGATGAAAGCGTCATTATGGCGTTCTTTCGAACCCATAACATCAACTAACGTCACTCTTAGCAATACTTGTTTAATCTTGTATCTTTTATAGTTACGATGAAAATAAAAAGTCTGAAATCGTTTATTAAATTGATAAAAATATTTTACAAACATTTTTTCAAAATATATTTTTTATAAAATAAATAATAAAAAGTTGATTGTAATATTATTTTTTAACAAAAAAAGTTTGAAAAATAATATTAAAAATGAAAAATGGTTTTTAAACATCATTTTTTAATCTTAAAAAAATTAATATTTTTTGTTAGTGAAATTAGTTTTTTATTATTTAAGGAGAGATGAGTGACATTTTCCGTAGAATTATTTGTAAAAGTAAATGAAAAATTAAATAATTTCCTAGACATGTGATAAAAGCAAAGTTGTAGAACTCAAATATCAGATATGTCGGCCAACTGATAAAAAAGAAGATTCAAACCGTCCATGACGGTTATTTGCATGATGTCTATAAAATAAGAATCGTCGTCCCAAAACGTCCACCAAATTCGCAAGCCTTTGTATTCAGACCATTACCATAATCAAGACTAGGATAGTATCATCTTAGACAATCAACATCGTCTACTTTATTAGAGGACAAACTCAACTAAGAGCTTAAGCTGATAGTTGAAGAACCAATTATAATTTTATACTCAAACACTTGTTCGTGAGAGAGTTAAATAGAAATAAATTTTTGCATGTCCTGGGATTCGAACTCATGTCCACGAGGTACAAACTCTGATGCCATATTAGAAGATCAACTCAACTAAAACCTTAAGTTTCCAATTATAATTTTATACGCTAACATAATTATTGGCAACCCTGCAATTCAAGCTGGCGGATCAATTTCAATTTCGCAACTACAATTGCTAATATCGTCAATTCATATTTATTAATATCAATACCATCATCCCCGGCTGTTCACAGCTTCATAATATTGACATTGAAGAAGCCATTAGATTCCAGAATTTAATATATTTTGGCATCTGGAATTAAATATAAGCAGAAATTGCAGTTGTATAATGTTATGTGATTTTTTCCAATTTCTCAGTTGCCTGTCCAAATCTATTTTCGGAAGGAGTTTCGATAGAAGCAAACAGACATGTTTCAACTTTTTATTGTGGTTCTTGATCTGTTTCTTGGAGTAGCATCAGAGGAGCAGGACATGATGTTGATAGTTTTTGAAACTCAAAATATTCAGCCAAAACAGAGTTGAGAGAGGGGCAGTTTCTTTTTCTCAATATTCTTAGAATAGAAAACCTTTTATGTTGAATGTTTGGGTTTCTCTAATGAAAATTCAAATTAATTTAAATGGGAGTCATTTTTGTTAGAGTACAAGACTGTAACGTATAATTGGTTATTCAATTATAAGCTTAAGCTTTTAGTTGAGTTGGTCCTCTAATATGGTATTAGATGTACCTTTACCTCATGGACACGAGTTCAAATCAATCTCATCCGAGGCCGTTAGAATATAAAACTATAAGTTTAAACTTTGGGGGTAAATGAGTGGCATAAAACAATTATATGCGTCACAACGTTAATAAGTGTGTCAATTGAATTCTAGACAAATCTGTGGAACTTCGTAACGTACAAATGTCAAGGAAAGTATTCCAATATCACTCAACTAGGAAAGATGTTGAGCGTTATGTTAAAACTTCTTGGATGACATCTTGTCCGTCGCAGTATTGGAAAGTTTCCTAAATATAAAGACCGACTACGACTAGGAGTCTGAAGGATCTCCAGCTGTGATTGAGACTTTTGGAAAGTCTCGATTGGTTTATGATTTTGGAAAGATACTGTAGGAACTTTGGGGTTATCAAGAACACCATGGCAATGGAAACAACATAATAAGAACCCCAAAATCTGTTCAAGATCGTGAAACCATTAAATCCCAAGGAAAAAACGAAATCACAAGTTATTACCTTTTGGTTTGTTCGAATCGAAACTTGAAGAACGTTTGAGATCTTCAAATCCAAGGTAGTCCACACGGATGGGATGATCTTGAATGATCCTTACACACTCCTACCTACTAGAGTATAGTGTGAAGCTTCAGAGAAAAATGGAGGAGGGGAGCCCAAGGAGGGTGTTCGGCCGAGAGCACACCAAGAGGGGGGAGAGAGACTTTTGTTTTGTGTTTTGTGTGTTATGCCATAATGCTCTCTCTCTCTTGGTCTTAGATTGATGAGTTGGTGATGGGAGCATGACATAAAGTGTCCTTGGAAACCAAATCCCACTTGCCCATGCCTAGCCCATGTCTTGCCCATGCCTTGCCCATACCTTGGCAAGAATGTTGGATGTTATTGTGGACCCACATGTGGGCCACCTTGGGCCTCATGGGCCGAAGCCCAATTGCTTCGACCATGTGGGCCTATGCCGGGTCAAATTATTATCCGACCTTTCTTGTCTCGCATTGAACGAATTCCCGATCTTTCGTCGTTTCTCTCAAAATCCATATTCTATGCGTGTGACCCTTTAGGCTCATGCCATCGTCGGCAGATCGGCGTAAAATTTCATTTTACCTGATCCATCATAAGTAGCCTCTAGTAAGACGTTATGATTACCCGACGTGCATGATGATCGACGATTTGATTTAACCTTATGTAGTACATGTCGTTATCCCTTTATCGCTCGGTATTCAGATTGATCATGAGGCATAGAGACGTCATCCTTATTTAATCAATATGATTTTCTGGATCTGTGAGATTACTGAATACTGATAATCCGTATCGTTGGCATGACCATGCTCTCCCTTCAGTCAATCTCTATCGAGTGGCCTAAACAGATACCTATCTCGTACCGTAGTATGAGGGATAAATCTCTTAGCCGCCTTTCGTATCACTCATACAGTTTGTCCTCGTGCCAATCATGAGTTTAATACATTTATCTCGCCCAAAAAAGTGTGCACATATTTATGCACCCACACATCTATTACTCAACCAAACATCATCTTCATCATACCACTTAAGAAAAACAAGTGTAGTTACGATATTTTAATTGAATTATTTTTTAGGCACTAGGAACGATGTTGAGCGTTATGTTAAAACTTCTTGGATGACATCTTGTCCGTCGCAGTATTGGAAAGTTTCCTAAATATAAAAACCGACTGTGACTAGCTAGGAGTCTGAAGGAACTCCAGCTGTGATCGAGACTTTTGAAAAGTCTTGATTGGTTTATGATTTTGGAAAGATACCTGTCGTGATAGAGACTCTGAAAAGATATTCAGTTGGTAGGGAATTAGGAATCCTTAATTGTTAAGGTTTAGGAAACCCTAATGCGTTCTACAAAGTAATTGTATCTACTATAAAAGTTGAGGCTCTACCTTTAACAGAGAGAAACTTCTTCGGCGAATACACAGAAGCTCTTAGATGTGAAAGATTGGCGGGTGGAGAGGATGTTTTCTCTACGAAGAACATTGTGAATCACTCTACGATAATCGAGAGATCAGGAGTTAAGTGATTGGGGTTTTGTTTCTTTGTATGCATGATTGAAGCTGCACACGCAAGTACACACAACGACTTGTGACATCCGAGCGAGGTGAGTGCTCGTTGAGTAGAATCAAGAAGGGTTCTTGGATTCAGGGGGAGTCCCTGAGATAGGTTATCACTTGTAATAGTAGCATAGAGTATTAATCTGTGTGATGATCATTGATACTTGTATGTTATGACTGATTACATTATAGTGAAACCTTTCTACAAGGAGAGTGCCCCCAGACGTAGTTGATATTACACCGAACTGGATAAACATATCGTGTGTCATTGTTTACTACTTTGTGTCTTTATTATTCATATCTGCTTACTGACAAGTTGTCAAGCATATTGTTAAGACATTGTGCTTGACATCTTGTCTAGGTCAACTGAACAAAATTTCAACAAGGAAACTTCAAAGCAGACACATGAACCATATATGTCTCCAAGACTCTACCACTACAATCTCCTCCCCATCCAACACTGAAACATACTTCTTGAAGATCATATTAGCAATTTCAATCATCTCATATCTAAAATTCATTAATAATCTCTAGATATTTCACTATATAAGCAAACCATCACTCCAACACCCCCACACTCTGGAACTTTGCTTACAACCCTCTTTCTCTACGAACCAGCTCCAGGAGAATACCAACTACGCTTCAGCCAGTTAGCCAATGTCTCATGCTCTTCAATAACCGAATCATCAGTCAATGGTCCTTGTTTCTCTACTTGAACATATAAAAAGCCATAAACATCGGAGCTGCATCAACAACTTGCCCAAACATGGCCAAAAAAACCCTAGTATACGAAAATTACCAAAAAGTAAAAATTAATTATCAATTTAATTTCCAATAAAGAAAATTACGAATTTAATCAAACCTACACTCTCAATCTTCGTGCTTCAATACTTCGTCGGCACTGCGTGTTCCAAAGTTTGAAATACATTAAGTTACCAAACTTTATTTCTCTCATACCAGAACAATGCCCTATTTAAACTAGGGTTAATTACAAGTTAGTATATTTAGTTGGATTTCATTTACAAAGGACTATACTTATTTTAAAAACTTTCATTTTCGCTTACCTAGTCGTCAAAATTTTGCACGTCAGTATTTTTCCATCCAAATTAACGTTTTTACTATTCATTTTTTTAAAATACCAAAAATACCACTCTCCTTCCATCCCTCCTTCTCCACTCCTCTGCAACGTTTTTATTATTCATTCTCTTGTCTATTGGGCGGAGCAACGGTGGACGGAGAAGGGAGCTTGAAATGGGGAGGGGCCGGAAGAAGACGAGACACCGAGGAGGATGAGCACACACACACCATCGCCGATAAATTGGAGCAGAGAATCGAACTTGAAGTTCTTCGTGTCCGTCAACCATTGCGGGAACGGGCAGTGAAGAGATGATAGCGAACCAAAGCTCGCCAAGCCTCACCCGCGTGCAGGAACGCGTGAGGTGCTGACTCCAATTCCGGCGAGCATCTCCGGCACTTATCGGCTGGAAAAGTTGTGCTTAGGAAGGATGCGCTGGTTGTGTTGTCTAAAGACGTCCCGAAGTTGATGATTTCAGGAACTGGAAGTAGAGCTGGCGCTGTTGAAGTCGTCATAGTTTGACATCAACGAGGAGCGGGTCAGATGCAAAGTGAACAGAACGATGGGAATAGAGCCTTGCGTGCAGGTGATGACGACCAAAGCTTGCCGGAAGAAGAATCAACAGAGCCTCTATTTTCTCGTTCAAAGAACAAAGGTTCTTGCCGGTGGCTGTCGTGATTCTTGTGTGAGATGGCTGTGATGCGTCGAGCTGGTGGCGGAAGTTGAGTTGGCGGCGAAAGTTGGGATCACGGCAGAAGTAGGTGGAGACGGAGCCGAGATGAGTCACTAAAGATTGAACTTTTGGTGCTCTGTTTTTGGTTCAAAGAACAGATGTAGAAATAAATCACAAATACGTCAGAAAGTGTTCCAAAAGCTTACCAGAACCAGCAACCGACCTTGACTTGCTCTGTTCATCCTCAATGGCAGAAGAAAATGGAGAAAAAACTCATACCGAAAGTTCGCCGGAGACTCGCCGAAAATTGGGCTATGGTTTCAGGAATGTGACATATCTTGCTAATAAACAGAGGCTAAAATGGAAGTGAATTAAACACCATTTGCAAAAAATAATTAGGAAAAAAAATCAAAATCAAAGAAATTTGCAAAAATGTCATAAATGACATGATTTTGAAAATTTGATGAATAGTTAGGGGTATTTTAGACATTTCACATTAAAAAAAATTTCATTTAATAGTGTTAGAAGAAATTGTAAAATTTTGACAACTAGGTGAGCAAAAATAAAAGTGAATTAAAATGGAAGTGAATTAAACACCATTTGCAAAAAATAATTGGGAAAAAAAATCAAAATCAAAGAAATTTGCAAAAATGTCATAAATGACATGATTTTGAAAATTTGATGAATAGTTAGGGGTATTTTAGACATTTCACATTAAAAAAAATTTCATTTAACAGTGTTAGAACAAATTGTAAAATTTTGACAACTAGGTGAGCAAAAATAAAAGTATTTAAAATAGGTATAGACCTCCAACTAGGCATATTAACTTGTAATTAACCCTTTAAATAATTTGAAAAAGATTAACCTTCAATTAATACACCTCCTCCCCCGCTACGGTAAGTTACACGTTTTGTGCGGAACCATAACCCATCCATAATTACCAAATCACCCTCGCACAAAAGACATTTAATTATGGGCACCAAAATTATTCAGCCCATGTTAAATAACTGTCATCCAATTCCAACCAATCACAATCGTCTGCTACTTAATCTAACGCCTCGTATCTGTTCCCAGTTTTACAATTTAAAATTTAGTTTCAAATGATTACAAACCTTTTCATTTTTATCTGGATTCGGGAAAATATATTTAATCTAGTTGAGAACAATTACCTAAAATGATGTTTGAGACCTATTTCTCTTGAAGTAGTTGACGGAGTCAATATTGATTGATACTCAACTTTAGTGAATGGGTGTTCTGATCATATATAGAATATTTTAGAGTTGGTTGTTAAGATCAAAAGACAAATACTTTCAACAAAGACCAAAGACTTTCAACGAGGAAGAAACTCTTTACAACTTGTCATGGAAAGTACAAACGCGTTTGAAGACAGCTGTAGAGGTACTGATGAGGGAGGATCTCAATTTTGATTTCCAATATTTATTTTATAAAACAGAATAAAAAATATTTTAGAATTATTTTTTTCAAATAAACGGTTTTTTAAAAAACTATAAAATAAAAAATGCTGTTTAAAACTCATTTATTATTTTTTTAAGTTTTTAATGCTAACATAATTTTATTATTTACTTTTAACAAAAAGGAAATTCAAGATAATTTTTATTTATTTACATTTTTTAATACAAGTGTATTTTCATTATTTTACAAAAAAAAAGTTAATAAAATTTTAAAAAAATAATTAAAGGAGAGGGATAAAATGCAACTCTTAAAGCTTAGAGAGTGTATAAAACGTATTTTTAGCTAAGGGGAGTTAAATTAGAATGAGTTATATTTAGAAGTGATAATGACAATTTGTTACACTTAACTATAGCGAATTGACACTTTCATACCCTAACTATTTTTGTCTCTTTTTTAATACCCTAACAAACTTTTTGTGACAATCTATGCTAAAATGACTAAAATACCCCTAATTTAAAAAATCAAAATAAAACTAGTCCAATATGATTTATCAAACCAGATTTGAAATGGTTCAAATTTAATTTTATACTTTCGGGCATAATTTTATTTGCATCTTAAGTAAAATCAAATTGAACTAGAGATATAAAAAATTGAACCAACACAATTTATAGTTTTTTACACCAAGGGTAGTTTAGGTATTTTTGACATTTTGGAGGTAGGTTGTCACAAAAAAATTGTTAGGGTACTAAAAAAGAGAGAAAAATAGTTAGGGTATGAAAGTGTCATTTCGCTATAGTTAGGTGTATCAACGTGTCATTATTCCTATTTAGAAAGATTAAAAAGATGGTAAGTGACATTTTTCATATTTATTTTTTGACTGCCAGATATAATGGTTATTTATTGATTATATTTTTCCTATTTCAATTCTTTTAATCAGTGAACAATAGTTAACATTTTGCAATAAAATCATCTGACGAGAAATGACAAAACCAAAGTCCATATGATAAAAAAACTCATTACTAATGTAGGTCTACTAGTTTGGTATTTATTAAAATTTTAGTTTACTATAGTAGGCTATGCCACATTTTCAATTCACTACGGTTAATTATTTTAAGTTTCGATTTACTAAGGAAATATTTTTGTAAGGATTATCGAACATAACCGAATTAAATTTAATATAAATATTCGTATTACCCTAGTTTTAAAAAATTTAAAAATATTTTATATGATATAATTAATAAAAGGGAAAACTTCACTTAGCTCCCCTGTACTATACACGATTTTCACTTACCTCCCCCGAAAGATAAAAGTGGTCTGTGGAGTCCCTGAAGTTGTCGACTTTGACACTTAGCCCCAACGGTGTTAGTTTGCTTGTAAAAAGTCTAAAATGCCCTTCACTAACCATTAAATTTTCACAAAATTGCCACTCAGTCTCTCCCTTTCAGAAGCACCTCTCTCCCTCTCCAACCACAAAATTGCAGCACCTCCCTCCCTCTTCAAGGAAATTGCAGCAACCTCTCTCCCTCTTCAACAAAATTGCAGCAGCCTCCATAGTCCACCCCTCCCGCGCGTGCCTCGCCTGAATCCTCCACCGTCGCTCTAACAACCTTCTCGCTGCGCCTTCCCCCACTACCTCGGCCGAGAATCGGCCGTCCCTCACCTCAAGGAACCCTCCATATCTGCATCAGGAAGTCAAAATCACATGGACACCTAAAAAAACCCATCACCGACCCACAATCGAGCCTCTACCAAACAACCCATTTTTCCAAATCTCCAATTTGATTGATTTTTGAATTTAGGTTAATGGGTTTTGTACTAGGACATGCTAATTTTCTATTGTTGGTGTTTCGATTGATTTTTTGGGTGTTGTTTGTGAGAAATTTAGGTTAATATGAGAAATTTGGACAATTTGAGGAAATTTGGATAAATTTGAGAAATTTGGACAAGCTTTACCAGTGCTGGTGGTCGGAACCTGGCGTGGCGGTGGAGGAGCGCAAGTCGTGGCCGTGGTGGTGCAGTTGCAGTCGACGGTGCTGGGTTCGTCGATCTGTGCAACGCGAAAGAGGGAGGGCAGTAGTGAGCTCGCTCCGATGGTGGTGGTGACGGAGGCTGACGGGGCTCCTTTGTCAGCGCGGAGGTTAGACCTCCCAGATGGTCGGGGGTCGCTTGATCGTTATTGTCGGCGGGATTGCCGGCGAGGAGCTCGTCGAGAGGTCTGCGTCGCTGATGGCGTTTTACAAAAATTTTGAATTTAATTAATTTTAAATTTTGTTATTTGAAAAGACAAAAATACCCTCACAATACGAGTTAAATTTTGTATTTTAACTGGGGGCAAAAGAGTCATTTTACAATCAATTTTAAATTTAATTAATTTAAAAAAATTTTTTATGAAAAGACAAAAATACCCTAACAATATGAGTTAAATTTTGTATTTTAACTAAGGATAAAATGGTCATTTCACATTCATAAAAAAATTAACCCATTGGAGAGAAGGGTATTTCTGTCATTTCATAAAATACAGCAGTCATGTGCTGGTCACATGACCAATAATTAACGGAGTTGGGGCTAATTGCCAAAGTTGACAACTTCAGGGACTCCACAGACCACTTTTATCTTTCGGGGGAGGTAAGTGAAAATCGCGTATAGTACAGGGGAGCTAAGTGAAGTTTTCCCTTAACAAAATTATGAGCTGGGACTACAGTAGTTGGGACTATGGTGAGGGGTCTGTCCCACCATCTGTAGGTTCAGCTGTCCTATCCGGCTTGATGCCGGGTTAGTTTCTATTCATTAAATAAAATTTGATTTTTCTTCAAAAATAAATAAAAGAAATTCAAATTCAAAAACTCTACACTCAAGATACTACCAAAAGAAATTCAAATTTCTCATTTCACTTATTTTCGTGTCTATCCCCGTATTTAGTGATAGCAGAACTTGGTTGGATAGTCGGTGGTAACATTACGGACGTTACCAATGGTTGAGTTGATGACATGAAGTTATTTTTTGATGTCCACATGCGTATTGATTATCTTGATTAGGGATTGTAATATTCCCCATTTCTGACGGGGATCCCCGAATCCGAATGAAAATGGGGCGGGGAATCCCTGGATCTAGACGAGAACGGGGCGGGGATAGGGTGAGGTACCCATGCCCGCCTCGATATATTAAAAATATATATTTTGAAATTAAAAATTATATTTTACTATGAATATTTAAGGAAAAATAATATCTTTTTTATTAGAATAAAATTTTATAATTAAGGTTTAATGAATAAATAATAATATTTTAAGTATGTATTTTTATTACAATAATAATTTTTAATACAAAATTTATTAAAAATATTAAATATGTTTCAACATTTTTTGGCTTGCAAACGGAAAACGAGGAATCCTCTTCCTCGTTAGAAATAGGGAATTTCCGATCCGTTTCTAGCGGGGACCGGGACTTACAAATCAGCCCCAAACCCGCCCCGTTTCCTTCCCTAATCTTGAACTATAAGTACCGAAATTTCTAAAACATGTGAGATATGTTGATGGTCCCAGAAAAGATGTTCACGCGAGTGGTAGTATCAAAAGAACACATCTAGGTCGAAGGTATGATTTTAAAGAGAATGTAATACGATAAAAGAAGTTCCATGCCAATCTCCAAAAAATTAAGGGCCGATGTCAATTAATACGTGGAAGTATAATTACGACCTTGAAATAACGATCCCATATGGAGATATGGGTCTGGTGTTCATTTTATTCAAATATATTCAATTTTCATTTTGTATGTATAATGCTCACCTTTTATTAATGTATATGATTTTGTTCCATTACGACATAACTATTACTACTTGCACTCAAAGTTAAGGATTTAAAAAAAATGTCTGTCAACAAATATCGATACTAAGGGGATGAGACCAAACTAAGAAAACTCAAATGAGGAGCATCCACCGCCCTCAGTCTCCCAATTGTCTCTGAACTTACCGATCACCTCATCCTGAACCATCACGCCCCTTATCAAGTCCCCGTCACCGATCCCAGTGGCACCCTGCCACTACAAGCCTGAAGCACGACCCGACAACAGTCACAACATCTCTTCTCGAGCATTCAACTCTCACAATGCCATGATCTTCTTCTGCTACATTTCATAAGCTTATTCCTTTACTAATGTTCGGAGGGTTTTTGAGCCTTTCGGAAAAATATTGGGACATGATCTCCCTCTCTCCATGACGAGACAGGGGAAGCGCTTTGTCTTTGAAATTTGGATCATATAGTTATGCAAGATGCCACACACAATGTTACGTATAATGCTATAACAAAGTGTATGCCAACTTGCATAGATAAAGACGAACAGTAAATATCAAACGTAATAAACCCTGACACACCAGATTGTTTACCCAGTTCGGTGTAACATCACCTATGTCTGGGGGCTCTCTGCCAGTGGAAAGGTTTCACTATGTGGTAATACGTCAAAACATACAAGTACCTATGATCATCACAAGATCTATACTTTATGCTACTATAACAAGTGCAAACCTATCTCAGGGTCTCCCCCCTGAATCCAAGACTCCATCTTGATTACACTCTTCGAGCAATCGCCTTGCTCTGTCAGTTCAAGTTGTCGTAGAACGTTTTGGTTGCGTGCAGTCTTCACTCACGCGATCAGTAAACCCTCAATCGAATATGAGTACTAACCCTATTAGGTTTCCCTATTAGGTTTTATAGCAATCGAATATGAGTACTAACCCTATTAGGTTTCCCTATTAGCTTTTATAGCAATCGAATATGAGTACTAACCCTATTAGGTTTCCTCGTTGTCACCGTCTTTCTTCTTTCCAGAATCGGAGACGCGCTGGAACTTTCACAATCCTAATTGCAGTCGTATTTTATGCACAACAGAAACTTTCCTGATTGCGTCGAACAGGATGTCAGCCGATATGTCGACCAAGATGTCATCCAAAGATGTCGTACACGATGTTTCGCCATTCTTTATGACATCATTCCTTGTTCCTTAAAATTAAGCCAATCATCAATAAACGTCGTAACTAGAATCTCCCCATTTGGCTATTTTTAAGGTCAGCATTCCTCGTTAGCTTTTCTTGCAGCAATCTCGATCAGACGTTGGTAGTCTTGTTCGCGAAGCATCGTTTCTTGTGCCGGCTGCGTCTTACTCCCCCTTGCTGGCTCAAAAAGAGCCAAAACCCAAAGAAAATTTCAAACAATAGGACAGGGAGTAACAGAAAAAAAAAACTTAACTCACACACATTCTTGATCAGCAGTCGAAAATATGCATGAAACATGTTCAGTGCAAATTACAAATTAAAATTGTTCAGTTTTTAGGACCCATAAAATAGTAAATTTTTTTAAACATGACTACTACTGGAACTAGCAGTATCATCTTCAGTAGCTGTTGCAGGGGCATCTTGGGAGGCTTCTTCATTGCCTTCAGTTGAGTCTGGCAAGGAGGAAGAACTATTGTAGTCGGAGTCAGAAGGAGGCATCGTCTTGAGCAGGTTAGCACAGTGGGATCGACGATGGGACAAGTGCTTCAGCGCCATCTTCAGATTGGTGATGTCCTTGTCAAGCACATATATTTTTCTCTCGAGCATTATTGCATCTCTGCTGGTAGTCTTGTGGGAGGAGCAGCACTGGTGGCCCGACTGGCATGTCTAAAAAAGTGATCTGGCATGTCTAACAAAGTGGTCAATAACAAATTGGCCAAAATCAAGTGTGGAACCAATACCTATTTTGAAGATGAGAACTGCCAGCTCTGGTTTGATGGAGGATGCATGTGGAAGGTGCCCAATTTGCTACTACAATACGGAAGAGTATGAAGTATTTTGAAGTAAGGTATGAGGCCGCCATGGTCCCTTTAATAGGCCACATTCTGCTCTTATCACAAGTTATCTCTTTAAGAACTTTGTTTAGATTAGGTGGTGGAACAGAGCGAACACACTTTCTCCCCAGGAAGACATTTATAATGTCAGAAGAGATGTTGAAGAGTAAGCCTATGACATAGACCTTCTCACACTCCGGATCATCCGGGCTACCAAAATCAGTAGGCAGATTTGCAATAAACTCCTTAATCAACAAAGGATAGTGATTATCTATGTTGGGGACTATCTTCATGAGCTCTACCTTTTGTAGAAGTCTAATGATAGCTCTTCTAGTCCGAGGATCTCCGTGGACAGAGTTTTCTCAAGATAAATCGTCCTTTGGAACACAAACTCCCATCGAGTTGCACTTGCAGCCGAATGAAATGACACGTTGTCATATGGAACGCTCTGAGTGTTCTTGGCCTGCTTCTGGCTAATTACCATCTTTTGTTTTACAGTCACAACTTCTGCATCATCACCACTTTCATCATCAACAAGTTTCCTTTTGGAGACAACCTTCTTTACTTTGTCTTTTATAGATAACTTTTTCTTCTTGCTGGGACCTCCATCATCCTTCATTTCCTTCCTCTTCTTGGTTTCTTTTAGCTTTCCTACCGTAACTGCAAGACTTTCAAGTATTCCAACACCTTCTTCTTCAGGGAAGAGAGAACGGTGTGAGCAGTTTTGGTCGCATCTTCTCTGGCATCGCCTGCGGCTTCTTCTTCGACAACCGGAGGCGCCTCTTCCATGACTTTAGCCGCAGCCTCTTCAGGGTCAGACTCTTTGGCAACAGCAGTTACAGCATCTGCTACATCATCCGTAGTAGCAGTTTCTTTGACAATTTCTGCACTATCTGCAAGTTCGTTCTCCTTCTCAATTTCTTCTAGACCAATATCTTTGTCTACGGTCTCCTCTTTATCAGAAAAACTTTTGTTACTAGTCTCTATACCAGCTTCTTCAGAATCAGAAAATTCTTCTTCCACCACATCTTCTTCTGTGGGCACAGGTAAATTGTTTTTCACAACTTCTTCTCTAACATCTCCTTCAGCAATTCTTTCTAATCCATGACTGACCGGAGTCGAATCATCCTTTTCCCCTTTTTCAGCGTTCATCATGTCCTCAACCACTCTTTCGTGAGTAGAGTCCTCATTTTCTAACAGTGATTCTAACAAATCACTGTTCCTCGAGGTGTCAGTATTTGAAATAATCGAGGAATCGATACCTTGAGTGGGGATGATTGAAGACACTGGCCTAGAGGTGACTGGTATTGAAGCTTCCTGAGTTTCTTGGCCAGTGTCAGTCCCTCGTTCCGGGCATGTCAGGTCTGTCATTGAGAACACAGTGGAATACGGGAGAAGATGGGTGTTGGAGCCTCAATTGGTGGAATTTCTCCGGATGAACCCTCTGCGTCCTTCTTCGGCTTCAGCCCTTTGATTCGTACTCCATATTGATTGGTGCCAGGCTTGCTGGTTTTGGGACCCTTTTCCTCGGTTTTCTTGGATTTAGTTTTCCCTTTGTCAGTGACTTTCTTCGGTGCAAGATTGCTCCTTGTTTTCACCATGGTTACCGAGAGTCGCAATATTTCGCATAAGGGTTGAGAGTTTCTGAGAGATAGGAGCGAAATAACAAACTGAGGCAAAATAGGTTTTTTAAAAAACAAATTTGTAGGTGTCAAATCATATCTTTCGACCTTTCCTCTTTTTGTACTTGAATGGGCTTTTGGTATGCTTGGCCCAATGGCATGTGTTGGGATTTTTGACCGGTTCATGAAGAGGCATGATATGATATGAGGTTGTTGCCAAGGAAGAAGCATCCTCTAGATGTGCTTTTCCTGTCTGTAGTGCTTTCAGCCCAATCCGCATCACAATACCCCACCAGGGTAGAAGATGTGTCGAATGAGTATAGTAGACCCAAGTCTGCAGTCCGTGAAAGAGATCACCATGGGTTCGAAACGATAAATTTCATGCAGCGGAAGTTACGTAACCATGGTGATCGATTGAAGCTTTGATCTTAATGTAAATTCAACATGCTATCAACCTTTTGAATCTGAAAAATACCTCTATTAATCGATGAAAACACAAGCTTAGTGTTTCTCTATTAGGTCCACACAAGCACCACAACCGAAGAAGGTTTTCTCTAACACTTTTGCTATGAATGTTCTTCAGAAGCTTGACAAAAATGGTGGATGAAGAGGGAGAGAGGATTCGGCCAAGAGAGGGAGAAGAAGAGGGGAAGTGGTTGCCAATAGTTGGAGAAAAAGATGGAAGATATTTTGGAATTTTAATTTGAAATAAAATTGAATTTCAAATTAATAATTGCATATCTACCCTTCTTAAACTCCTATTTGCACTTCTTCCCCATTCATAACTTGAATCCCTAAATGGGCTTTAAGCCCGTTTAACTAAAACCCAAATTAAACCCATTAACTTGAGTTCTAATTTCGGTTTAGACAAAACGGTTCAATTTCCTCGAATTGATTTCTTCAACCGTCTGCTTAAAACCTTAGGCCAGAAAACTACTGAAACGTTCTCAATTTTCATCCATAATTATTTTTCATGTATCGTGCTTAATGCGTGTGACCCTCTAGGCTCACGAACAGTTGGCAGACTGGTAAAATTACTATTTTATCCTTTCCATCATAAGTGGTCTCTAGCAAGACTTTATGAATACCTAACGTTTGTGATTATCGATTATTCGAATTAACCTGTTATCGTACATGTCAATATCCTTTTATCAAACGCATATCCAGATTGATCAATAGGTATAGAATGGTCATCCTAATTTATCAATCACTATTTCTTGATATCTGAGATGACTTAAAACTGATACTAAGGTATCACCTGCACGGCCGTGCTATTCCTTCAGTAATACTCATCAAATGGCCTAAACGGATATCTTTCTCATACCGAAGTATGAGTGATAAATCCCTCAGACGCCTTTCGAGTTCACTAGTGCAATAAATGCCAAAGCCAATCGAAGCTGTTATAGTTACCCTTTTATAGATAACGTTAGACTAGGTAAAACATAGGTATTCGTTACATAGTGTACACAAAGACTCCTTGGTCTTAGGATATAATGACAAGTTACGATATGTAAGTATCTGATGACTAGATCTATGCAGCATACTCACAATCGGGTTGTCCGATATCATCGACCTGATGGTATCTATGATATAACTCCGGCACGCACTTTGCCATGATCAATAGAGCATGATCACAAGGAGTTAGTCTCATACTGATCGCTTCAGAAAAAGCTTAGCTGATCAGGGACTATCGAATTTAATTTTTTCTGATCCATAGTTCTACTATTAGTGGTTACACACATAATGACATAGATCAAATTACATTCGATATATTACTACAACACATTAGTAATATATGCCGATTTGTTTATTCGGAAAGATGATAAAACATTACATCTGTAGATCACTTATATATTGGACTGGGGCATAACTCTAACATTCCCCCACTTGCCTCTGGTTCCAATTTAAGTTCTGATCTACTCCCATATACCCTGCATGTTCCTCATGCCTAGGCTACGGCTGAGCCTCTGTCAAGGGATCAACCATATTATCATTAGTCGAATAGTGTTTAATCTCCACATTACCTCTATATGTGATAACTCTCACGAGGTGATGCCTGCTGTGTATATGTTTGGATCTGTTATGGAATTTGGGCTCTTGAGCAATAGCTACGGCACATGTGTCGTCCCACAACAAGCTTATCGGATCAGACGCTCGCGGCGTTGCATCTAATCCGATCAGAAAGCTTCTAATCCATACGGCCTCTTTAGCTGCTTTTGTTGCAGCTATATACTTAGCATCCGCTGTAGAGTTGGCAATTTAGGCTTGCTTAAAGCTTATCCAGCTGAAAGCGCCACCACCAACACAAAATATATCTTGACTGAATTTGGAAGTCATCTTGATATGTCTGAAAACTAGCATCGCTTTTTCCTTTGACTGCCAGTTCTCTATCTATATCCCCACGCACTAGGAATGTATCCTTGGTCCTTCTCAAATATTTGAGGATAACCTTTGACAACAATCCAATGTAATTGGCCGGGGTTAGATTGGAATCTGCTGGTACAGCTTAGTGCAAACAGACTTCCAGTCTCGTGCACATCCTGGCATACATGATCGATCCCACATCCGAAGCATAAGTGATCTTACTCATCCTGCTCAGCTTATCAGGAGTTCTAGGACTCTGTATCTTGCTGAGCTTAATGCCATGACGCATGGGTATGTATCCTTTCTTAGAATCAAGCATTGAGATCTTCTCAACACTTTACCTATGTACATGTTCTGACTTAGCAACATGTTCTGACTTAGGCCCAAAATCCTTTTGGAATGATCTGTAGAGATCCTGATGCCTACATTAAATGTAGCATCACTTAAGTCCTTCATCAATAAGTACTTCCCTAACCAAGCTTTGGTGGCAAGGTCAGGATGTCATTCCCGATGAATAAATACCAAGAATACAATATTACTCCCACTCGCTTTCTCTTGTACGCAAGGCTCACTTTTGTTTTTGATGAAGCCGAGTTCCCTTACAGCTTTATCAAAATGAAGGTTCCAACTCCCTGAAGCTTGCTTCAATCCATAAATGGATCTTTGCAGCTAACATATCTTTCCGGGATTCTTTGGATCTACAAAACCCACAAGTCGTGTGATATACACGCCCTCTAGTAAGTTCTTGCGAAGGAAGGGGTTTTGACATCCATCTGCCATAGTTATGGTTAAGAATAATCCGGATCAATCTGACCATTTCTACTGGTAAAAAGGTGTCATCATAATACATGCATTGAATCTGACGATAACCTTTTACAACCATCCTAGCCTCATTGGTCTGAGGATTTCCATTCATGTCGGTCTTGATCCTATAGACCCACTCAGAACCGATGGGTTTTATCAAAGGCTTTGATCAACCAAGCATGAGACTTGGTTGTCATACATGGATTTCATTTCCTCATTCATGGCGTTTTGCCATTTTTCAGAGTCTGGACTGGTCAAAGCTTGTCTGAAGGTTTGTGGATCATCCTGATCCACAATCATCAAGTCATTTCCCTCAGTGGCTGTGAAGCCATAACTGTCTGGAACATGACGAGATCTTTCAGACCTCCTTAGACCATCTGGAATTTCTGTAGGGATTGATTCTTCATCTACGACCATCTGAGGCTCCAATACTTCTACATCTTGCATAGCACGCTCCTGAATTGCTTCAGGCTGTTCCGTATCCTCTCGAATTTCTTCGAGATGCACGGGACTCCCACTAGCTGTTTTGGAAATAAAATATTTCTCCAAAAATACCCATCCTCGAGCAACAAAGACTTTGTACTCGCTGGGTATGTAGAAGTTGTATCTCTTAGTTTCTTAAGGATACCTTAAGAAGACACATTTGTCTGATTTGGATGCCTGCATCTCTGCTACCCAAATCTTTTAGGAAAAACATACGAGGATGTTTCCCACACCATATATGACTATGATCCATTTCTCATTTGGCTACTACGCGAAGGCGGACGGATCCAAATAGAACTGCCCATCTCATCCCAATGAATACTACGCGGAGGCGCACGCATCCACAGTAACGGGAGACGTAATGAGTGTCATGTGGTGAACCTTCTGTGATTTTGGTCCAGCTCTTATTTGGCTACTGCGCGGAGGCGCACACATCCAAATAGAGCTGATTACCTTATTCAGCTTGCATCCCAATGAATACTACGCGGAGGGGCATGCATCCACGGTAATGGGAGACAGAATGACTGTCACAAGGTGTACTATCGTTGTCTTTATCGGAGCCCGATTCAAAATGAATGCAGCCGTTTCCAGAGTCAAGTATAAGTTGAACTCTCTTCTGGCCTGAGTACTCATAGGTCCACATACGTCGGAATGTATTAGACTTAACAAGTCAGTCGCCTTTCACATAAACCTGTGAAAAGTGCCGTTGTCATTTTGCCCATTAGGCGAAACTTGCGTCTTTCAGTTTGAGTGAATTCAAACGGATTTAAAAGTCCACACTTGTGAAGTATAGAAAATGCGTTTCTCGCTCATTAAGCAAGACTTGCATCTTTCAGTTTGAGTGAATTCAAACGGACTTAAAGTCCACAATTGTGAAGTCTTGAAATGCGTTTCTCGCCTATGTGCCTTAAATTACAATGCCAGATTATAACTTGATTTAAATCATCAGATTTAAGCCTTTTCTTATTTACATTATACCGATTAAGATTACCGACGTAAATATCTGATCCTGAAGACGTGGATACCCACTCTTCTTCACGTGATCCTTGTATTTGTTTAAAATCCCTTATTCCTGTGTCCTGGCTCATTGCAGTGATAGCAGACCTCCTTCATTTTGTCCTTAGTTTTCACAGCAGCTTTGGGAACCGCTTGAACTTTTGGACGTTTGGGGTATCCGATCTGCCTTACAAGGTGCCTAGGAACCTTACCCTTACCCTGATCGACTTTCTTTAAGCTGACCTTCTTGTTGACCATAAGGACCTCCTTGGTCTTGCCCTTGAGGTTTTTTTCAGCGGTCACAAGCATCCCATGAAGCTCTGTTAAGGACTTGTCCATGTCATGCATATTGTAATTTACTATGAAATCACTATATGTATCTGGAAAGGACTGGAACATAAAATCCACAGCCATTTCCACCTGATCATCAAAACCGAGTCTGGTTAGATATTCTTGAAGACATTAAATCTTCGTGACATGGGGACTAACAGAGCTCCATCCTTAAGTTTGCAGGAGTTAAGTTCTACGAAAGTATCATATCTTTCGATACGAGCTTTCTTCTTGAACATTTCCTTGACCTCTGCCTTACAGGTATGAGGGTCATCTGAAACGTTCCTGAACTTCTTCTGTAACTCTGGCATCCTACTGCCCACTATAATGCATGACACGTCGATTTGGTTACTAAGGAACTTTGATAAGTATCCTTAGTGCCCTACCGGCGTTCAACGGTGGGTCAGCAGGAGGTTCCTTGGTAAGGATATACTACTTGCGTTCATGCTTGAGTACAAGCCTCAAGTTTCTATCCCAATCTGAGTAATTCACGCTCTTGAGTCTGTCCTCAATCTGGACTCTCAATGCACTATTACTCCTTTGTGTTGTGTTTGCCTTTTAGTTCTACATGGTAAAATTAATTAAGATTTAAGTTGGAGATTAAGTTATAAAACACTTATCTGATTCTAACATTAGAATCTGAACCAGGAGCCTATCATACCCTCAATCTTATTCTGGAATCATCAATTGCAAATTCATGCAAAGATGATCCCTTAGCAGGTTACATGCGAGTCTGATTAAATTTCGATTTTAATCTTTGCATGTGGGTGATAGCAAATCATACATGAACTTGTATATTTAAACTATCATACATTCAAACATATAAATGCAACGATAAATATATGCATAACTAAGCCCATCTTAAGTTCCTAAGAATCTAGCAATACTGATCCTAAAGACATGGTCTTCAAGATCCAAACTTGCTACATTCTCGTGAACTCCCACTGGCTTCGAGCCTCCTCCAATCCGAGTCTTCCTCTTGACTTGCTTCTTGTGTCGGTCTTCGTAATTACAGATTTAAATAAAGACAATGAAATACAAATCACGACACGCAGGCCGTATTTATTACAACCCAAAATCAAGCAACACGCAGGTTGCAAAACCGAAATTAAAATGCAAGTCTAGAGGGCTTAGCTAGCATCATGTGGAAAACACCATGTTATCAAAGATCATGTGATCACTCAAGATGCTTATCAAGCAAATAAATTTTCCAAATTTTATCTTTCTTAAGTGTGGATAAATTTCGGTTTATCGAAATCGGACGGTTTAATTAATTAATTGAATTTTGAACCGGTTATCGCTGGTTTATTGAAACCGAACCAAATCTAAAAATTAAATTTTTAGGGTTTCAAATTATTCTCGCGAACCAGCCGGTTCAGCTCGAATCTGGTCGCCCGCGGAGGCAACCACGGTGGCCCGTGAGGGCTGCCGAGGTCGCCCGCGGGGCTGACCGTGGTCGACCATGGGAATGACCATGGTAGCCCGCGAGGGCAGCCATGGTCGCCCCTAGGGCAGACCCTGGTCGCCCCTAGGGCAGACCCTGGTCGCCCGCGAGGCAACCATTTTGGCCCGCGAGGGTTGCCATGGTCGCCCGCATGGGCAGACCGTGGTCGCCCGCGAAGGCTGCCATGGTCGCCCGTAGGCGACCCTTGTCGACCCTTGGTGCTGACCATGGTCTACCCTAGGGCATTCCATGGTCCACCAAGGGTCTCGACCCTGGTCAGCCATGGCTAACCCGAAACACCAAAAAAAAAATATTTTCCAATTTTCTAAAATCAATCAAATCTGAAATTTTTTTTCCAATTCACATGCATGCTAAGGTGATGAACATATAAACTCAAAAAAAATCAGAATTAAACATGTTGAAAAGGTACATAACAACCATCCTCTGATACCACTGAAAGAGATCACCATGGGTTCCAAACGATAAATTTCATGCAGCGGAAGTTACGTAACCATGGTGGTCGATTGAAGCTTTGATCTTAATGTAAATTCAACATGCTATCAACCTTTTGAATCTGAAAAATACCTCTATTAATCGATGAAAACACAAGCTTAGTGTTTCTCTATTAGGTCCACACAAGCACCACAACCGAAGAAGGTTTTCTCTCACACTTTTTCTATGAATGTTCTTGAGAAGCTTGACAAAAATGGTGGATGAAGAGGGAGAGAGGATTCGGCCAAGAGAGGGAGAATAAGAGGGGAAGTGGTTTCCAATAGTTGGAGAAAAAGATGGAAGATATTTTGGAATTTTAATTTGAAATAAAATTGAATTTCAAATTAATAATTGCATATCTACCCTTCTTAAACTCCTATTTGCATTTCTTCCCCATTCATAACTTGAATCCCTAAATGGGCTTGAAGCCCGTTTAACTAAAACCCAAATTAAACCCATTAACTTGAGTTCTAATTTCGGTTTAGACAAAACGGTTCAATTTCCTCGAATTGATTTCTTCAACCGTCTAGTTAGAACCTTGGGCCAGAAAATTACCGAATCGTTCTCAATTTTCATCCATAATTATTTGTCATGTATCGTGCTTAATGCGTGTGACCCTCTAGGCTCACGAAAAGTTGGCAGACTGGTAAAGTTACTATTTTACCCTTTCCGTCATAAGTGATCTCTAGCAAGACATTATGATTACCCAACGTTCGTGACTATCGATTATTCGACTTAACCTGTTATCGTACATGTCACTATCCTTTTATCAAATCGATATCCAGATTGATCAATTGGCATAGAATGGTCATCCTAATTTATCAATCACTGTTTCTTGATATCTGAGATGACTGAAAACTGATACTAAGGTATCACCTGCACGGCCGTGCTATTCCTTTAGTCATACTTATCAAGTGGCCTAAACGGATATCTTTCTCATACCGAAGTATGAGTGATAAATCCCTCAGACGCCTTTCAAGTTCACTAGTGCAATAAATATCAAAGCCAATCGAAGTCGTTATAGTTACCCTTTTTACAGATAACGTTAGACTAGGTCAAACCTAGGTATTCGTTACATAGTGTACACAAAGACTCCTTGGTCTTAGGATATAATGACAAGCTACGATATGTGAGTATCTCATAACTAGATCTATGCAGCATACTCACAATCGGGTTGTCCGATATCATCGACCTGATGGTATCGTTGATATAACTCCGGCACGCACTTTGCCATGATCAGTAGAGCATGATCATAAGGAGTTAGTCTCACACTGATCGCTTCAGAAGAAGCTTAGCTGATCAGGGACTTTATCGAATGTAATTCTTTCTGATCCATAGTTCTACTATTAGTGGTTCACACATAATGACATAAATCAAATTACATTCGATGTATTACTACAACACATTAGTAATATATGCCGATTTATTTATTCGAAAATATGATAAAACATTACATCTGTAGATCACTTATATATTGGACTTGGGCATAACTCTAACAGTTGCCAAGGAAGAAGCATCCTCCAGATGTGTTTTTCCTGTCTGTAGTGCTTTCAGCCCAATCCGCATCAAAATACCCCACCAGGGTAGAAGATGTGTCGAATGAGTATAGTAGACCCAAGTCTGCAGTCCCTGAGATGTATCTTATAATTCTTTTTGCTTGGGATAAATAAATAACCTTAGGATTAGCTTGATACCTTGCACATACTCCCACAGAGAAAGCAATATCAGGTCGACTGGCAGTAAGGTAGAGAAGACTACCAATGATGCTTCTGTATAGGAGTTGGTCGACGGCTTCTCCTGGATCATCTTTAGTTAACTTGGTATGTGTAGCTGCAGGTGTGCGTTTGTGTGAAGCTTTTTCTAGCCCAAATTTCCTGACAATATTTTTTGCATATTTGTTTTGAGAGATGAAGATGCTGTCTTTTAGTTGTTTGATTTGAAAACCTAGGAAGTAGGTAAGCTCTCCCACCATGCTCATCTCGAATTCTGATTGCATTTTTTGGATAAATTGCTCTACCATCTTTCTTGACATCCCTCCAAAGACAATATCATCGACATATATTTGGGCAATCATCAAATTTCCGTCCTCATTTTTCACAAATAGAGTCTTGTCGACTCCCCCTCTAGTGTAGCCACTTTGAATTAGAAAATTTGTGAGTCTTTCATACCAAGCTCTTGGTGTTTGTTTCAATCCATAGAGAGCCTTCTTGAGTTTCTACACATGATCAGGGGAGTAAGGATCTACAAATCCTTTTGGCTTCACCACATAAACTTCTTCGTTGAGATCTCCATTTAGGAATGCAATTTTGACATCCATCTGATAAAGCTTGATCGGTAGATGACATGATATCCCTTGTAGAAGTCGGAATTCTTCAAGTCTTGCTACAGGGGAAAAAGTCTCATCGAAATCTACTCCCTCAATTTGAGTGTAACCTTGAGCTACTAACCTTGCTTTATTGCGAGTGATGTTTCCAAGATCATCGGATTTGTTCTTGAAGATCCATTTTGTGCCAATGATATTTCCTTCATTTGGCTTGAGCACTAGTTCCCAAACCTGGTTTTTCTCAAATTGAATTCGTTCCTCTTGCATAACATTAATCCAGTATTCATCGTTGATGTCTTCGTTGACATTCTTAGGTTCTATCTTAGAGACGAAGCATATATTTCCTATCATCTCGTTGTAATTTACAGGATCTTTTGTCCGAGTCCGTATGACTTCATTTAGATCTCCAATTACTCCGGAGACAGGATGATTAACCTGAATTCTCCAAGAGGGGTTCTTGTTGCTGGTTTCCGGAACTGCCTCATCGTTATTGACATTTAGCATGACATCATTTTCTTCTGCTTGCTGCTAGCATCGTCACTGACATCTGAAATAGCATCCTTCCTAACATTGTTGGGATAAGCTTCAGTTAAGACTCCTTCTTCTTCGGTAGCATCTTCATAGTCATCATCAACAACAACATTGATAGATTCCATCATAGTCTTGGTTCATTTGTTGAAGACTCGAAACGCGCGACTATTTCTTGAGTAGCCAAGGAAGATGCTTCATCACTCTTTGTATCAAGTTTTCGACGTGGTTCTCTATCAGGCAGAATATAACAGGTGGATCCAAAGATATGGAAATATTTAACGTTAGGCTTTCTCCCCCTCCATACTTCATAATGAGTTACTGACATACCTGGTGGAAGAGTGACTCGATTGTGGATATGTCAAGCAGTGTTAGATGCTTCTACCCAGAAGTGAGTCGATATGTCCTTGGCTAGCATCATGACTCTAGCCATTTCTTGTAGAGTCCGGTTTTTGCGCTCAACAATTCCATTCTGTTGGGGGGTGATTGGTGCTGAGAACTCATGGGCTATCCCTTCTGAGTTGCAGAAATCTGCAAATTTATTATTTTCGAACTCTCGACCATGATCACTGCGGAGACGAATTATTTTGCCAATCGTCTCCCCCTTTTCTCGTTGGACCTGGATGCATAGAGTCTTGAAGATTGAAAAGGTGTCAGATTTGTCACGACGGAAATCAAACCATGTTTACCTTGAATAGTCGTCCACGCATACAAACACGTAGCGTTTTCCTCCAAGGCTTTCGACTTGCATCGGTCCCATGAGGTCAACGTGTATTAGTTCAAGTACTCGTGAGGCGGTGATGTGCTGTACCTTCTTGTGTGACATCTTTGTTTACTTTCCAATTTGACATTCTCCGCAGATCTTTCCTTCTACAATTTTTAGATTTGGAATTCCAGCAATGGCCGGCTATGAAATTGCCTTCTGCATGCTCCTGAGGTTTAGATGTCCAAGTTTTCTATGCCATAATTTGGTTTCCTCTACTTTGGAGACAAGACATTTCGCCCCTTCGATGTTTGAATCGGGCGACCAGATGTAATAATTATGCACTAAACGGACTCCTTGCAAGATTATAACCTGATCAATATTCTTTACTATACATGCTTCTTTTGTAAATTTGACTTCTGAACCCAAATCAAAAATTTGGCTGATGCTAATTAAATTTGACTTGAGTCTTTCTACAAGTAATGCTTCAGTTAGGCAAGAAGCTCCTGGATGCTTGAGTAGTCATTTTCCAATGATTCGAGCTCGAATCCCAACTCGAAAAGTAACATAGCAGTTTGTATATAGCTTGAGGTTGGATAAAAACTCAGGAGTACCTGTCATGTGTCTAGAACATCCACTGTAAAGATACCAGTCCTTGTTGGTTGAAGCATTCTAGGAGGTGTATGCAACATCAGCTCGATAGACTAGATTCTTTGGTCTCCAATCAAGGCGGGATATTTTCTGAGGAGTCGAGAGACGACCTTGATATCTTATTTGATTTTGAGGTAATTGAGCTTGCTTCTTCCTATGGAGTTCAAAGCAAAATGGCCTGATGTGACCCCTTTGTCCACAGTAATGACATATCCACTGATATTGATAAGTTGGAGTTCTGGAAGATCGATGTCTGCGTGGAGGATGTCTTTTGATAGTTGATTGACAAGAACATGTTGTAGGAGATGTCATGAAATTTTTGTAGGCTTCCCTGTAGGATGTGTCGCGTCATATTGTAGTTTCTTGTCAGCCACGGCTTGTTGTGGGACAAACTTTGTGAGGGCTGATGAGGAGGTATTATGTGTGTACCCTAGTCCCGTCATATCTTTGGACTGCTTTCCTACTGATAGGATCTTGTCAAGACTTTCTATGATGGGATTCATTATCTTTACTGACTTTGTCATAAGACCAATTTCTCCATTAAGTCTGGTGACTTCTCGTTTTAGCTCAACAATTGTCTCTAGTAATCTAGACTTGTCGTTGGTAAGACTGATGATCCGTCCTGCTTGTTGGTCAAGGATCAGAGTTTTCTCGACCAATCTAGTATATAAGCTCTTATATGCCTCAATCAATTGCTCCTTAGTCCAATTCTCGTTGGGAGTTGGATGACGAGTATCATCATTGATATCAACAGAGTTATCAATGATACACAAAGAAGTGGTAGCAATGAATGCAACAAAATTGCTTACCTCCTAAGAACCACTATCCTCGTTATCCTCGTCTAACAAGGTAGCATTATATCCTCGTTTTTGTCTTTTGAGGAAGTTTAGACATTCTCTGCAAAGATGACCGAATCCCTCACATTCATGACACTGAGGTCCTTTGTTCTTACTATTTTCTTCTCCGCTTTTGTTCGGTTTGTCAAGATTTCCTCCTGTCTGAGCTTTCTGTGTAGCCTTGTTTCTGGCATCTGTTGTACCATTCCTTCCACCCATTCGACTGAATCTTCTCGTGACTTTGTTGTAATTCTTTGTGATAAGGGAAATTGTGGAGTCGATGTCTTCGTCAGAGTCAGAATCCTCATACTCTGGTTGCTTGTGTGTTGAATTTTTGAAAGCAACTCCTTTATTCTTTTTGTCGACATTGGTTAGAGATAGCTCATAGGTCATTAGGGATCCCATCAATTCATCAAACTTTAAGATCTTGAGGTCATAAACTTCCTCAATTGCGGTGATCTTCATTTTAAATCTAGGGCTAAGAGCACGTAGGGTTTTTCTGACCATTTTTTCATAAGACATAGGTTCACCCAGAGAATATGATTCATTTACTACATCTCAAATTCGAACGTTGAATTCAGCGATTGATTCATCCTCTTTCATGACAAGAGCTTCGAAGTTGGTTTTCAAGTATTGCAGCTTCTGTTCTCGAACCTTAGTTGTTCCTTCATATGCAACTACCAAGATATCCTATGCAGATTTGGTAGTCGTGCATGTGTTGATTAGTTTGAATACGTTCTTTTGAACACCATTAAAATAACATTCAGGGCTCAAGAGTTTCCCAGTGATTCAACCTCTTCGTTATTAGTCCAGTCTTTTTCTGGTTTCGGGACGATTGGGTTACCATCACTATCATTGAGTTGTGGGGCATTCCAACCATTGATTATAGCCTTCCATGTTTTATTGTCAAGAGACTTCATGAAGAGACACATGCGGGCCTTCCAATAGCTGTAGTTACTTCCATCTAGAACCGGTGGTCGGTTAATAGATCATCCTTCTCTGGTATTGTCCATCTTGATGATCAGAATTTTTTTTCGACTAGGAACTCACCTAAAGCTGTAGGTGCCCCCTCTAATACCAATTAAAATTTTGACCAGATAGTTATGCAAGATGCTACACACAATGTTACGTATAATGCTATAGCACAGTGTATGACAACTTTCGTAGATAAAGACGGACAGTTAATATCAAACGTAATAAACAACGACACACCAGATTATTTACCCAGCTCGGTGCAACATCCCCTACGTCTGGGGGCTCTCTGCCAGTGGAAAGGTTTCACTATGTGGTAATACGTCAAAACATACAAGTACCTATGATCATTACAAGATCTATACTTTATGCTACTATTACAAGGGCAAATCTATCTCGGGGTCTCCCCCTAAATCCAAGACTCCGTCTTGATTCCACTCTTCGAGCAATGGCCTTGCTCTGTCAGTTCAAGTTGTCGTTGAACGTTTTGGTTGCGTGCAGTCTTCACTCACGCGATCAGTAAACCCTCAATCACCTAACTCTCAATAGTTAGTGTGATACACAATATCCATAGCACAATATACCGTCTCTCAATCCGCAAACCTTCACGTCTAAGAGCTCAGTAATATTGGTAGGAAACAATAAAATACGACACGATTGCTAAGGGGGTAGCCTGAGCTTTTATAGCAATCGAGTATGAGTACTAACCCTATTGGGTTTCCTTTTTGTCACCGTCTTTCTTCTTTCCAGAATCGGAGACGCACTTGAACTTTCACAATCCTAATTGCAGTCGTACTTTATGCACAACAGAAACTTTCCTGATTTGCGTCGAACATGATGTCAGCCGAGATGTCGACCAAGATGTCATTCAAAGATGTCGTACACGATGTTTCGACATTTTTTTACATTATTTTTTGTTCCTTAAAAATAAGTCAATCATCAATAAACGTCGTAACTACAGTCTTTATTCACTCGAGCATGCATCATGAAGCCCAGAAGGCGATATGGGTGATTGACGGTCAATTTTTTGCTAGAGAACGTCTACTGTTAACCTTCTCAAGGAGCTTCGGCAACCAAGCTAACCATCACTGCTCTAATTCTCTTTTCGGCTACAAGCAAGCGCCCATACGTCATAACCGACCATCAAAAGAGCCTCCTACCTGAATAGGTTCTTCAACTCAAGCATTTACCTAACACTAGTAGTGATCTTAAACTGTATTCTGGATACAAAGACCCTAAGGGGTGAACTGAGCACCGCAGACATAACTGATATTGCGATTTTGGTAGTAGATGAATCAATTTTTGTTCTCTTGTTTATGGATGAAGATTTTATGATTACCATGAGGGCACCAGATGGTAGTGGCTTCAGAGCTGGTTGTTCTTTCTTTCTCAAAGATGGAAAACCTTATCCTTGATGAGGAGAAATTCTCATGGGTCTAAATCACAGGGATTCCATTAATTTGCTAGACACTAGAAACACTTTTCAACAATGTAGATACGATCGGTTCGTCGGTTGTGGTCCACCATTTTCTAGCAAAGGGGAACGTGATGACAACGCTTTAGTGCTTGTTCACTTGATCGACCTTCAATCCAAGAGTTGGAAGGTACCACCCAAATACAAATCCACCTAGACTGGAGTCTGGGTCAAGCTAATCGCGACATCAGACATCCCGTCAACCATTAGCTATGACTCGCACTCTGCAAAGTCAGAGTTTGAGACTGAAGACGATCGACCAGAAGATTCAGATGAATGGGATGAAGATGAAGCTGATTCCTCTGATGAAGCCGAAGAGGACGACGACAACAAACCTACAACCCATCTGATTTGGGACGGACCAAAACCTCTGGGCTTACCCCCACTAGGCTTCTAACCAGGCTAAATCAGACCTCTTAGGGCCTTTTCCAACCTTCTCAAGATCTTACCAACCTCTCCCACGACCTCAAACTCTATGCCAATTGATAAGAATCGATGCACCTCTATCATATTCTTAGCTGCCCACCTTCCATTGGGTTCTTCAAGCCTATGATTTAGGAACCTTCGGAAGGCGATTGATTTTGGGTCTCTCGACTTGTCTGAATCCAGAATTCATGCTCAAAATTTTGAGTTTTTTGCAAGTCCTTTGGCTTTAAAGGGGGAGACTGAAAGGAAGAAATTTTGAGTGAATGATCAAATAACCGTCAACTATCGTCACACCCCACGTCGATTAGATCTTCATGATGAGAATTATCACATGAAATGTTAGTTCATTAGCCTCCTTACAAAACTGGGAGCCATTACTAGCCTCTTAGCCATCCGGCGACCATCTTACATCTTGGTATACAAAACCAAAGTGTGAGGCCATTCTCTCTATCCTTTTTTTCAGTCAAGGGGATTCTCGATGGACTGGAATTTCTTTTATGCTTCTTTTATTTGAAATTCTAGAGGCACGATGATTTTCTAGCTTAAACTAACCTTTCAATTCTCGATCACTCAGTAGGGTAAGTGGGTTGTCTCCAGTGATGCAATCCAGCGAGACTTCATCTCTCTGGCTATACTTTATCCTTTAACGAAACTCTCTCTCTACGATTATTGTTGCTTTGTTTGTCAAAATAAAAATAAACCAAAGCACCAAACCCATGAAAGAGATCACCACGGGTTCCAAACGATGAATATCATGCAGCGGACTTTATGTAACCGTGGTGATCGTAAAAAGCTTAGATCTTAATGTCATTTGAACATGTTATATACATAAATATAAAACTGATATTTACCTCTTTTAATCGACAAAAACACAAGTGTAGTGTTCTCTCTATCAAGTCCACACAAGCACCACAACCGAAAATGATTTTTCACTCAATATTTTGCTAGAAATTTTGAGAGAAAACAAGACAACAATGGAGGAAGAGAGGGAGAGAATTTTCAGCCATGAGAGGGAGAGAATGAGGGAGGAAGTTGCCGAAAATAATTAAGGATAATGAGAAGATATTATGTGATTTTAATTTGAAATTAAATTGAATTTCAAAAATAAAATTGTATTATCTATCCCTTATTCTCTCTTATTTGCATTTGTTCCCTCTCATATCTTAAATCCCTAAATGGGCTTTAAGCCCGTTTAACTAAAACCCAAATTAAACCCATTAACTTGAGTTCTAATTTCGGTTTAGTCAAAACGGCTCAATTTCCTCGAATTGATTTCTTCAACCGTCTGGTTAAAACCTTAGGCCAGAAAACTACTGAATTGTTCTCAATTCTCATCCATAATTGTTGTCATGTATCGTGCTTAATGCGTGTGACCCTCTAGGCTCACGAATAATTGGCAGACTGGTAAAATTACTATCTTACCCTTTCCATCATAAGTGGCCTCTAGCAAGACATTATGATTATCCAATATTCGTGATTATCGATTATTCGACTTAACCTGTTATCGTACATGTCACTGTCCTTTTATCAAACCGAAATCCAGATTGATCAATAGGCATAGAATGGTCATCCTAATTTATCAATCACTATTTCTTGATATCTGAGAAGACTGAAAACTGATACTAAGGTATCACCTGCATGGTCATGCTCTTTCTTCAGTCATACTCATCAAGTGGCCTAAACGGATATCTTTCTCATACCGAAGTATGAGTGATAAATCCCTCAGACGCCTTACGAGTTCACTAGTGCAATAAATGCCAAAGCCAATCGAAGCCGTTATAGTTACCCTTTTATAGATAACGTTAGACTAGGTAAAACATAGGTATTCGTTACATAGTGTACACAAAGACTCCTTGGTCTTAGGATATAATGACAAGTTACGATATATGAGTATCTCATGACTAGATCTATGCAGCATACTCACAATCGGGTTGTCCGATATCATCGACCTGATGGTATCTATGATATAACTCCGACACATACTGTGCCATGATCAGTAGAGCGTGATCACAAGGAGTTAGTCTCATACTGATCGCTTCTTAAAGAATTTTAGCGGATCAGGGACTCATCAAATGTAATTCTTTCTGATCTATAGATCTACTATTAGTGGTTACACACATAACTTTTGACAGGGCTCCAGCCTTAAGTTTGCAGGAGTTAAGTTCTATGAAAGTATCATATCTTTTGACACGAGCTTTCTCCTTGAACATTTCCTTGACCTCTACCTTACAGGTATGAGGGTCATCTGAAACGTTCCTGAACTGCTTCTGCAACTCTGGCATCCTACTGCCCACCATAATGCATGACACGTCAATTTGGTTACTAAGGAACTTTGATAAGTATCCTTAGTACCCTAGCGGCGTTCAACGGTGGCTCAGCAGGAGGTTCCTTGGTAAGGATATACTACTTGCGTTCATGCTTGAGTACAAGCCTCAAGTTTCTATTCCAATCTGAGTAATTCACGCCCTTGAGTCTGTCCTTAATCTGGACTCTTAGTGCGTTATTACTCCTTTGTGTTGTGTTCGCCTTTTAGTTCTACATGGTAAAATTAATTAAGATTTAAGTTGGAGATTAAGTTATAAAACAGTTGTCTGATTCTAACATTAGAATCTGAATCAGGATCCTATCATACCCTCAATTGAAGTGAACGGAGGCTCACTGCTCCAATTGAGAGCATCAAGGTAGGAATACATCCATCTACAAGACTATGTAGTTCCTGGCTAGGGTCTATACTAAAAGTACATGGCATACCCTATACTGATACCCTAGGTCAGCCCTAGCTGACAATCGTAGACAAGTCTACCAAGCTTGAACTATGGATAGAACTAATGTGGCTACTACGCGGAGACGCACGCATCCACACAGAACTACCCATCTCATCCAAACCTTTTCTCTATGAATGTTACGCGGAGGCGTACCAACATCCATAGGGTCAAAGCCATTTTGAGTGCCCAAACTTGGATGGTATCACGCTTGACTTATAATTATTTGCGTTTAAGTGAATTATAAAAGTCTGATTGTATATCGATACAATCTTAATCTGGAATCATCAATTGCAAATCCATGCAAAGATGATCCCTTAGCAGGTTACATGCGAGTCTGATTAAATTCCGATTTTAATCTTTACATGTGGGTGATAGCAAATCATACATAAACTTGTATATTTAAACTATCATACATTCAAACATACATATGTAACGATAAAATATGCATAGCTAAGCCCATCATAAGTTCCTAAGAATCTAGCAAAACTGATCCTAAAGACATGGTCTTCAAGATCCAAACTTACTCCATTCTCGTGAACTCCCACTGGCTTCGAGCCTCCTCCAATCCGAGTCTCCCTCTTGACTTGATTCTTGTGTCGGTCTTCGTGATTACAAATTAAAATAAATAAAATGAAATACACATCACGACACGCATGCCGTATTTACTACAACCCAAAATTAAGCAACACGCAGGTTGCAAAACCGAAATTAAAATGCAAATCAAATGGGCTTAGCTAGCATCATGTTGAAAACATCATGTGATCAAAGATCATATTATCAATCAACATGCTGATCAAACAAATAAATTTTCCAAATTTTATCTTTCTTAAGTGTGGAAAAATTCCGGTTTATCGAAACCGGACGGTTTAATCGATTAATTGAATTTTGAACCGGTTCTCGCTGGTTTATTGAAACCGAACCAAATCTGAAAATTAAATTAGTTTAGAGTTTCCAAATATCCTCGCGAACCAACCGGTTCAGCTTGAATCTGGTCGAGCCGAACCGGCTAAACCGAAGGTCGCCCGCGGAGGCAACCACGGTGGCCCGTGAGGGCTGCCGAGGTCGCCCGCGGGGCTGACCGTGGTCGGCCACGGGAACGACCATGGTAGCCCGCGAGGGCAGCCATGGTCGCCCCTAGGGCAGACCCTGGTCGCCCGCGAGGCAACCATGGTGGCCCTCACGGGCTGCCATGGTCGCCCGCAAGGGGAGACCGTGTCGCCGGCGGCAGCGATTATGGTCGCCCGCGAGGGCTGCTATGGTCGCCCCTAGGCAACCCTCGTCGGCCCATGGTGCTGACCATGGTCTGCCTTAGGGCATTCCATGGTCCACCAAGGGACTCGACCTGGTCGGCTATGGCTAACCCGAAAAACCCCAAAAAAATTATTTTTTTCAAATTTCCAAAATAAATCAAATATGAATTTTTTTTTTCAATTTACATGCATGCTAATGATGAAGAACACATATAAACATAAAAAATATCAGATTTAAACATATACAAATAAACATATCAACCATGCCTCTGATACAACTGAAAGAGATCACCACGGGTTCCAAACGATGAATATCATGTAGCGGACTTTATGTAACCGTGGTGATCATAAAAAGCTTAGATCTTAATGCCATTTGAACATGTTATATACATAAATATAAAACTGATATTTACCTTGTCACGCCCCAAATTCGGTAGAGACCGAGCCCGGAACGCGAACGAGGAATCAGTGTCCGAAACAACTGAAACAATAATAGTAACCAAATAAAAAGAACACAAATACAATGAACCGCGAATTTTATAACTGCTCAAAAGAATATACAACACGAGTCAGAGACTCAAAGTATGATCAAGAAACAACAAAACGTCGACACTAAATTGTACGTCAACTAACACGCCCAAAACAACCCGGACTCTCCAGCTCCTCCAGCTTCGAGATGTCCTCCTATCCACAATCACGATCCTCACCTGTCTGCAGGAAGAGTAGCAGGGGGTGAGCATTTACGCTCACCGCAACGGATACCCGACTGACAACGGCATACAAGTAATTGACAGGGTGATACATAAGCACAGTTCGAAAAAGATCAATAGTAAAACTCAACCATTATCCAAACATTTCGTCTCATTCTCAATACTCAAATCATCACACAATCAACCAAGCAACATCAATCAAACAAACCTTTCACTCAAGGAAAGGCAACAATCCGGGTACTTCGTCGAGTCCATCTTGCCAAACACGCACGGTGTTGGACAAGGTCTACACGACCAGGTGATGCAACCTATAACACGCCAGTTTACAGTCGCAAGCTGTCTGGGCCTGGTCTGCCTCCCACTTTTCGATAGCTAGTCGTAGGCGTGAAACCTCTTCGCGGCCGCCAGTTTACAGTGGCTAGCTGTCTGGGCCTGGTCTGCCCCCCACTTCTTCGATTGCTAATCGAAAGGCGTGGACGCCTCTTCGCGGCATGGATGGAGAAGCGCGGTAAGAGCGCAAATCTACCCCACCCGAACGGAGATCACGGACGTATCTTTCCCACCTGGGCGTCAACCAGCAACAAACACAAACCACAACGCACACTGGGCTCCCGCCCGTAACCAACATCCACACACACTGGGCTCCCGCCCGTAACCATCATCCACAAAACATTTCAACCACAGGAGAGAAATAATCAACTCAAGTCATTTCGATTTACATGTTAAGGCACAACATCTTCAAACACATCAAATCGCATTTACCATTTACTCACAATACAGTTCAACCATAGTGAAGAATATACTCAACTCAAATCATTTCAATTTACATGTTAAGGCACGACATCTTCAAACACGTCATATCACAATTTACCATTACTCACAATTGAACAAGCATAACACATTCAAACCAAACGCAATGAGTAAAGCGGTAACACCCCCAATAAAGCATACAGCGGAATGGCACGTCGCTGTAGTATAATCAACCTATAGACACAACCGGTGCCCACATGCAATTACTAGTAACTTTCCCAAGTCATGTACGGATATACGGCTACTTTTCCCTACCTCGATAATTATCCAACGTTAGCTCCAAGTCTCTCGCGACACCACGTCTAAATCCTTCCCTTTCCACGAGCGATGGAAGAATCTAATAACGACAAACGCACAAACTTTAGCAATTGATCGAAGTCCGATTCTAACGAAACTAACGCCCAAGTACACCCCAATGAGTCCCGATCACTCCAATACTTCCTAATTACACCGAGTTGCCAAAAAGGACCCGGAACGGCCCAATTCGCACACTTTCCCGAATCTGCCCGGAAACGCTAAAATGACCTCGGGACCCCGAAAAATTCCGTTTTCGCATCAACAAATCATAATTATATTCAAGGGGTCCAACGCAATCGACGGAACCAAATTCCGACGCCCGAGCGACTCAATCCCGTCATTAAGGTTCCTCAAATAATAAATAATCTTTTCCCACAATTCAATTCCAACAATTCTCAAATTTATTCTACGCGCATAATTAAATTTGAGATCACCAATAAAATTGACGGAATTACGTTCCGACCTCCGGGGGATTTAATCTCGACTTTAAAGTTTAGCGAAACAAACACATTTTAGCCAAATTAATTCCAATTTCTTCCAAAGTCACGAATTAGTGTTCTAGGGATTTTCCGGGATTGCATAACACGTAAAAACCCGAACTCCGGGCACGCGGGCCCCACCTCCGGTGACCGGCCGGAGCTCCGGCGAGCTCCCGGTCACCGGACAAACCTCCCGTTTGTCTCAAAACGCTCCAAACTACCCCCTTAACACTAATCCAACCTCAATCAATCCATATTCCACAACTCCATAAATCCAAACTCAAGGAAATGAGAATCCAAAACATACCTCTTGTAGCCCACGACGAGGAGAACCCGAATACGCAAAAATCAAGACGTTTGGACGGTCGGAACGTCGGGAAATCGCCACAATCTTTTCTCTTCTTCTTCCTTCTTTCTTCTTTCTCTTTCTCTTTCTCTTTCTCTTTCTTCTTCCTTGTGTTCTGCCGAGAATCAACCCCTCCCCCCTTCTTATAACTTAAATATAATTATTTAAACATTAAACTAATAAAATAAACCTATTTTCCATTTTCTTTTTAAATCTAAATTAAAACAATTAATTTTTTAATCACTCAAAAGTCTCCCCCCCTCTAGATACATGACAAGTGTAAAGTAGAGGGGTCCCGCAAGCCACTTTTGTCATTTCGGACCCGAAATCGTCCGAAACGGACACGTTTTTCGAAACCGTCGGAACCGTGATGTTTCGCTAAATTTTAGCTTTCATATGAACCTAATATCCATAGTATTACAATTCCAACTTAAAATGGCTCAAATAGTAGTCCTCGGTGACTCTCGGGTCAAAATTTGGTCAAATCGCGAATTATTAAATTTTCATCCATTTTTCACAAAATTGACCCAAATTGACCCAAATTGACCGGGAGCGGTCCTTACAACCTTCCCTCCTTAAAGAATTTCGTCCGCGAAATTAAAATGTACCTCAAGAGTTGAATAGGTCTGGGTACTTCGTGCGAATCTCGTCCTCGCGTTCCCATGTCGACTCAGCTCCGTGATGCTGCCAAAGTACACGTACTAGCCGGATAGTCTTGCCACGCAAGACTTGCTCCCGTGAATCTACAATCAGCACCGGCTTCTCCTCGTATGAGACATCATCAGCAACCTCAACATCCGCCCACTCAATGACGTGAGAGGGGTCTGCGTGATACTTCCGCAGTTGGGAAACGTGGAAGACGTTATGCACATTTCCAAGCTGCGGTGGCAGAGCCAGACGGTAAGCAACTGCTCCGACTCTGCCTAACACCTCGAATGGCCCAATGTAGCGCGGGGCTAGCTTGCCTCCGCCGCGGCTAAACCGTATCAGTCCCTTCTTCGGACTCACCCTGAGAAATACGTGGTCACCAACTGCGAACTCAAGAGGTCGGCGCCGTCTGTCAGCATAACTCTTCTGCCGACTTTGTGCGGTCTTCAACCGCTCACGTATCAGTGCGACCTTCTCAGTCGTCTCTCGAACAAGTTCGGGACCGATCAAACTCTTGTCCCCCACTTCTGCCCAACACACGGGCGATCTACACGGCCTCCCATACAATGCTTCAAAAGGCGCCATCCCAATACTGGACTGGAAGCTATTGTTGTAGGCGAACTCGACCAACGGTAGATGGTCTTCCCACGAGCCTCTGAAATCTAATACGCATGCACGCAGCATGTCCTCCAAAATCTGGATAGTGCGCTCTGACTGGCCGTCTGTCTGAGGGTGGTATGCTGTACTCAGTAGGACCTCAGTACCCAAAGCCGTCTGAAGACTCGGCCAGAACCTGGAAGTGAATCGAGGATCCCTATCAGACACTATCGATACGGGAACTCCGTGGAGACGGACGATCTCACGGATGTATAGGGTGCTCAACACGTCGACTGAGTCAGTCATCCTCATGGGCAGGAAATGGGCCGACTTCGTCAACCGATCGACCACTTCCCATACTGCATCACGCCCCTTCGGCGATCTCAGTAAACCACTCACGAAATCCATCGTGACGTGCTCCCACTTCCACTGAGCAATGGGCAGGGGCTGCAACAAACCAGAGGGACGCTGATGCTCGGCCTTCACCTGCTGACAGGTAAGGCATCTCGATACGTACTCCGCGACCGCTCTCCGCATTCCGCTCCACCAGAAATAACGTCTGATGTCGCGGTACATCTTAGTGCCACCAGGGTGCACCGTAAGACGCGAATGATGTGACTCTCGTAGCACGTCGTCTCTACAGCTACGTGGCACAAACAACCCTCCTCGGTACCGCAAACCCCAATCTGCGCTCTGCTCCCAACCCTCTGCGTCAATGCCGTCAGCAACCCTCGCCCGGATCGCCGTTGCTTCGGCATCCTCACACTGCGCCTCCAAAACTCGGGCAAGTAGTGTGGGCCGCGCCACCAACGAGCACATAGATACACGATCTGTTACCTCCTCTAGCTCAAGCCCAAACGTGCCAAGCTCTCCCATCATGTCCCACTCCCGGACTGCTATGCTAGCAAGGCAATGGATCGACTTCCTACTCAGGGCGTCGGCGACCACGTTCGCCTTGCCCGGGTGATAGAGTAGCTCAAAGTCGTAATCATCAAGTAGCTCCATCCATCGCCGCTGGCGCATATTCAGGTCTTTCTGGGTAAAGATATATCTGAGACTCTTATGGTCCGAGAAAACCTGAAATCCCTCACCGTACAGATAATAGCGCCAGATCTTCAGTGCGAACACGACTGCTGCCAACTCCAAGTCGTGTGTAGGATAGTTGCGCTCGTGCGTCTTCAGCTGCCTGGAGCCATAAGCAACTACCCTACCTGTCTGCATCAATACACAGCCTAGTCCCTCACCGGACGCGTCGCAATAAATCTCATAGCCAATTCCGCGTTCTGGCACTATCAACACTGGAGCGGTAGTCAGGCGAGCCTTCAGCTCTGTAAATGAACGCTCACAGTCCTCAGTCCACGCAAACTTGACTCCCTTGCGCGTAAGGAAAGTCAAAGGCGCGGCTAGGCGCGCAAAGTCCTGTACGAACCGTCGATAATAACCCGCCAAACCCAAGAAGCTACGAATCTCGAAGACGTTCGTGGGCTGCGCCCACTTCGAGACCGCGTCGACCTTCGCCGGATCGACCAGTATGCCGTCGGCCGAAACGACATGTCCGAGGAACTTCACCTCGGCGAGCCAAAACTCGCACTTCTCCAGGTTGGCATACAACTGATGCGTGCGCAGTAAAGTCAAGACAGCCCTCAAATGCACCACATGCGCTTCCTCACTCTGAGAGTAGACCAGGATGTCGTCTACGAAAACCACTACAAACTGATCTAAGAACGGCCGGAATATGCGGTTCATCAGATCCATGAACGCTGCAGGCGCGTTTGTCAACCCGAAGGGCATTACTAGGAACTCGTAATGCCCATACCGCGTCCGAAACGCGGTCTTTGCGACGTCCTCCTCCCGGACTCGCAACTGGTGGTATCCCGAACGTAGATCGATCTTCGAAAAGCACGTCGACCCTCTCAACTGGTCGAATAGATCGTCGATTCTCGGCATCGGGTACCGGTTCTTCACCGTGACCCGGTTCAGTTTCCGGTAATCTATGCACATCCTCAGCGCTCCACCCTTCTTCTTCACGAAGAGTGCTGGCGCTCCCCACGGTGATGTGCTCGGACGTATAAACCCCTTTTCTCGGAGTTCTTCGAGCTGAGTCTTCAGCTCGGTCAGTTCTGCTGGCGCGAATCTGTAAGGCGCTACTGATATCGGCGCCGTCCCCGGCATCAGGTCGATCCTGAATTCTACCTCGCGAACTGGCGGCAACCCACTCAACTCCTCGGGAAAGACCTCTGGAAACTCGCATACTACTCGCGGTAACTCTCGGCTCTGCACGATCGACACCTCATCAACGGTGTATAATGCCGATAGGAGAATTCCGCTCTTGCTGCCCAGCGAACACGAAACGGTCGTGCTGCCTGCTGACACTGTCACCCGTCGCCGATAACAGTCGATGTACGCACGGTACCTCGCAAGCCAATCCATGCCTAAGATCACGTCGAAGGCAGTCATACCCAGCACGATTAGGTCACAAAGGAAAGAAAGGTCTGCTACTCTAACTTCGCAGGCTCGGCACACTCTAGTCAACACAACCTCACCTCCGACTGGTGTGTCAAGGCACAGAGGTGGACTCAACGGCTCACTGCTTAGCCCCAGCATCTCAGCACAAGCAGCAGAAATAAAGGAATGCGATGCGCCCGTATCGAACAGAAATGACGCCCAAGAGTTATACAACAGTAACGTACCGTGAGCGACCGAAGGGTCTGGGGACGGTCCTGCAGCACGTGAGTCGCCGACAGCATACACTCTGCCTTGCGGCGCCTGCGCTCCCTGTCTCGGAGCTGACGCGCCAGACGCCGGCTGTGCGGACCTCAACTGCTGCCTCGGAACTGGTGCGCTCGTAGATGGCTGCGAAAATCTCAACGGCTGGCCCTGACGCTGGCGAGCCTGCGGCGACTGTGCCGTGTGCGACTGCTGCGGTCGCTGCACTGACGTTCCCCCACCCTGACCGGGGCATTCCCTAGCTATGTGTCCTGTCTGGCCACATAGGTAGCACCTAACCTCGCTGCCGCTCGGTCGACTCCCCTGACTGAACCGACTACTCGTCGCCGGTAGTGCTGTGGGTCCTCTATTGCGCGGGCAATCGCGCCTCATATGGCCTGGCTGCTGGCAGAGAAAACATACTGGCCTCTGGTCTGCAACGACGGGCCCCACTGATGCCACTGAACCCGACTGTCTCGGTCCGCTAAACTGAGACTGTGGTCTGAAAGACCCCACGATCCTCTGCCTCCTCGAGTCTCGGGACTCGGACAGACCTGCGACGCTGCTCGGTCGCGGTCTACTCTCACGGGCTCTCGCGGCCTCCCTAATACCTCGCTCTACGGCCACTGCCGTGTCGACCAGCTCAGAGTACACTCGAATCCTCAGGGCGAGGACTCGATCCAGAATCGAGGTCCTAAGTCCCCTCTCAAACCTCCTGCATCGGTGAGCCTCAGTCACCACCATCTCTGGTGCAAAGCGAGACAACGTCGTAAACCTAGCCTCGTACTCTGTCACCGACAAACCATCCTGTCGCAGTTCCAGGAACTGCTGCTGTCGCTCCTCCCTGGCAGACTCCGGAAAGTACTGCTCCAGGAAGACCGTCTCGAATACTCGGTAGTCACCCCCGACTCGGTCCTGCACGCGCCTCCACCAATGGTAGGCGTTGTCCTTCAGCTGATGAGCTGCAAATGACACCCTGGTGTGCTCGTCCATGATCCCGGACGTGTCCAGGTTCCGCGTAATCTGATCCAGCCATCGCTCCGCCATATCAGGGTCTGGCTCCCCGTAGAATGAGGGTGTATCCAACCTCAGAAAATCCCTCAGCGCATGTGCCGTATGGCCCTCGGCCTGAACGGACCTCGCTGGAATAGTAGTAGCAGTAGTCGGCGGAGTCTGCGGGGCTGGCGATGCAGACTCTCTCTGCGCAATGATTGCCACTAAACTCTGCACTGTGCGGGTCAGCTCTCCTAGAATGGCCGCAGTAGGTGGGTCCGCAACTGGCGGAACGTTGGGCGGAACCATCGATGGTCCCGTGTCGTTCCTCCGATCCTCCCCAGCGGGAGCTGCCGGTCCACCCGTCGCCTCAACTGGCTCGACGGTGGGCGGTTGCGTCGGCAATCCGGCCGACCTACCTCTCCTAGGTCTAGGTGCCATGTTGTATGTATCTACTGCACAAATACACGTACACACTCAGTTCCAGAACTCACAACACAACGAGCACGCTCATTATACGGGCGTTCATATACTCTGGACACACATGTCTACAAACAACGTATTATCATACATATTTCACATGCTCGCAATCAACATATGCTCACACAATCACCACACATGGCATCACACAACCTACCACAGTCACAATCACCCCGCATACTTAGCTACATCTCGCATTTTAAAACTTATTCAACATGTAAGATTTTTTTTTTTGAACATGACTAGTAAGGTCAACATCAATTTCGAACTTGCCCATATTTTCAACAATTTCCCTTTTCAATCACAAAACCCCATTTTGATATCACGTCGTCACAACCCGGTCCAGGCGTCCCCGAACTAAGAGGTAACGATCGGACATCACTACCGTCACGTTTGACCCAGGGGCGCCCCTGAGTCAAGTCGCGACGGTGAAAATATCTCACGGAAAAATCACGCACGATTTCTGACCTTGCACAACCAACACACGACAGGAGCCTAATGGACTAACTCTACCCACCTAGTTGACGTACGGCTAGAGGTGTTAAACCTAACCTCTGATACCAAACTGTCACGCCCCAAATTCGGTAGAGACCGAGCCCGGAACGCGAACGAGGAATCAGTGTCCGAAACAACTGAAACAATAATAGTAACCAAATAAAAAGAACACAAATACAATGAACCGCGAATTTTATAACTGCTCAAAAGAATATACAACACGAGTCAGAGACTCAAAGTATGATCAAGAAACAACAAAACGTCGACACTAAATTGTACGTCAACTAACACGCCCAAAACAACCCGGACTCTCCAGCTCCTCCAGCTTCGAGATGTCCTCCTATCCACAATCACGATCCTCACCTGTCTGCAGGAAGAGTAGCAGGGGGTGAGCATTTACGCTCACCGCAACGGATACCCGACTGACAACGGCATACAAGTAATTGACAGGGTGATACATAAGCACAGTTCGAAAAAGATCAATAGTAAAACTCAACCATTATCCAAACATTTCGTCTCATTCTCAATACTCAAATCATCACACAATCAACCAAGCAACATCAATCAAACAAACCTTTCACTCAAGGAAAGGCAACAATCCGGGTACTTCGTCGAGTCCATCTTGCCAAACACGCACGGTGTTGGACAAGGTCTACACGACCAGGTGATGCAACCTATAACACGCCAATTTACAGTCGCAAGCTGTCTGGGCCTGGTCTGCCTCCCACTTTTCGATAGCTAGTCGTAGGCGTGAAACCTCTTCGCGGCCGCCAGTTTACAGTGGCTAGCTGTCTGGGCCTGGTCTGCCCCCCACTTCTTCGATTGCTAATCGAAAGGCGTGGACGCCTCTTCGCGGCATGGATGGAGAAGCGCGGTAAGAGCGCAAATCTACCCCACCCGAACGGAGATCACGGACGTATCTTTCCCACCTGGGCGTCAACCAGCAACAAACACAAACCACAACGCACACTGGGCTCCCGCCCGTAACCAACATCCACACACACTAGGCTCCCGCCCGTAACCATCATCCACAAAACATTTCAACCACAGGAGAGAAATAATCAACTCAAGTCATTTCGATTTACATGTTAAGGCACAACATCTTCAAACACATCAAATCGCATTTACCATTTACTCACAATACAGTTCAACCATAGTGAAGAATATACTCAACTCAAATCATTTCAATTTACATGTTAAGGCACGACATCTTCAAACACGTCATATCACAATTTACCATTACTCACAATTGAACAAGCATAACACATTCAAACCAAACGCAATGAGTAAAGCGGTAACACCCCCAATAAAGCATACAGCGGAATGGCACGTCGCTGTAGTATAATCAACCTATAGACACAACCGGTGCCCACATGCAATTCTACACATACATATACTAAGAACACAAAAGGTGCCCACATGCAATTACTAGTAACTTTCCCAAGTCATGTACGGATATACGGCTACTTTTCCCTACCTCGATAATTATCCAACGTTAGCTCCAAGTCTCTCGCGACACCACGTCTAAATCCTTCCCTTTCCACGAGCGATGGAAGAATCTAATAACGACAAACGCACAAACTTTAGCAATTGATCGAAGTCCGATTCTAACGAAACTAACGCCCAAGTACACCCCAATGAGTCCCGATCACTCCAATACTTCCTAATTACACCGAGTTGCCAAAAAGGACCCGGAACGGCCCAATTCGCACACTTTCCCGAATCTGCCCGGAAACGCTAAAATGACCTCGGGACCCCGAAAAATTCCGTTTTTGCATCAACAAATCATAATTATATTCAAGGGGTCCAACGCAATCGACGGAACCAAATTCCGACGCCCGAGCGACTCAATCCCGTCATTAAGGTTCCTCAAATAATAAATAATCTTTTCCCACAATTCAATTCCAACAATTCTCAAATTTATTCTACGCGCATAATTAAATTTGAGATCACCAATAAAATTGACGGAATTACGTTCCGACCTCCGGGGGATTTAATCTCGACTTTAAAGTTTAGCGAAACAAACACATTTTAGCCAAATTAATTCCAATTTCTTCCAAAGTCACGAATTAGTGTTCTAGGGATTTTCCGGGATTGCATAACACGTAAAAACCCGAACTCCGGGCACGCGGGCCCCACCTCCGGTGACCGGCCGGAGCTCCGGCGAGCTCCCGGTCACCGGACAAACCTCCCGTTTGTCTCAAAACGCTCCAAACTACCCCCTTAACACTAATCCAACCTCAATCAATCCATATTCCACAACTCCATAAATCCAAACTCAAGGAAATGAGAATCCAAAACATACCTCTTGTAGCCCACGACGAGGAGAACCCGAATACGCAAAAATCAAGACGTTTGGACGGTCGGAACGTCGGGAAATCGCCACAATCTTTTCTCTTCTTCTTCCTTCTTTCTTCTTTCTCTTTCTCTTTCTCTTTCTCTTTCTTCTTCCTTGTGTTCTGCCGAGAATCAACCCCTCCCCCCTTCTTATAACTTAAATATAATTATTTAAACATTAAACTAATAAAATAAACCTATTTTCCATTTTCTTTTTAAATCTAAATTAAAACAATTAATTTTTTAATCACTCAAAAGTCTCCCCCCCTCTAGATACATGACAAGTGTAAAGTAGAGGGGTCCCGCAAGCCACTTTTGTCATTTCGGACCCGAAATCGTCCGAAACGGACACGTTTTTCGAAACCGTCGGAACCGTGATGTTTCGCTAAATTTTAGCTTTCATATGAACCTAATATCCATAGTATTACAATTCCAACTTAAAATGGCTCAAATAGTAGTCCTCGGTGACTCTCGGGTCAAAATTTGGTCAAATCGCGAATTATTAAATTTTCATCCATTTTTCACAAAATTGACCCAAATTGACCCAAATTGACCGGGAGCGGTCCTTACATACCTCTTGTAATCGACAAAAACACAAGTGTAGTGTTCTCTCTATCAAGTCCACACAAGCACCACAACCGAAAATGATTTTTCACTCAATATTTTGCTAGAAATTTTGAGAGAAAACAAGACAACAATGGAGGAAGAGAGGGAGAGAATTTTCAGCCATGAGAGGGAGAGAATGAGGGAGGAAGTTGCTGAAAATAATTAAGGATAATGAGAAGATATTATGTGATTTTAATTTGAAATTAAATTGAATTTCAAAAATAAAATTGTATTATCTATCCCTTATTCTCTCTTATTTGCATTTGTTCCCTCTCATATCTTAAATCCCTAAATGGGCTTTAAGCCCGTTAAACTAAAACCCAAATTAAACCCATTAACTTGAGTTCTAATTTCGATTTAGTCAAAACGGCTCAATTTCCTCGAATTGATTTCTTCAACCGTCTACTTAAAACCTTAGGCCACAAAACTACTGAATTGTTCTCAATTCTCATCCATAATTGTTGTCATGTATCGTGCTTAATGCGTGTGACCCTCTAGGCTCACGAATAATTGGCAGACTGGTAAAATTACTATTTTACCCTTTCCATCATAAGTGGCCTCTAGCAAAACATTATGATTATCCAATATTCGTGATTATCGATTATTCGACTTAACCTGTTATCGTACATGTCACTGTACTTTTATCAAACCGATATCCAGATTGATCAATAGGCATAGAATGGTCATCCTAATTTATCAATCATTGTTTCTTGATATCTGAGATGACTGAAAACTGATACTAAGGTATCACCTGCATGGTCATGCTCTTTCTTCAGTCATACTCATCAAGTGGCCTAAACGGATATCTTTCTCATACCGAAGTATGAGTGATAAATCCCTCAGACGCCTTTCGAGTTCACTAGTGCAATAAATGCCAAAGCCAATCGAAGCCGTTATAGTTACCCTTTTATAGATAACTAGGTCAAACTTAGGTATTCGTTACATAGTGTACACAAAGACTCCTTGGTCTTAGGATATAATGACAAGTTACGATATGTAAGTATCTGATGACTAGATCTATGCAGCATACTCACAATCGGGTTGTCCGATATCATCGACCTGATGGTATCTATGATATAACTCCGACACATACTTTGTCATGATCAGTAGAGCGTGATCACATGGAGTTAGTCTCATACTGATCGCTTCTTAAAGAAGTTTAGCTGATCAGAGACTCATCAAATGTAATTCTTTCTGATCTATAGATCTACTATTAGTGGTTACACACATAATGACATAGATCAAATTTCATTCGATATATTACTACAACACATTAATAATATATGCCGATTTATTTATTCGGAAAGATGATAAAACATTACATCTGTAGATCACTTATATATTGGACTGAGGCATAACTCTAACAACCCAAAACAAAAAAAAATCTCAAACTAAAAAAAACCGTAGTCTTAAAACCAAAACAAACCACAATAATCACATAGAGAGCGTATAGACGGAGATAGTAAATGTCGCCGGAGCGCATCACTGGAGACCACCCACTTCACTTACTGACATAAATTTATAGATTTGATGAAATTTTGGGGCTAAAATTTTTATTTTATATTATTTTAATGATAGAATTTAACAACACTAATGGAACGGAAAAAAGAGAGGAAAACTTAAAGTACTGGAAATAAGAAAAATATAGTTAAGGCAGTAAAATATGAATTTAATATAATTAAGTACAGCAGAAAACTCGTCTTTCTCCCTTTTATTTTGAGTTCAAACTTCCATGAAAATCAGATTAAACGAATATCTGCAACAAACAATATTTATGAATGATACATTGAGATGGAAAGTTTGGTAGATAATTGTGTAATTTATTAATATAAGAGTGCTCCTATATATACACCTTTGAAGTAACTAAAGATAAGAGATAAAATTTAACATCTCCTATAATAACTTTAACTAAATAACAAGTGAGAAACATGTGGGAGATTAAGTATGAGTCAAAGAGACTAAATAATAGTATCAACATTCCCCCTCAAGTTGATCAATCGTGTAGTAAGATTCAATTTGCGCAGAAGCATGTCATAGCGAGGAAGAAACAAGGATTTTGTCAAGAATCTTGTTGTTGGTGGAGACAAATGAAACTTGAAATGTGCCAGTTGTACTTGTTCACAGATAAAGTGGTATGCCAAAACGACGTTGTATCTGGGAGGATGAGATTCATCCAGAATTTGAACAAATCAAAGTTTTCAAGCGTAGCCTTGATTTAAAGCTTCCATATTAAATATTTTGTGGGGATGAGATTTATGATATGTGAAAGGGAAATAATTACAATAATTATAAATTTTTTGTGGTTCCGTAAGAATTTTGTAGGAGTGAAGATGAATCAATAGCCATTAATGATGATAAGTTATGAATTCATAATCGAAGTTGTGGTTTTGTGAGAAAAAAAAGAAAAAAAAAAAGAGAAAAGAGAAAGGTCTGAATTGACCTGCTCTGATACCACATCGAGATGGAAAGTTTTGTAGATAATTGTGTAATTTATTAATATAAGAGTGCTCCTATATATACACCTTTGAAGTAACTAAAGATGAGAAATAAAAGGTAACATCTCTTATAATAACTTTAATTAAATAAGAAGTAAGAAAGATGTGGGCGACTAAGTATGAGTCAAAAAGACTAAATAATAGTATCAACATGATATTCCGACAGTCATAGAATTGGTTGTTCAGATTCAAAGGCAAAAGACTTTTGAAAACCAACAAATTTTCAACATACTCCTTAAAAATTAAATTATATCAATATACTCACAATCATTATTGGAATCTTTTATATCATTATATATTATTAGATGATTAAACATATTATCTCCACCCGTGCAAATATCGTAGAAATCTATCAAGCAGAGCAAATCAAACAAGCTAATAAAATATAGCAAACAAGAACACACAATAGGCACGCACAATTTTAGCGTGGAAAACCTCCTTAAGGCGAGAGAGGAAAGACCACGGGACCCTCGAGACCGCTTAATCTCCACAATCAATATAATGGGTACAACGAGTTCTCTCTAAATACAACTAGAGGTCCACAATATCTCAAGATTAACCAATCTTGGCTCAAACCACAATTACAAGAAAGAGTAGAGAAACTTCACCAAATCGTTGGCGCACGATCAGAAAATCGTATCAAATAACTCGGACCTGTAAACGCAAATTTCAACGGTCAGAACGTAGTACCACGTCTTCCGAACACCATTTCCAAAAATCAGCACGATCAAACGGTGGATCAACCTCCGATTGGACTCGAAAACCTTGCTGGTCGGCCCAGAAAGTAGCAGAAAATTCTGCACGAATTTCACTCTATTTTTCTCTTGAATTGGTTTTATTTCCTTCTCTCTAGTGCCTTTTATTTATAGGCAAGCAATTAAGGTTTCCTTCTCCATATAGGATACTAACTACATGGGCTTTGGACCTCCACTTATTTAATAAAGGGCGAACAAATCTCCCCCTTATTCAACTAAGTGGAGGGCATCACCATCCCGACGATCTTACGACAAATATCAAGCTTCTCCCTTTGTAAGGCCTTCGTGAACATATCAGAACCATTATCATCTATGCGAATTTTCTCAATCTCAAACAACTTGTCTTCAAGTGCATCTCTAAGCCAATGGTATCTCACATCAATATGTTTCGACTTTGCATGAAACGTAGAATTCTTACTCAAGTGAATCGCGTTTTGGTTATCACAGTAAACCACATAGCGTTGCTGCTTGAAACTGAGCTCCCCTATGAATCTATTCATCCACAACAACTCCTTGTTGCGATATATTCAGTTTCTGTAGAAGAAAGTGCAACACACTTTTGTAGCCTTGACTGCCAAAAAACTGCTCCACCTGCAAATGTCATTAAATAACCTGAGGTGGTTTTTCTGCTATCAACATCTCCTGCCATATCTGAATCAGAGTAGCTAACCAGCACTGGTTCTCCACTTCCAAAAGTAAGTCTGTAATTAGAGGTGCCTCGGAGATATCTCATAATCCATTTGACTGCATCCCAATGCTCTCTACTCGGATTTGACAGAAAACGGTTCACAACACCAACTGCATGAGCTATGTCAGGTCTTCTACACACCATTGCATACATCAAACTTCTTACTGATGAGGCATACAGAACTCTATCCATGTCGTTCATCTCCTTCTCTACAGAAGGGCTCTGTCGTGTGCTTAGCTTAAAGCGAGTAGCAAGAGGATAGCTCACCACTTTAGCCTTGTCCATATTGAACCTTTGCAACACCTTTTCAATATATCGCTCTTGTGACATATGCAACTTCTTCGCAATTCTATTGCGAGTAATTCGGATGCCAAGAATAGTCTTCGCAGGACCCAAGTCCTTCATTGAAAAAACCTGACTCAACTGTTTCTTCAATCTCTCAACTCAGGAGACATTCTTGCCAACAATCAACATATCATCAACATATAGCAATAGTATGATAAAATCATCATCAGAGAATTTCTGCACAAAAACACAGTAGTCAGCTTTTGTCTTCTGGTAGCTCTGCTCACCCATAACTGACTCAAACTTCTTGTACCATTGCCTTGGTGCTTGCTTCAAATCATACAAGCTTTTCTGAAGCTTTCACATATAGTCCTCTTTTCCCTTTACTTTGAAACCCTCTGGTTGCTCCATATAAATCTCCTTATCTAAGTCACCATCGAGAAATGGAGTCTTCACATCCATCTACTCAACCTCCAAATCAAGACTAGATGCTAAACCAAGAACCACCCGAATGAATGACATCTTAACAACAGGAGAACATATTTCATCAAAGTCAATACCTTACCTCTGGCTGAAACCCTTGACGACCAATCTAGCTTTGTATCGGGGACATGAACTCTTCTTGCTTCACTCTGTAAACCCACTTGTTCTTCAAAGCTTTTTTGCCTTTCGGCAACTTGACGACCAATCTAGCTTTGTATCAGGGACATGAAGAATTTTCTTCTTGCTTCACTTTGTAAACCCACTTGTTCTTCAAAGCTCTTTTGTCTTTCGGCAACTTCACCTACTCATAAGTATGATTCTCATGCAGTGATTTCATCTCATCTTGCATGGCTTCAACCCACTCCTTCTTGTTCTCATCTTCAAGGGCTTCACTATAACTTTCGGGTTCTCCCCAGTCAGATACTAACACATACTCATCAGTTGAGTACCTTGTAGACGGTTGTCGATCTCTAGAAGATCTCCTGAGTGGAACATCTGGTACTGGCAACTTCTCATGGACTGCATTATTCATCTCTACCTCTGTAGGAGCATCAACATCACATGCACCCTGCTGGTCATCACGAACTTTATCTTCAACTTGACTTGGCACAACTGTAGAATGAACTATACCAAAATCAATCAAGTCAGTTATAAATTTCGGAGCACTTTCTTCAAACTTCGCAATATTTTTGATGTCCTAATTCTCCATAAATACCATATCACGGCTTCTGATAAGTTTCTTTTGCACCAGATCATAAAATCTATACCCAAACTCATCCTCTCCATAAAAGATGAATATGCACGGTCTAGTCTTCATATCAAGCTTAGATCTTTCATCCTTTGGAATATGCACAAATGCCTTGCATCCAAATACCTGTAAGTGATTGTAGGTGACATCTTTACCTGTCCAAACTCCATTTGGAACATCAAACTCAAGAGGAGATTCAATACATGAACCACTGTATTTAAAGCCTCACCCCAAAAGCATCTTGGTAAACTTGCTTGTGAAAGTAAACATCTCGTCTTTTTAATAAGCGTTCTATTCATCCTCTCAGCTAACCCATTTAGCTGAGGCGTCTTTGGAGGCGTCCTTTGATGTCGAATGCCTTGATCCTTGCAATAATCATCAAAAGAACCACAATACTCACCTCTATTATGGGTTCACATGCACTTTAACTTCCCAGTATGTCTCTCAACTAGGGCATGAAACTGCTTGAAGACACCACACACTTGATCTTTAGACTTCAAGATATAGGCCCACACTTTCCTTGAATGATCATCTATAAAAGTCACAAAATAGAGACCACCTCCAAGCGTCTTGGATTTCATAGAACCACAAACATCAGAGTATATTAAATCAAGCATCTCTGGTTTTCTCGATGGAGGGGATTCTCGGGTGAGAATGTCTCCCCTGCCGAGTAACCTAACTCACCCGAGGGTCCCATATCAAAATAAAGCCGAAGCCCAAATATACTCCCAAAGCAAGAGCTGAGAGCCCAGGCCATCTACTGGCCCAACTTCATGTTGCATTCAACTAATCCATATGTTTCCGATGTGGGATTCATAAGTGTGGAAGCTCGACCGCGCGACGTGGCGCGATATCCGCCTTCGATCTTCTTAAGCCGAATCCATCTCAGTCGTCCATTAACTTGCAACATGGCTATCTCATCCACACACCGTCTCATGAACCTCTCATTTTCTCAACCGTAGTCAGTGTGATTTCTCCTCTATCATCTCTTCTGTCTGAAACCCTAGGTAATAGCTCGACCTCTCTGTCCTCGCTTCCATTCTCGTCTCTCAGTCGCACTCGCAGGCCTCAGTGACTCAGTCGCATCTCCATCTACTGCATCTAACAACATATTGATTCTTAAGTTACTATTAAGAATCGATTTGTTGGAGTTGGAGTTTTGGAGAATGAAGAGCCGACCGTTAACATAAATGAAATGATTGTGGAGAGTATTCAGCGACAACTCGATTATCTACTGGAGATGGCGATTCAAGCTTCACAATTCACGCACAACGCGGGAGATATTCATGCAACACTAGTAATATATTGATTTATGTTTAATGGTTAATGTTTCTTCTCCCCCTCTTACATTTTTCAGTTGTTTGGTTATTTAGTACATAATTTAGGGGTTACGATTATGAAATTGGGGGTCAGGGTTCAAAATTTGAGATTAGGGTTTCGAATTGGGGCCAATTTTGGGGTTTTAATTTGGTTTCTATTTTACTTTAAGGCTTTTGGGTTTGATTTAAAGTTTTGAAATTAAGGGTTAGGGTTACCAACTTGGGGGTTTAAGGTTTCGAATTGGGGTCAAATTTGGGGGTTTAGGGTTTCAAATTAGGGTTTCTTCAGTTCTAATTTGAGGGTTCTAATTTCTGTTTCATATTGGGATTAGAATTTTGTTTGGAGATTAAGGTTTTCATTTGTGGTTTAGGGTTTCGATTACGATTTTAATTTGGGGATTTGATTTCAATTTGGGGATTAGTTATTAAATTTGGATGTTAGAGTTTGAATTTGTAAATTTAGGGTTCAATTGATTTAGGATGAAATTGTATTTTTGGGCCCATCGGATGAGTCGAGTTGTACCCGACTCACCTGAAACCCGATTCACCCAAACCCGACTACCCGACCTCTAAGTTGCGTTGAGTATTGGGTCTAGTTCACTGGACCTGACAAAGGCCGAGTCGGGTCCAAACTCGGCTAGGTCTACCCAACCCGACCCGATGAACACCCCTACCCACAACCCATCCAAGGCAAGCAAAATCTGAGTCATACCTTTTACTTGCCACACAGCCTTAGGTTAGACTACTACATTTGTAAACTCTGAGTCATTCCGGTTGAACCATATACACCAAATTCCGAAAAAGGAACGACGAGACCAAACCCTTAGAATCTCAGCAGACCTCATACTCCATACTATCTAAAATGTTGCGAATATAATACCATTTATCACAATCAAACTCCTTCTTAAAATCCATTCTTGTTCCTATCTTTCAACCTAGGGATACAAGATTTTTGACATAAAAACGGGTCCTGAGCCGCAAACTTTTGAGCTAAAAGAACCCAAGAATTATCTTTATATATTTCTTTTCCCTTAGAGCTTGCCAAGTTCCTCAAACTTAAAACTAAAGGACAAAATAGAAGTTGAATATTTTAAGAAAACATCATCATTCAACGACTCGAGATCTAAACATGACAATCTTAGATAGGTCCACAAATAAAAATGCATTGTTTTCCTTCCACAAAATCTAGAAGATTTGGGTGTCATAGTTAAGAATTAAGAAAACGATTCACCTTAGGCCCCAGCCAGTATTGGTAAGACCAAAAAACCTGGAGAATGACCATACAACATTGACGCTGGGCCGATAAGTACAAGCAAATTCAGTGTGAAGAGGATCTGATCCAAACCGGCTGGCTTTGGAACCGGGACTTAACTAGGTAAACATCTCGTTCGATAAGGGTAAGTTCATTAAAACATGCCAAAGTAGTAAAATAATTGAACTCTGCCCTATCCTGATGTACATATGAACAATTAATAACTTCCTTTTGGCACCTGACCATATCAAAATTCCCAACTTCTAGACGTACCTAAAGAGAGCGACGCTCCATATAATTTGACGACGAAAAATAAATAAAAAGAGAGCTATCTATGTCCTCAACATTCCAACGACCAAATCATAAGATCACATACCTTGACTTTCACAACGGAGCAGGTAAAAATTCGAACTGGTGCAAAGTAAAATCTTGGTCTTTTATAAACCCGTAAGAGTGAATAAATAAAAAAACTATATACGATAATTTGATTTCTAGTGTATGAATTGAATATGGTTCATCCTTCCAGACCTCGACCCCAAGCAACCTCCTTTCACAGGCACTTGAGGCCATGCACAATTCCACTTAGGAAAGACAATGAGCCTCCTGATTTTTAGCCCGAGGGTGACTCACTCGTTTTAATTTTCCGAGCGTCTTGAATATATCCTCCTCCGGCATCTTGTACATGACTTTTTATTTTATTTTGCATAAGCCCATAAGAGCTCCTCTTCAGTACACGACCTTTCCTCTGTTAAGGATCAACTGGTTGACGCCGAGCAAAGTGTTTCCACCGCGTGCTTCGTATCGAAGGTGGATCCTGGTTATTGGAGATTGCATCATGTGAAAGGTTTCTCTTATGGACTCCAATGGGTTCAACTACAACAAGATCAAGCTTAACTTTCTTATCCTTAGAAAGCCCATTACTAATCTGAATTTGGGCTTCATCCTTCCCAACCCGCTCTACACTCTCCTCTGCCAACAAATTTGGCTCCGAGTCCTTTGCATGTTGAACCAAATTAGTCGAAAAATGTGCTTTTAATGGAGACGAAAGTATTTCGGAAGCCCGTTTGATCACTGAAACTGATTGATCGAACACATTGTTGGGATTTGAAGGGTGTAAAAACACAGATTTGCCGTGGAATAAAACTAATTAATATTCTCGAATCCTCCCTAGGATCGATCATGCCAAGATCCACATGTTTCTATCCCTGAAATTACCCGAATTAGAAGATTTACCTTTTGTATGAACTAGATCAGAAAAATGGAAATACTGAGACAGTCTTTCCCTCTATCAAGCACACACGGATGTCCAAGACCACCAGATTTAGACTCGAAATCTCCTACTAGAAAGAAACCAAACCCGATTAGAAAATCCGACAGAGTAACGCAATAAAAAATTAACTTACTTAGATTTTCAGCTAATAGAGCCTCTTATTTATAGAGATAACCAGGGTTTTTGGGAGCACGAACCAGCCCATAAAATGGGCTAGGTTCGGTTCCCTCCTACCCCTAGCCGCCACCCACTTATGGGCGGGTTGGGCCTCATCGGTCGAAGCCCATTAAGGTTTCGGCCATGAGGCCTTATGCGCGCCATAATGGGCATCCCATGAGGCTTTCCATTTATGGCTCCTCATGGGCTTCGGAACCATTAAGCCACCAAACCCTACTGCCATTCGGTTTGGTTCGGTTCCGTGGTCCGAAACCGTTTGGGGTTTTGGCCACGACCCGATTTAATTATCCATAGTTAATTCTGCCCAGATTTCCTAAAATGTACATCCTTTGCGTGTGACCCTCTAGGCTCATGTCCCGTTGGCAGACCGGCTAAAATTACCATTTTACCCTTTTCATCATAAGTGGCATCTAGTAAGACATTATGATTACCCAACGTACATGATGATCGGTGATCCAATTCAACCTCCTATCGTTCATGTCACTAACCTTCTATCACTGGGTATCCCGATTAATCATAAGGCATAGGATCTCCATCCTTATTTGATTAATCGATGTTTCTTGATATGTGAGCTGACTGAAAAAAATGATACCTGTATCATAAGCATGGCCATGTGTTTCCTTTCAGTCATTCTCATCAAGTGGCCTAAACGGATACATTTCTCATATCAAAGTATGAGGGATAAATTCCTTAGCCGTCTTTCGTATCACCCATATAACCCGTCCCCGAGCCAATCATAACCGTTATAGTTACCGTATCTCAGATAACGTTAGGTATAGGTCAAACTCGAATATTGACTATACTGTGATAACAAAGACTCCTAGGTATAAGGATACAATGACAAGCTACGACAACTGAATCTGCTCATGACAATATTTATGTCTCATATTCAAGTCGGGTCGTCCAATACCAGTTCCCAATGGTATCTATCAGCTGACTCCGGCAATCCCATTGCCAATGATCAGTAGAGCGTGATCATTAAAGAGTCATCCTCATAATGGTCACTTCTGATGAAGCTTACATGACCAGGGACCTGCTAAGTATAATTCATACAGATCTACATTTTTATTATTAGTGATGACACACTCAATGATATAGATCGAATTATGCTTAACTTATTACTACAACACATTAGTAATAAAAATGTTGATTTTATTTCATTGCTAATGATGATTACATAAACATAAACATAAACATAAGTAGTATTGGACTAGGGCACAAATCCTACACACCTCTACCTGAATTTGCTCGCCGGTGAACCCCTTTTCACGCCTAGAATTGTGAATCGGGCAAAAAGGCTCCATCGGTGTGAGGTATTTCTCCGTCGACGTGCATCCCTCCACCTCCGGCACGCATGACGGGTCTACCCCCATAAATTTTTTACAATTAACATCCTTAAGGTTCATATACACTTCCCAAAACAATCTTCCACCATCAACAACGTGAACAAGCGCATATGCTAGGTCACAATTCACACTGTCATCGACGTAAGATGAATTGAGATTAAACTCCTAAAAATATAGATAATAGATTTCATGGTGTTTGATATCCACCCAAGAGCGGGAGGTCTTCTATGACGACCCACCTTAACCTTCCTCCTGAAAGGATCTTGTAAGTGCAATCACTGAACACGAAAAACCAAGATTTTAGTGGTTCCCAATATTTCTCCAAAACTAAGTTTTTTATCATAACATCCGGGAAGGACACCAAGAAGGTGCAATTCCCTAGATTAACAATTTCCATCCCACTCAATCCATGCTCATCCATTTGCTCCATTAAGCTAGTCATAGACATCTCCTTATGCGCCACCGCCACCACCCAACATCTTGACAAGCTCACCATCCGGAGGCTAATAGTGCATTGCTTGCTGCCAACGAGTTCCAAGGTACGAGTTTTCTCAAGCGCCTGAAGTTCTTCAGTTATTACTTGCTTCCACAAAGGATTAGTGCATGCCTCGCGATATGAACGAGGTTCATAAATGGACATGGCAGTGGACATGACTTGAGAGAGATTGGGTAGTGTTACCTGGTAGTCTTGAAGATGAGACGGTGGTCGTGTTTTTCGCTGAGGACGGGAAGTAAGCACATAATCTTCAAATGGGACAGTATCTATGGGAGGAGCCTAGAAAGGACAGTATCTAAGCACATAATCTTTCAGACAACGATCCCTCAAAAATATCAGGAAAGAGATCAATATAAGGATTTGAGAATGAAGGGGTTGACTGAGACACGTAAAAAGAAGATATGTACGAAATTTTTTTGTGTTCCCAAAAAGTGACGTATCGGGATATGGGAAGACGTTTAAAAATAGGATCACAACATCTCCACCCCTTATGTTCGATCCCATACCCAATGAAGCAACATATACGCCACAAAGCTCAAGTTTAGTTCATTCGTGAGGCTGCAGTTGAACAAAACAGACACACCCAAAGGTGTGAAGTAAGGTCATAGTTAGGAGGACGACCATAAAGACATTCGTAAGAAGTTTTATTTCCGATGACAGGAGAGGGAACTCTATTGACGGTGTAGACAGACGTGAGAGTATCATTCAATGTTTCCTACCCGGTTCAAGGTCGGAGCTCTTGAAGAAGCTCTACGGCCCGACACCATAACCAACCTTTCTTATCTCATCCAAACACCATTCATTACTAAGATAGCACGATCAACCTCTGCTTGACACCGAAAATGAACAAAGGCAAAACACTTGCCTCCCTTCGTTAGCTTGGCTGAAATGTTCGTCCCCGTAATAACACCATATCTCGCAAACAAAATTTTGATCCGGAAATTCGTGATACCATGTGGAAAATTATACACAAAAATAGAGAATCCAAAATGATGCCCCTTCCCTACCTCACGTGCATCCCTTATGATAGGACGAGTGATCGCACCCGATCGACCTCCAGAATGTCTCTTACTTTCAGCTTTCATTTTTCTCAGTGAAAATTCTTCTTATTCAAACGTATGTAATAACTTACTTGACCTTTTAATGACATAAATTTATGAATTTTATGAAATTTTGAGGATAAAATCTTCATTTTAAGAGTACTAATGGAACCGAAAAAAGGAAAAGTTAAGGGAAAATGAAAATATATAGTTAGGACAGTTGAATGTGATTGATTATAATTGAGTAGGAAACTGTCTTTTTTTCCCTTAATTTTGAGGTCAAAATTCCATGAAAATCAGATTAAACGAATATATATGCAACAAACAATATTTATAAATGATATTGGTTGTTAAGATACAAAGGGCAAAAGATGTTGAAAACCAATAAAGTTTCAACATACTCTTTTAAAATTAAAATATGTTAATAAACTCACAATCATGATTGGAATCTTTTATATCATTATCTATTATTAGATGAGTAAAAAATTAATTATTAGATGATTAAACACATCAGACTTAACTAAAGTTTTTGTTTTTTGAAAATTACATTAATCATGTTTGATGATAAAATCTTTCCAACTTCCCAACCAAATTGAATCCTTGGTGACCTCACCGTAAATAGTGTAATATCAAACTTAACAAAGGTTCATGTTCATTTTAATAATTAAAAATAATTTTTTATATATTTATTTTAAAATCTTATAATTAATTAAATTTTGGGTAGCGTTTCGGAGAACATGTCCTTACCATTCTAAGCAGGGTCTTTGAAATTTTGTAAATACTGGATGACAAAATTAAAATTAATATATAAAAAAATAAATTAATTTAGACTTATAAATTGATAGATAAAATTCATATTTAAAAACAGTTATGACGAATAAGGAGTAGGAGGGAGGAAATCCTGAAGCAGTACCATATATATATCAAATACACTAAATACACTAGGATTTGAATCTATGATCTCTACAAGGTAAGTAAACTCTTACATGGTGATGCATTCATTACTCAACAAGCATCTTAAAGCAATTTACCCATGAGTTTGAATATATAGCTAAATCAAGTTTTGATATGATGTCACTTTAATCTAATGTATACTCAGAGTTTTGTGTCACATTATTACGAGTTCTACTTTACATGTTATCTTAAGCTTCTAAATTTCTAGAACATAAAATTTTGGTCAAGTCATAAGGTTGTTAAAATAAAGTTGTATGAACCATGCACCTGAAAAGCACTAGTGCTTGACCCTAGTCAAGGACATTGACACTTGCCATACAACTTTTCCCTATATAAACCCAAGTTTATTTATTCATGTCAAGCAATCCAAAACAAAAAAAAGTCAGTCACATGACCATTTTTGCTCATGGAGTCAATTCTCTCATCTCCTTCCTTCCCTTTTCTCTTAACCTTCACTTTCTTCATATTCATGCTCATGCTAACAAAAGCAGTAAAGAGACCAAAACCCTCCCTAAACCTCCCTCCCGGTCCATGGAAGCTTCCAATAATCGGAAACATGCACCAGCTAGCTCTCGACCCGCTTCCTCACCGTGCCCTGAGAGACCTGGCGACGAGGCACGGGCCCTTAATGTACCTCCAGCTCGGTGAAGTGTCTACCATTGTTGTTTCGTCGCCAGAGACCGCGAAAGAGGTCATGAAGACGCACGACGCGATCTTTTCTCACAGGCCTTACCTTCTTGCCTCAAGGATCATGTCTTATGATTCTACCAACATTGTCTTCGCTCCTTATGGGAGCTACTGGAGGCAGTTGCGCAAGATTTGCGTGACTGAGCTCTTGAGCCAGAGTCGTGTCCAATCCTTCAAACCCATTAGGGAGGAGGAGGTTTCGAATCTCGTGACATCAATTTCTTTGAAATCAAAATCGCCAGTCAATCTTAGTAAACTGATCTTTTTGTTGTCGTTCGGGATAACGTCTAGAGCAGCATTTGGAGCTAAGAGTAAGTACCATGAGAGGTTCATTGAGCTCGTCGCGGAGATGCTGGAGCTGGCTGGAGGGTTTTGTGTTGCGGACATGTACCCTTCGGTTAAGGTCCTTGAGAACGTGAGCGGGTTGAGGCCTAGACTCTTGAAGATTCATCGGGAGGTCGACGGGATTCTTCAGGGTATCATGGACGAGCACAGGGAGAGGAGGGTTTGTGGAGGAGGGTCTCAGAAGGATCTGGTTGATGTTCTTTTGGAGATTCAAGAAAATGGTGATCTTGAGTTCCCATTATCTGATAACAACATCAAAGCAGTCATATTGGTAAGTACTCTCTTTTCTAATTTTCTTTATGTATTCCCAATTCGAACCAAAGTTGTCTTGCAGCATAATGATTGTTACTATGTCCGTCAACCCCGTTCTTCAAAAACCCAACTGGGACGATCATAAAACGACTTGTCTGTAAAAAAAATCACCAACTATCATGATGGCTACAACATGTAATTATGATACAATGCAAGATAATGACAGTTTCTTGCTGGTCCCTGTATATGTATATAAATTAAATGGTCCGAAAGTCAGGTGGTGTTGAACACTATCGATCAGATGAGGTCACTGCAGATGGACCAAACCTTAGACTATTTGATAATGCAGATTTACTCTGCACATTTGCAACATATTCCTTTCATTTTATGTTCTATGCTTTCGTTTTGGACAAGTATTTGAAAATTTTATATAACATGTTTCTTGTAATGACCTGCATGTGTTAAATGAGCTTCCTTACTGTTTAAACAACATCTAGATGGGTGGTGCAGGTGACATTTTTCCTTTTAATTTTAATACTAATCCTAATAAGTTATGTAGGATATATTTTCAGCCGGAAGCGAGACATCAGCTACAACGGTAGAGTGGGCAATGTCTGAAATGCTAAAGAATCCAATCTTGATGAAAGAGGCCCAATCCGAGGTAAGAAAAGTTTATGGCGCGAAATCGAAAGTTGACGAGACAGAGCTTCACAAGCTCAAGTTCTTGAAACAAGCCATAAGAGAGACACTGAGGCTGCACCCTCCCGCAGCATTACTCATCCCCAGAGAATGCGCAGAGAGCTGTGTGATCAACGGATACGACATACCCAAGAAGTCCAAGATCATAATCAATGCGTGGGCGATCGGAAGAGACGAGAGGTATTGGGAAGAGGCCGAAAAGTTTAAGCCGGAGAGGTTTCTAAACAGTCCGGTTGATTACAAGGGGACGGATTTTCAGTTCATACCGTTCGGGGCCGGCAGGAGGATCTGTCCGGGCATGTCGTTTGCTCTTCCAAATGTTGAGCTGCCACTAGCAAAACTGTTGTATCATTTTGATTGGAAACTTGGGGATGGAGCGAGGCTTGAAGATCTTGACATGGCTGAGAGTTTTGGGCTAACCGTGCAGAGGAAACAGAATTTGGTTCTCATTCCAATTCCTTATTGTCCTCTGTCTAATAAGTGAGTATGGTCTCTACCTACTTGTTGCAAAACTAGTGTATCTATTGGAATTCTAGTTATTAAGATTCGATTTAGGTGATCATAAAAATATGTCTACTTTAATTTAGTTTCGTGTCTTATAATTAAGCTTTCATAGTTGATTGTATGAAATGAGTGATGTATTCTAGCTGTGAGATTATAAATCAATAGACAACATTACAAGAAGCCGCTAGTTGGTCTGATGGCTACGTGCACTGGCCTCGTGCCAGGGTTCAAAACCGGTGGTGCTGTGAGATGTGAGCTGTAGATCCAAGGACCTTTGACACACCTGTAACTCAGACGCCGCCACTTCTCTCGTTATTTAAAATAAATTTGGCTACTCCTAAGCTATTTTTTTCAGGATGCAAATGCATATTCTCACGTTAGTTCAATTGATAAGAGAAGTACTTGAAACTATTATCACTGATTGGGAAATTAGATTCAAGACTACCCACGTCGGCGAGCCCTGTATGGTTCATATAACCCCGAACCATACAGGACTTCCCACGTCGGCGAGTCTTCGTTCTAAAGTCGCTGCTCCCACACCTCTAGTCCATAACATTGTCACACTTCTCAACAACATTGATTCTGAAACCATCGAACAAGCCCTCATGTCTTGTATGTTATGGGAAATGTGTTTCTTTGGGTCAAATATATCTGACACTTGTTATTACGATCTGCATGTTTTAATCATATTAGTCATAACATGTCTTTGTTTACACATATTGCATTCATAAATGATCCACTCACTATTCATACTACATGCAATTTCCCTATAAACACTACACTATCAAGTATTGTATCAATATCTCAAGTGTATTTATTGAACATTCCAAAATTATCACTTAATCTCATTTCACTGGGTCTTCATTATCTCTTTTCTGGTTTGTCTTCGTCTGTCATTATACAAGATGGAAGATATCTATCATATAAGTCTTAAGAAGGATCACATGTTCGACCTCACATCTCTTCAACTTCTACGCTAGACATCAAATCATTGTGCTGCTATCATCTCGACTAATATCTAGCATTCTTTCCTTGGTCATCCCTTCTCCAAATGGTTGAGTCATTTACTTTTTTTTAGCTCTGTCCCTCGTTATAAGGGGAAGTTATAAGGCTTATTAGGCGGAACTAGAGAAAGTCCTTAGTCGAGGTGACTTTCGGGATTAGAGCTTTGAAAGAAGAGTTCCCTCCTTTGAGCTCTGTCCCTCGTTCCAGTTTAGTGGCGTTCACGGATTTCGGGGATTGATATGAACTCGTTGGAGTTCAAAATCTTATGCGGACCGTCTATCGGAAAGATTAGGATAGATACGAAGTTTTCGTGTTGGAAACCTTCGAGTGTAGGATGGATCGAATGAAGCCACGATGGGTTGCGGAAATCCCGTCGATAATTCGGACGAACGCCACAAGAATTTTGAGCACAAATTCTTGATAAGTTCTAGAGCTAAGAGAATCCTCTCTAAACACACAATCACACAATGTTTTATATAATTCAAGCCTATCTCAAACTAGAGATTACACACTTATTTATAGTGAAAGAAAAGACTACCCAAAGGTCTTCTAATTCAATGGTCATAAAACCAATTGAATGAAAAAAAGAAAGCATAACCCCAAAAACATAAGTAATGGAAAATAAACCCCCCAAGTAAATGAGAACTAATGGTGCACATTTAATTACACCAAAAGAGAAAAAAAAAATATATATATATAATTATTTGATTAAAATAAAATATTCCTTGTGGCCGGTTGAATGTCTGGTTCGGTTTTGGCCGGTTGAACGTCCGGTTCGGTTTTGGCATATATGATGCAAAGTCTTGTGCCCGCCATGGAACCGTTGACGTCGTAAATTTTGTGAAGTAATAAGGCCAAATCTTTGACGAAGTATCTCGGAACTATGTCTCTAAGTTGGTACTCGGTTTGTCCACGTGTTGGTAGTCCAATAGAGTTCCGTTCTTGATCTTCTAGTCCCGTCGGTGGTCCAATGCTAGTGATGTCCTCATCATTCCCTCCCGGTTGAGAAGGATTTGCCTTCAAATCCAAATCTGCATAAAAAGGGGTTAAGTCAGATACATTAAAAGTAGGACTTATACGGTACTCACCAGGAAGATCTAATTTGTAGGCATTGTCTCCTATTTTGGAGAGAACTTGAAAGGGACCGTTCCCGCGAGGGAGTAACTTGGATCGTCGTTCTTCTGGAAATCTTTCTTTGTGCATATGAACCCACACCAAATCTCCTGGCTCAAATGTGATTTTTCGTCGTCCTTTGTTTGCATGCTTCATGTAAGCTTGCGTCCTCTTCTCAATATTCACCCGAACTTCAGCATGTAAGTCACGAACATATTTTGCGCGTTTTTCTCCATCTAGATTCAAATGCTCTGAAGTTGGTAATGAAATTAAATCCAAAGGAGTTAAGGGATTAAATCCGTAAGCAACTTCAAATGGTGAAAATTTTGTAGAAGAATGAATAGCACGATTATATGCAAACTCAACGTGAGGTAGACAATCTTCCCATTCTTTGATGTGTTTCTTGATGAGTGCTCACAAAAGAGTGGAAAGTGTTCTATTGACTACTTCCGTTTGACCATCGGTTTGAGGATGACAGGTTGTAGAGAAAAGGAGTTTCGTGCCCAGCTTACCCCATAAAGTTTTCCAAAAGTAGCTAAGGAACTTGGTGTCGCGGTCGGAAACGATGGTCTTGGGCATTCCATGCAATCTAACAATTTCTTTGAAAAACACATTAGCAATATTGGAAGCATCATCAGTTTTGTGACAAGGTATAAAATGTGCCATTTTAGAGAACCTGTCAACAACAACAAATATCGAGTCATGACCATGTTTGGTGCGAGGAAGTCCTAAGACAAAATCCATTGAAACATCTATCCATGGTGCGTATGGAATGGGTAACGGTGTGTAAAGACCGTGCGGCTGGACTTTTGATTTAGCTTGCTTACAAATCACACATCGTTCACAAATTCTCTTCACATCTTTAATAAGTTTTGGCCAAAAAAAATGTTCTTGAAGTGTCCCTAATGTTTTTGCCTCTCCAAAATGTCCCATCAACCCACCTCCATGAGCTTCTCTCACAAGTAATTCCCGAAGTGAACTATGTGGTATACACAACTTAGTTCTTTTGAATAAAAAACCTTCATGTCTATAATAATCACCAAATGCCACATTTTCACAATTTTCAAAGATTATACCAAAATCGAGATCATTTTTGTACAACTCTTTTATACCCTCAAATCCCAATAATCTTGCATCCAATGAAGAAAGAAGTACATACCTTCGAGAAAGGGCATCAGCTACCAAATTCTCCTTACCTTTCTTATATTTGATGACATAGGGAAATGCCTCAAGGAACTCGATCCATTGTGCGTGTCTTCGGTTGAGTTTGTGTTGTCCCTTAATGTACTTCAATGTCTCATGGTCGGTGTGAATGACAAATTCTCGTGAGATAAGATAATGTTGCCACGTCTCAAGTGCGCGAATCAAAGCGTACATCTCCTTGTCATATGTTGGATAATTTAATGAGGCTCCACTTAGCTTCTCGCTAAAGTATGCTAATGGACGACCTTCTTGCATGAGAACAGCTCCAATGCCTACTCCGGAGGCGTCACACTCAACTTCAAAAGTTTTTGTAAAATCAGGCAAGGCTAAAAGGGGTGCTTTTGTGAGACGATCTTTGAGTAGTTGAAATGCCTTTTCCTGAGCTTCGTTCCATTTGAAACCAATATTCTTCTTGATTACCTCGGTGAGAGGGGCAGCGATGGTGCTAAAGTCTTTAACGAATCGCCGGTAGAAACTAGCGAGCCCGTGAAAACTTCGCACATGGCCTGCGTTGGTTGGGGTTGGCCATTCTTGTATTGCTTTCACCTTCGCTTGGTCAACGGTAATTCCTTTGTTACTAACAACATAACCAAGAAAGACAAGCTCGTCGGTGCAAAAAGTGCACTTGTTGAGATTAGCATATAATTTTTTTGAACGTAGAGTCTCAAAAATAGTCCTCAAATGTAACAAGTGATCATTCATGTTTTTACTATAAATGAGGATATCATCAAAGTAAACAACAACAAACTTTCCTATGAATGATTGTAAGATATGATTCATTAGCCTCATAAACGTACTAGGTGCATTCGACAATCCAAAAGGCATAACTAACCATTCATATAAGCCATGTTTAGTTTTAAATGCCGTTTTCCATTCATCTCCTTCTTTCATGCGAATTTGGTGATATCCGCTCCTTAAATCAATCTTAGAAAAAATGCAAGAACCATGCAATTCATCTAACATGTCATCTAAGCGAGAAATTGGAAAACGATATTTTACCGTAATTTGGTTGATGGCTCGACAATCAACACACATTCTCCACGTCCCATCTTTCTTAGGAACAAGTAAGACCGGTACGGCGCAAGGACTCATGCTTTCTCGGATGTACCCTCTAGATAAGAGTTCATCAACTTGTCGTTGGAGTTCCTTGGTCTCGTCGGGATTGGTACGATAGGCTGGACGGTTAGGAATTGAGGCTCCGGCGATAAAATCAATTTGGTGTTCGATCCCGCGGATTGGCGGCAATCCAGGTGGAATGTCCTCCGGAATCACGTCCTCAAACTCCTGCAAAAGTGGTATAACACAAGATGGTAAATCTAATAAAGAGTTAGAAGCCAACAATACCTTCTCCTTGAGGACAATAAGTAATATCGGCTGTCCGGATTGATGCGCTTTTATCACCTCACTTTTTTTGGCAAAGAAGTTTCTTTGTGCTTTCTCTCTTTTTCTCTCTCGTAGTATACTCTCATTTTTATTTTTCTCTCTTATTTTTTTCTCACGTATTTGACTCTCATGTGTTTGACTCTCATGTGTTTGGCACTCAAGTGTTTGCACTCTCTCTCCCTCACATTTTATTTTTTGTTGGTACATTTGTGCTTGATCTTGGAGAACTTGTTTTGGAGATAGTGGTGATAAGGTGATGTCGCGGTGGTTATGGCGAAAAGTGTACTTGTTAGTGAAGCCGTTGTGGGATACCTTTCGATCGAATTGCCAGGGCCGACCAAGTAGAATATGTCCGGCCTCCATCGGAACTACGTCGCAAAGCACCTCGTCTTCGTACCTTCCAATTTTAAATGGAACGACAACTTGATAAGCGACCTTTATACCTCCACTATCGTTGAGCCATTGAAGCTTGTAGGGTCGTGGGTGGTTGATCAATAATAGAGCAAGCTTATCGACCAAGGTAGTACTTGCTACATTGGTACAACTACCACCGTCAATAATTAAACTACAAACCTTATCTTTTATGTAGCACCGTGTTTGGAATATGGTTTCCCGTTGAGCCTTTTCGTCCTCCTTGGCGAGCACGCTTAAGGATCGCCGAGTAACAAGTGTAAGACCATCAGGAGTGTAATCCGGGTCTTCTTCATCGTCTTCTTCCTCCTCCTCCAATTCTTCGTCGGTGACATAATCTCCATTTTCCGTTAATATCATGGTGCGCTTATTTGGACATTGGCTAGCAATGTGTCCTCGGCCTTGGCACTTGAAGCACCTTACGTCGCTATTTCTTGAAGTGCTAGCACCAGTTTTGTCATGAGAAGCACGGGCAACTGGTATAGTGGTCATTGGTGGAGCCGTTAGTTTGGAGTTTTCCGTCACCTTTTCTTCTCGTCGTGTGTAGGGTGTCTTCCAAGAAGTCTTTTCTTGAGTCTTCCAATACGTTTTTTCGGCTGTCTTGGATGAACGAGTACTTCCTCTTTTTAATTGCTTCTCAATTGTGTTGGCCATATGTACCATCTCTTCAAGCTCTACGTAGTGGTGAAGTTCTACTTCGTTGGCGATGTCGATATTGAGCCCGGCAAGGAATCGAGCCATTGTTTGCTCTCGATCTTCTTCCACGTCGGCACGACTCATTAACATTTCCATCTCTTGGTAGTATTCTTCCACACTTCGATTACCTTGGTTGAGTCGTTGAAGTTTGGTATAAATACCTCGATGGTAGTGGTTCGGCACAAACCTTCTTCTCATGATGGACTTCATAAGCTCCCATGTTTCGATGGCGGGTTCGCGATGCTTTCTTCTGTTTAAGACCATTTGATCCCACCAAACTAATGCATAATCATAAAACTCAAGGGACGCGAGTTTAACTTTGCTTACCTCTGAACAACGCCGGCCATCAAAAATCATATCGACTTTTCGCTCCCAATCGAGATAGGCTTCAGGATCATTCTTTCCATGAAAGGGAGGGATCTTTACTCGGGCGTGGGATGGTTCTTCTTGGTTTGGATTCCGATACCGACTGAAGCTTCGATCGGACCTTCGATCATCATCTAGCTCATTGTTTCTGTATGGAGATTGCCTACGATGATTCGCTCGACGTTGATAGTCATGCCGACGGAGTCGGTATTCGCCCTGATCATCGGTCTCGTACTCTTCGCGATTTTGGCGGCCTCCATTTTGTGGTAGATCTTGCGGTGTTGGAATTTGTTGGGGTGCCTGGGGTCGTAAGACTGCTTCCTCAAGGATGGTGAATCTTCTATTCATATCTTGGATCATGCCTCGGAGCAATTCAAGAGTTCCGAGTTCCTCATTTCTTTCTCCTTGTAGAGACATTTTTTTTCTACAAAAAAAACAATATTAGATGTAAAATCCTCACAAGAATATGTCACTCGTGTTTGTCACTCGTATCGGCTTTTTTTCTTCTCGTGTTTTCACTCTTGCCTTTTTCCTCTCATTCTCTTAGTCTTGATATTTCTAGAACTAATGCAAGAAAATTTGCTTCATAAAAATCTTCCAACGTTCGAGCGAAAGATCAACCTGTAGAGAACAATCCTTCAACAACAACACTTTTTTAAGAGGTAAGGAAAATATATTGGAGACGAGATTTTTTTTTTAGATGATGGAATTGTGGAAAGTGGGAACACAAAAAAATAAAATAAAATAGTACTAGAGATATATTTTTTTCTTCTTCTTTTTTTTTTTCTTCTTTTTTTTTTCTCTTTTTTTTCTTCTTTTTTTTTCTTCTTTTTATTGAGTCGCAAACTGAGATTACAAATGTAGAATGGAAGAAATAAAGTCAAATTGAGAAATAAAAAAAAATAGCAATAATGAAATGAACCTCGATAGAGCCAAAGCTCTGATACCAATTTGATATGAACTCGTTGGAGTTCAAAATCTTATGCGGACCGTCTATCGGAAAGATTAGGATAGATACGAAGTTTTCGTGTTGGAAACCTTCGAGTGTAGGATGGATCGAATGAAGCCACGATGGGTTGCGGAAATCCCGTCGATAATTCGGACGAACGCCACAAGAATTTTGAGCAAAAATTCTTGATAAGTTCTAGAGCTAAGAGAATCCTCTCTAAACACACAATCACACAATGTTTTATATAATTCAAGCCTATCTCAAACTAGAGATTACACACTTATTTATAGTGAAAGAAAAGACTACCCAAAGGTCTTCTAATTCAATGGTCATAAAACCAATTGAATGAAAAAAAGAAAGCATAACCCCAAAAACATAAGTAATGGAAAATAAACCCCCCAAGTAAATGAGAACTAATGGTGCACATTTAATTACACCAAAAGAGAAAAAAAAAAGAAAAATATATAATTATTTGATTAAAATAAAATATTCCTTGTGGCCGGTTGAATGTCTGGTTCGGTTTTGGCCGGTTGAACGTCCGGTTCGGTTTTGGCATATATGATGCAAAGTCTTGTGCCCGCCATGGAACCGTTGACGTCGTAAATTTTGTGAAGTAATAAGGCCAAATCTTTGACGAAGTATCTCGGAACTATGTCTCTAAGTTGGTACTTGGTTTGTCCACGTGTTGGTAGTCCAATAGAGTTCCGTTCTTGATCTTCTAGTCCCGTCGGTGGTCCAATGCTAGTGATGTCCTCATCAGGGATCCTCCGGCAATCTTCCCTCCGTCCAGCGAGCCCCTTCTGGCGTCGTTCCGCTTTCCTGTGTCGACGCATCGACTTCTGGTGGTGGAGTTGCGCCGATTCGCGAAGCCAACACTTCGGGGCGTGTGAGTTCGCGTGCTCTTGAGGGTGGCTTTCAATGTTTCGATGCGCAACCTTTTTAATAAGAACCAATTTAAAAAAAGGTTATTCAACGAGGCATGCAGCAAGTTTCACCTACTGGGCCTGGAGTTGGTCTTTTAATGGGCTCAGGCTCCTTGATGAATAATGTCTCCTCCAACCCTATATTCTCGACTCTCAAGCCTAAGAAAAAAAAATATCAAAAGAGTCAAGCAATCATCCAAACATTCATCATCCAAATTTTGGGCGGAAATGGAGTCATCTAATCATGTTGTTTTCAATTCAATGCTTATCACTCTCAATTTCATTTTGTACTCTGTGGTAACTTGGTTACAATTCTATCTCTAGTTCCCTCATTGAGATCTTTTGCTAGTTATCCTTAATAAAATCAAATTATTGAGCAAAAAAGAAAGAAGAGTTTAGCCCACGCCTGATTCTTCCCGTTATGTATAAGTCGTTGAAGAAGCTCATAACCTCTGTCTTGACGAATGCCCAATCTTCCTTGAAAAAATTCAAATTAAAGACATTTGAGCCTGGAGTTTTGTCCCCATCGTACTTCGCTAGTGCTAGTCTCACTTCCTCTTTTGTGAACGGTACTTCCAAAATATGTACTGCATCTAAGGACATCACATGAAAGGGGAGGTTATGTATAGGTGGCCTCATCTCCCCTTCTGCTCTAAATCTAGCCCGAAAGTGTTCGACTGCATCCATCCTTATGGATCCTCACCGTTCACTGAAATGCTAGTCATGCGGTTTAAACTACCCCTAAAACATAACTTTTCGCTTCTATCATAATCTATTATTAAAGCCGATGATAAAGTACAATATAGACATTTACAGATTTATTACAATTGAACTAGGGCACTAGGACTAACATTTACAACCCACGTCAGTTGAATCTAACAGAACTTAACTAAAGTGTAACTAAATGAAACTTGAGGTACCAAAAAAAAAGTTTTTAAACTTGAGGTACCAATCCTAAAATAAGGTTTCACCGGGTGTACTGATCTGTAGTTACCCCTTTATTAGTTTATTTTATAATACTACCCTGCAGTTAATGTATAAATATATATTAAAATAAACCATCATTTCATTAAGTTTGATATATTTTATCATCTAAAGCGGCTTTATATTACTTTTGTGTTGAAGTAATATGTCGAAGTGTGTTTTGATCTATGTCCACCATGCGAAGTAAAACCATAGATCGGGGTGAATCACACTTGACGGGTCCCTGGTAAATTACGCTTCTCCAAAGCAACCAGTATAAAAGACGACTCTTTATGGCTCACGTTCTATTAGTCATTGGAATGGGATTCCAGGGTCGGATCATAGATATCATGTGGGACATGATATTGGACGACTCGACTTCAATATGTGTCATAGATGAAGTCATGAACATATTCAGTGTCGTAGCTTGTCATGTATCTTTAGAACAAGGAGTCTTTGTGATTACTGTGTGGTAAACAACTGAGTTTGACCTGAGCCTAACATTGTCCGTAACAGGGCTTCCATAACGGCCAGGATTGGCTTGGGGATGGACCGCATGAGTGATGCGAAAGACGGCTAAGGGATTTATCCCTCATACTACGGTATGGGAATGATATCCGTTCGGGCCACTTGATCGAGAGTGAGTGAAAGTAACGCATGGCCATGCACATGATACTAGGTATCGGTTTTCAGTCATCTCACATATCAAGGTATAGTGATTGAGAATAATAAGGATGACGGTTCTATGCCTTATCTCAATCAGGATATCTAGCGATAAAAGGATAGTTACATAGACGACAGAAAGGTTAAATCGACAAGGGTCGATTATCATGCACGGTCAGGCAATTCTAGAGTCTCACTAATCGCCACTTACTTAGGATTGGGTAAAATGAGATTTTACGCCGATCTACTGACAGGTATGAGTCTAAGAGGGTCACACCGGAGGAAATACTCAATGAACGATATGGCAGAGATCGATAAAGGGAGAATAACACGAGACATGGCCAAAAGAAGGTTTTGGGCCATGGGCCCGTGAGTGATGAGAAGTAAGCGGATCGGGACAAGACCGAGGGTTTTTGGAATGATCGCTTCGGGTGATGTCGGACATACTCGGAATGAGAGGGCGTGGGTGTCGACGGGCGCGACACAGGACCTCGCGGGCATAGCCAACAGTCACGGCCCACAAGGCTCATAGCCGGCCTAGTCCACCACCGGCCCAAGGTAACCATCTGGTCATGTGATGACTAAATGGCTGTACCTTGTTAGGATTAGTGGTTAGTTAGTGATAAAGATGGGCCCACTTCTTTCCCATCTCACCAACTCTCCCTCTAATCTCACTTTCTCTCATCATTCTCACCCGTATGTGAAGATTAATATATTGATGAAATGGGATTTCATCATTTATTCAACACACATAACCGAGATTGAGCTCTCTCTCTCCTTAAATGAGACTCTCGGCCAAAAGCTCTCACTCTCTCAATGAAGAAGCTCTCGGTCGGTTCATGCTCTCCATGAAGAAGCTCTCAGGCATCTCTTTTTCGTTGTGAATCTAATCGTGGTAGTGTTCTTTGTGTAGTCTCGGGATTTTTTCCTTGCTACTGATGTGCTAGATGTTCTTCCCTCACTGGAGACCCAACAGTGGTATGAGAGGCTTGCTACCTCCGGGATTCACAAGTTTTGTGTGTTATTTTCGGTTTCGCATGAAAAATCACATGTTGTTTGATAACATGATTTATTTCTTAATTTTGGGATTATTGCCATGAAAAATGTAATTTTTGAATAATTATTCAAATCTGAAATTTTTGAATAAATTGGATTTTTCGGGTCACCGGAACGGGACTCTCGGGGACCCGGACCGATTACCGGACGGGGGCTCTACTGGCCGGAGCAGGGCCAACGTCGTGGCCATTTCATGGTTGGAACGACGTGGCCAACTCGTCACTGCCCTGGCACGGGCCACGCGGTGGCCATGGGCGGTGGTGGAAGAACAACGGTGTGGGTCGCCCGACCCTCGCGCGTCGGTAGAGCGGGCTATTGGGCTTTGGCCCACTCTGTTTGTCGTTGAAGAAATTATTTGAGGGTTCCAATAAATTAATTTCATGCCCATACAAGAAATTAACCTCAAAGTTCCATATTAAATAAGGATCTTACATGATCATGAATTGATCATGAGATCTAGGCTAGAATAAAACTTGAATATTATCTTGATTCAAAATCTCTTTGTTACTCAATAGGATTTAGTAACCTCTAAAGATCGTCCACATAGGAAGAGCAATCCAGGGATACTCACAACGATCTTTACTAGAAGATCGAAACAAGCAAAACGAACAGAGAGGGAGGGGGGTGGACGGTCGGCTAGAGAGAGAGAGGGGAGAGTAGCTAGGGTTTTGGAAATAATTTTTCTTAATTTTCAGATCTGAAATTTTTTCTTTTATAGCTCCTTTTAGGCAATAATTAATTAAAGGCCTTAATGGGCTTAAAGCCCAAAGCTTTTAATTCATTAATGTAAAGAAGCCCATTCTGGCTCGGCCATGTATAGCTAAATTAATCAAATCTATTTAGTTAGATTATAATTAATTGTTCCAGCTAAACCGTTATTGATTTCCGGTTTAATCCGAAACCGAAATCTTAAACCGGAAATCGGTCTAATCCAGTTTAATTCAAAACCAGATTTTTGTCTCTCTCATGATTCCTCTATATGATTTCATCCGTTTTACTCAATCTTTAGTGTGTGACCCTCTAGGCTCACGACACGTCGGCGGACTGATAAAATTACCATTTTACCATTTCCATCATGAGTGGCCTCTGGCAAGACATCATGATTACCCAACGTTTGTGATTATCGAGATTTCGACTTAACCTTGTCGTACATGAGTCTATCCTTTTATCCTCTTGATATCTTTGACAACCACGAGGCATAGACAAGTCATCATCGTTCAATTGTCCTGTTTCTTGATTCTGAGTTAACTGAATTGTAACTGATACTCCGTATCGACTACATGGCTATGCTATTGTATTTCAGTTGTACTCATCAAGTGGCCTAAACTGATATCTGCTCATACATCCGTATGAGGGATAAATCCTTAAGCGATCTATTGAGTCAACTCATGTAACTCGTGATCGAGCCAATCACAGTCGTTATTGTTACCCTTTTACAAGAGACGTTAAACTGAGTCAAACTCGTCACTCATTCGTAGTGACCTCAATGATCCTTCCGTCTGAGGATGTGATTTCATGTGCTGACATATGAGTATGTTCATGACTGTGTCTATGTAACATACTCATGATCGGGTCGTCTTATATCACCCCTGTCTGGTAATACTATGACCTAACTCCGGCCCCCTTCTGGCCATAATCAGTAGAGCGTGATCATTTAGAGTTAGCCTCATACCGATCGCTTCTTATGAAGCTATTCTAATCGGGGACTGCTTAAGTAAGATTTTAACTGATCTGTAGATCTACTATTATGTGTTGACACATCAAGATACAAATCAAATCATATTTAAGATATTACTACAACACTTAGTAATATGAATGCCGATTTTATTTCAACTAATAATCTTTATTACATGATAAGATTGAAAATACATTGTGCTAGGGCACAAAAACCCAACAGTCGTGACGTGTTTCTGAACCGTCTCAATGAATCCACAATCCAATATTTGAAAATTTCATTTTTGAACGGTTTCGATAAACCGATTTTTTGAAAATAGGCCCAGTTTCGATAAACCGGACCGGAAATTTGGCAATTAATTAAAACCTGAAATTTCACATATTGTGTGACAACATGCTTGATTGATAACATCTTGTGTGATGTGTTGATGACATGGTGCACGTTATAGCCCCGAGCTCGATTTATTTATTTATCGCTTTTATCACGATCTGCAAAACGTTAAAGTTAGCGTGTAAATATTTTTTCAAGGTGTGGTCGTCGAACTACTAAATTGTAATAATTATTCTTTCCCGGCCCGCGAGCCGTGTATTTTATTGTATTCGTTTGCTCGAGGAGAAAAGACAAGAAAGAGGAAGAAAGACGGTCTCGACCTTAGCATTTTCTTGGAGTCGGTGGAGCTCAAGAAGCGAGTGGTAGACCGTTTAGGGGGCTATTATGTGCACATTTAAATTTTATGCTTGATTAGTTTTGCATGAGTAATTTTACGCATATTGAATATGTGTTAGATTTGATGCCTAGCTTTATGTTTCAAGTTAATCACCTCACATGCAAAGATAAAAAGCGGATTGTTTTCTTTGCTTGTTGTGAGCCCTTAGAACCCTTTTTGCATCGGATGTAGTTGACGAGTTCGAAGGAAGAATTGAACTTGTGCAATTAGAGGCATCATTACGTCACATATGTAATTGATGTACTCATGCCTAAATCACATCGGGGATGTGGTTGGAGTTTTAAACACAACCGGACAAGTAAATTCGGGTCATGTTAGATACCTCCCAAATCTCGGCACTTTACTGCCTCCCCGTCCTATGGGTGTCGTGTGTTAGAGTTATGCCCCAGTCCAATATAAAAGTGATCTATAGATGAAATGTTTTATCATCTTTCCGAATAAATAAATCGGCATATATTACTAATGTGTTGTAGTAATATATCGAATGTAATTTGATCTATGTCATTACGTGTGTAACCACTAATAGTAGAATTGTAGATCAGAAATAATTACATTTGATGAGTCCCTGATCAGCTAACATTCTTTAAGAAGCGTTCAGTATGAGACCAACTCCTTGTGCTCACGCTCTACTGATCATGGCAAAGTATGTGCCGGAGTTATATCATAGATATCATCAGGTCGATGATATCGGACAACCCGATTGTGAGTAAGCAACATAGATCTAGTCATGAGATACTCACATATCGTAGCTTCTCATTATATCCTAAGACCAAAGAGTCTTTGTGTGCACTGTGTAACGAATACCTAAATTTGACCTAGTCTAACGTTACCTGTAAAAGGGTAGCTATAACGACTTTGATTGGCTTGGATATTAATTGCATTTGTGAACTCGAAAGACGTCTGAGGGATTTATCGCTCATACTCCGGTATGAGAAAGATATCCGTTTAGGCCACTTGATGAGTATGACTGAAGGAATAGCACGGTCGTGCAAGTGATACCTTCGTATCAGTTTTCCGTCATCTCAGATATCAAGAAATAGTGATTGATAAATTAGGAAGACGATTCTATGCCTATTGATCAATCTGGATATCAGTTTAATAAAAGGACAATGACATGTACGATAACAGGTTAAGTCAAATAATCGATAATCACGAACGTTGGGTAATCAAAATGTCTTGCTAGAGACCACTTATGATATAAAGGGTAAAATAGTAATTTTACCAGCCTGCCAACGGGTTGTGAGCCTAGAGGGTCACACGCTTTAAGTACAATACGTGAAAAATAAGCATGGATGGTAATTGGGAGAATCCGGTTTTCAGTTTAGTCAAATTGAAAACGATTCGGTTGATTTCTGGACTAGGTTTATTAACCAGACGATTGAAGAAATCGAGTTAGGGAAATTGGACCGATTTAGCTAAACCATGATTAGAACTCAATTAAATGGGTTTTAATTTGGATTTGGTTGAATGGGCTTGAAGCCCATTTAGGGTTTTAATTCATGAATGGGGCAAGAGTGTGAATATGAGATTAAATGGGTAAGTTGTGTAATTATTTATTTGAATTTTAAAATCAGATTTTTTGTGATAATTACACATTTAATTGTGTGATAATTACACATTATTTCTCTTACCCTTTTTTGCTCATAATTTTAATCCATCACTCTTCCTAATTCTCCCTCACTTGACCGACCCTTCCTTCTCCATTCCTCCATAGCCAACTTTTTCTTCTTCTCATAATTCATTAGCAAGTGTGTGAGAGAAAACCGATTGAGGTTGTTGTGCTTGTGTGGACTCGATAGAGAAACACTCCTTTGTGTTTTAATTAATTAAGAACTTAAATTTTCAGATTTGAAAAGTTTAATAGCATGCTGAATTTTTCATTAAGATCATAGTCTTATTCGATTCCCATGGTTCAATTTCGTACCGGTGCATGAAATTATTGTTTGGAACCCATGGGAATCCCTTTCAGTGGTATTAGAGCATGGTTGTTATGAGTTTAATTCACTGTACTTAATCTGAATTTTTATTTTATGTTCTTGTGTTCATCATTTGGATATGCATGAAATTGAAAAAAATTTAGATTTAATTGTTTTTGAAATTTTGAAAAAATTAATTTTTGGGGTTGTTTCGGGTTAGCCATGGCTAAACAGGGTCGAGACCCTTGGTGGACCATGGAATGCCCTAGGGCAGACCATGGTCGGCACCAAGGGCCGACCAGGTTGCCCACGGGCGACCATGGCAGCCCTTGCGGGCCACCATGGTCGCTGCCGCGGGCCACCACGGTCTGCCCTCGTGGGCGCCCATGGCAGCCCTCGCGGGCCACCATGGTTGCCTCGCGGGTCACCATGGTCACTCCCGTGGGCGACCACGGTCAGCCCCGCGGGCCACCGTGGTTGCCTCCGCGGGCGACCTTGGTTGGGCTGGTTCGGCTCGACCAGATTCGAGTTGAACCGGCCGGTTCGCGGGAATATTTAAAGCCCTAAATTTTTATTTTTCAGATTGGTTCAGTTTTGATAAACCAGCGTGAACCGGTTCAAAATGCAATTAATTAATTAATTAAAACGTCCAGTTTCTATAAACTGAAATTTTTCCACACTTAAGAGAGATAAAATTTGGAAAAATTTGTTGTTTGATATGCATGCTGAGTGATCACATGATATTTGATAACATGATATTTTCCACATGATGTTTTCACCTGTGTATTGCTAAGTTTTGGGTTGTAGTAAATACGGCCTGCGTGTCGTGATTTATAATTTATTTATTTTATTTAAATTTGTAATCACGAAGACCGACGCAAGAAACAAGTCAAGAGGAAGACTCGAGGTTTGGAGGAGGCTCGAAGACAGTGGGAGTCCAAAAGAATGGAGCATGTCTGGACCTTGAAGACCATGTCTTTAGGATCAGTTTTGCTAGATTCTTAAGAACTTAAGATGGGCTTAGTTATGCATAATTTACCGTTACATTTGTATGTTATGAATGTATGATAGTTTTAATATACTAGTTTATGTATGATTAGTTGGCACCCACATGCAAAGATTAAAAAACTGATATTTAATCAGACTTGCATGTAACCTGATACGGGATCATCTTTGCATGGATTAGCAATTGATGATTCCAGATTAAGATTATATCGATATACAATCAGACAGTAATAATTCACTTAAACGCAAATAGTTACAAGTCAAGCGTGATACCATCCAGGTTTGGGCACTCAAAAGGGCTTTGAGCCTATGGATGTCAGTACGCCTCCGCGTAACATTCATAGAGGAGAAGTCTGGATGAGATGGGCAGTTCTATGTGGATGCGTACGCCTCCGCGTAGTAGCCACATTAGTTATGTTCATAATTCAAGCTTGGTAGACTTGTCTACGATTGCGAGCTAGGGCTGACTTAGGGTATCAGTATAGGGTATGTCGTGTACTTTTAGTACAGATCCTATCCAGGAACTACATAGTCTTGTAGATGGATGTATTCCTACCTTGATGCTCTCAATTGGAGTAGTGAACCTCCGTTCATTTCAATTGAGGGTATGATAAGATCCTGGTTTAGATTCTAATGTAAGAATCAGACAAGTGTTTTATAACTAAATCTCCAACTTGGATTTTAATTAATTTTACCATGTAGAACTAAAAGGCAAACACAACACAAATAGCGCACTGATAGTTCAGATTGAGGACAGACTCAATGGCATGAATTACTCAGATTGAAATAGAAACTTGAGGCTTGTACTCAAGCATGAACGCAAGTAGTATATCCTTACCAAGGAACCTCCTGCTGAGCCACCACTAAACCCCGCTAGGGCACTAAGGATGCCAGAGTTGGACCGGTTAGAGAAATTGGACCGGTTTAGCTAAACCACGATTAGAACTTAATTAAATGGGTTTTAATTTGGATTTGGTTGAATGGGCTTGAAGCCCATTTAGGGTTTTAATTCATGAATGGGGCAAGAGTGTGAATATGAGATTAAATGGGTAAGTTGTGTAATTATTTATTTGAATTTTAAAATCAGATTTTTTGTGATAATTACACATTTAATTGTGTGATAATTACACATCAATTTTGTGATAATTACACATTATTTTTCTTACCCTTTTTGGCTCATAATTTTAATCCATCACTCTTCCTAATTCTCCCTCACTTGGCCAACCCTCCCTTCTCCATTCCTCCATAGCCAACTTTGTCTTCTTCTTCTCATAATTCATTAGCAAGTGTGTGAGAGAAAACCGATTGAGGTTGTTGTGTTTGTGTGGACTCGATAGAGAAACACTCCTTTGTGTTTTAATCAATTAAGAAGGTAAATTTCCAGATTTGAAAAGTTTAATAGCATGCTGAATTTCTCATTAAGATCATAGTCTTATTCGATTCCCATGGTTCAATTTCGTACCGCTGCATGAAATTATTGTTTGGAACCCATGGGAATCCCTTTCATCATGTGCCTTAGCGGAGCATCCATGGGAAAGCGCGATAGTAGGGTTGGACGACATATGTGGGTGTCGTGCGCCTTAGCGGAGCACCTACATAGTGTCGGGTCATCGTTGAGAATTGGTGGACCCGGCTACGATTCTCAGCCAGGGTTGAGCTAGGGTATCAGATAGTGTAAGTCGTGTACGTATGTACATACCCTAGCCAAGGGTCACATTGGTTGTGATTGGACGTGTCCTATCTATATAGTTTGGTTGGAGTGGTGCGCCCTAGCGCACTTCAATCGAATGAATCGTGGATCATGGTTTAGATTCTAAAAGATTTAGAATCGAATGGTTGATGTTTAACACGATCTTAATAAAATTTATTCAGTTTACTGATTAAATTTGTTTATTGTTTAATGTCAAGTACTTTAGCGAATAGCAGTGGTTTGTCGTTGAAAACGATCCTTAAATTCAAACGCAAGGTTATGTCCTTAACAAGGTCAAGCTCAATGGGACAAACTAACTGGACCGGGACAAGAATTTGAGGATAAGTCCTCAAATTCAAACACAAGGTTATGTCCTAGACAAGGCTATCCTTGGGGAACCAGCACTCAACGCCATAAGAGCCGTTAAGGATGCGTTTTGGAAGCACCTTAGCAACTTTATTGATGTGGCGTGTGTGATGTTGGACTGCATGAAGAGAGACCTCCAAAAGCAGTTTAACAGAGTTGTAAGGGGAACCTTTTTTATGTTCAAGGAGAAAGATCGGATCGAAAGATTCGACATTCTCAAGGAACTCCTCTCTTGCAAAATGTCAGCAGGCGGCTCTGTTAGTCTCCGTATCCTTAAGTTGAAGGGACATCTCGAACTCCTAACGAGACTTGGTCTTGATATGGTAAAGGAGATGGTTGTAGACATTGTTTTGCAATCCCTTTCTCATTAATCGTCAAACTGAGATCCGGCTTCAAAGCTGGTGGTGATAAGGGTTAAGCCCATAAACACATGTCAGGTTAGATGAGACTTCCTTTTTGTTCCTAAACCTCTTTTTGCTTTTGAGGCTAAAGAGATGGCTAAGGATGCTTTATGCTTCTACTGCCAAAAGCCTGCTCACAGGAAAAAAGACTGCAAGAAGTTCCAAGATGATCTGAAGAATCATGGTGGAGTCACGCTTTCATCAGGTATTTTCTTTATAGAGCTAAATCTTTCTACTTCTGATTCATCACATATGGATGAATGTGCAGTGGATGGAAGGTAGAAGAGATTTGGGGAAACACGAGGTGGACCTAAGAGTTGGGAACAGAGTTCGTGTTGCCTCAACTGTTATAGGCTCAATTATTTTTGTTTAGCCCAAGTGGCTTGTATTAGTACTTCATAATGTGTATTGCGTACCTACTTTTACTAGGAACTTTTTCTGTACCCTTGCTAGATAAGGAGGGTTACCTTTTTGAAACAGGATTTTCAATATAAATCGCAATGACATTCATTATGCAAGTGCCAATGAAGTTGGAGGTTTATACATATTGAATATGAAAACCCTAACACAAGTATGCTCTATAATGTTAATACTAAGAGGTTTAAATCCGATGATTTAAACTAAACTCTAATATGGCACTGTCATTTGGGTCATATAAATGAGAAGCGCATTTTAGCACTTCATAAGTGCGGACTTCTAAATACATTCAAATTCCATTCAATTTAAAGACGTGAGGCTTATTTAATGGGCAAAATGACTAGAGCGCCCTTCATCAAGAGAGGTGAAAGGGTAGGTGACCTATTGGGCCTAATACACTCCGGTGTTTGTGGGCCAATGAGTTCACTTGCCAGGAGTAGTTTTAACTATTTTATCACTTTTACTAATGGATACAGTAGATTTGATTATGCCTATTCAATAAGACATAAGTCTGACGCTTTTGATAAATTCCAAGAGTTTAAGACTAAAGTACAAAACCAGCTCGGGAAAAGTATTAAAGCATTTCGTTCAGATCGAAGTGGAGAATACTTGTCCATAGAGTTTCATGATCATCTTGTGGGATGTGGGATATTATCAGAGTAGACTCCGCCAAGAACATTGAAATAGGATGGTGTGTCCAAAGGCAGGAATCGAACATTGTGGGATATGCTTCATTCCATGATAAGTCACTCTGATCTCCCAATCTCGTTCTGGGGTTATGCTCTGGAAACAGCCGCGTTCATTTTGAATCGGGCTCAAATGAAGCCAGTGAGAGGGACGTCATACAAGATATGGTATGGGAGGAGCCCATTTTGTCTTTCCTAAAGATTTGAGGTTGCGAGACTTTTGTGAAGTGTTTGCATGAAAATAAACTCGAACCGAAATCTTATAAGTACGTCTTCTTCAGGTATCCCAAGAAAATGAGGGGATACTATTTCTACAAACCAAGAGAGAACAAAATTGTGTTGCTCGCTGTGGGGTGTTTTTGGAAAGGAAAATCATTTCCAAAACAAACAGTGGGAGGACTATAGATGTGGATGAGGTTCCAGAGGATGTAGTTGCTCGGGAACATCTTGACAACCCTCTAGAAGTGTAGGAGCCAGAGCTGGTCGTAGAGCAAGAACCGCCTATTGCAGTTATTCTGGACGGTCCAAGGCAGTCTGAAAGGACCAATCGTGCACCTGTTAAATACGGGTTTCTCGTTTCTGAAGGTGACGAGTTGGTAATAGTTAGATCCAACTGCCTTTTGAGAAGCCATGGACGACCTAGACTCTGAGACATGGCTGAACCCATGTGCTAAAATCTATTTGTGGATTGAAGCATAATTCTCGGAGTTGGAAACTTCGTTTTGATGAAGCTATTGTAGAACTTGGCTTTATGAAGAACGAGGATGAATCGTGCGTTTATAAGAAGGCAGAAGGGAGTAAGATTATCTTTCTGGTGCTATATGTTGATGACTTTCTGCTAATTGGAAACGACATCCCAACCTTGCATGAGACTAAAGCTTGGTTAGGGAAGTGTTTTTTCAATGAAGAACTTTAGTGATGTTGCTTATATCTTAGGGATTAAGATATATAGAGATCGCACCAAGAGGGTATTGGGTTTAAGTCAGAGCGCCTATGTGAACAAGGTATTGAGTAGGTTCTCAATGCTCGATTCTAAGAAAGGATTATTACACATGCATCATGACATTAAGCTTAGCAAGACTTAGTGTCTTGGAACACCTGATGAGCTGAAAAATATGATGTGAATCCCATACGCTTCGGCGGTAGGATCGATCATGTACGCTATGATATGTACGAGGTCGGACGTCTCGTATGCCTTGAGCTGTGCTAGTAGACATCAGTCTAACCCCGGTGAGGAGCACTGGATTGCGGTCAAAGCGATTCTCGAGTATTTGAGAAGAACTAAGGACGCATTTCTGATGTACGGGGAAAGATGATGCTGAACTAGTCGTCAATAGATATGTAGACGCTAGTTTCCAAACAGATCCTGATGACTTCAGGAGTCATTCATGATATGTGTTTATGCTGAATGGCAGAGCTTTTAGCTGGAAGAGCGTAAAGCAAGATACCGTCGCCATTGAGAAATTCATGGATAGGTTGGGGATAGTTAAAAAACCCATCTAGCCCAGTGAGTTTATTTTGAGACAACACAGGGGCCATTGCGCAAGCTAAAGAGCCCATATCGCATAACTAGTCCAAGCATATACTCCGGCTATACCACCTCATGAGAGATATTCTGAATAGAGGTTACATGAGGATCACCTACATTGCGACAGATGATAACATAGCCAATCCATTAACTAAGGCTCTCTCATTACCTAAACATGAAAGACATGTAAAGTCAATGGGTATAGACTAGGATTTAGATTGGAACTAGGGGCAAGTGGGAGATTGTTAGTCCTAGTGCCCTAGTTCAATTGTAATAAATCTGTAAATGTCTAAATTATACTTTATCATCGTTTGCAATGAATGTAAAGCGGCTTTATATTACTTTTGTGTTGAAGTAATATGTCGAAGTGTGTTTTGATCTATGTCCACCATGCGAAGTAAAACCATAGATCGGGGTGAATCACACTTGACGGGTCCCTGGTAAATTACGCTTCTCCAAAGCAACCAGTATAAAAGACGACTCTTTATGGCTCACGTTCTATTAGTCATTGGAATGGGATTCCAGGGTCGGATCATAGATATCATGTGGGACATGATATTGGACGACTCGACTTGAATATGTGTCATAGATGAAGTCATGAACATATTCAGTGTCGTAGCTTGTCATGTATCCTTAGAACAAGGAGTATTTGTGATTACTGTGTGGTAAACAACTAAGTTTGACCTGAGCCTAACATTGTCCGTAACAGGGCTTCCATAACGGCCAGGATTGGCTTGGGGATGGACCGCATGAGTGACGCGAAAGACGGCTAAGGGATTTATCCCTCATACTACGGTATGGGAATGATATCCGTTCGGGCCACTTGATCGAGAGTGACTGAAAGTAACGCATGGCCATGCACATGATACTAGGTATCGGTTTTTAGTCATCTCACATATCAAGGAATAGTGATTGAAAATAATAAGGATGACCGCTCTATGCCTTATCTCAATCAGGATATCTAGCGATAAAAGGATAGTGACATAGACGACATAAAGGTTAAATCGACAAGGGTCGATTATCATGCACAGTCAGCAGATTCTAGAGTCTCACTAATCGCCACTTACTTAGGATCAGGTAAAATGAGATTTTACGCCGATCTACTGACGGGCATGAGGCTAAGAGGGTCACACTAGAGGAAATACTCAATGAACGATATTGCGGAGATCGATAAAGGGAGAATGACACGAGACATGGCCAAAACGAGATTTTGGGCCATGGGCCAGTGAGTGATGAGAAGTAAGTGGATCGGGACAAGACCGTGGGTTCTGGGAACGATCGCGTCGGGTGATGTCGGACATACTCGGAATGAGAGGGCGTGGGCGGTGACGGGCACGGCACGGGAACTCGCGGGCATAGCAAACAGCCACGGCCCACAAGGCCCATAGCCGGCCCAATCCACCACCGGCCCAAGGTAACCATCTGGTCATGTGATGACTAAATGGTTCTACCTAGTTAGGATTAGTGGTTATTTAGTGATAAGGATGGGCCCACTTCTTTCCCATCTCACCAACTCTCCATCTAATCTCACTTTCTATCATCATTCTCATCCACATGTGAAGGTTAATATATTGATGAAATGGGATTTCATCATTTATTCAACACACATAACCGAGATTGAGCTCTCTCTCTCCTTGATTGAGACTCTCGGCCAAAAGCTCTCACTCTCTCAATGAAGAAGCTCTCAGTCGGTTCATGCTCTCCATGAAGAAGCTCTCAGGCATCATGCTCTCTCCTCCATTTTCTTGTGTTCTTGATTCATCAATCCTACGTGGCTTTGATTCCTCAGGGAGGATACGTAGGCGTTTCGGAGACTCAAGCCCATTCTTGCCATATATCCGGTGTGTTGTCCAGTTCCGGCTACCAAAATGGCATGAGCCATATCTCCATGCTCTGAACTCCGATTAATCTCAAACCAGTGAGGACATATACCTAATTTGTGAAATAGCAAATTTCCAAAAGAGCTCTTGTTTGGGAGCTACAAGCCCGGCAATGTGACTGCTCTGCAGAATCCGGTTCTAGCAGTTTTGAATGGTAAAACCCGAAAACTCTTTTTTCTTGTGAATCTAATTGTGGTAGCAGTCCTTGTGAAGTCTCAGAATTTTTGCCTTGTTTTCGTTGTGCTAGATGTTCTTCCCTCACTCGAGACCCAACAGTAAAATGTCCAAAATGTCCTCGTTTCATAGGTGAGTATAGTGTAAATTTTTATGAATATGAAATGACAATTTTACCCTCAGTTGTATAACACTTACAGTTATAATAAAATGTTATATTATTCTTTTGAATAACAAATATAAAAATTGAAAGAAAAAAAATCTTAGTAAAATTACTATATTATCATTGTGTTCAACCTCATATTCTTTCAAGAACAAAATTAATGATTCAACAAATTAATACCAGATTCAACAAAGATTAAGAACAAAATTGTTTTCAAATCTTTATGTGATTTTAGGTCCAACAATAACCATATCACAAGCCAAGCTGAAGAAAAACCCAGAAATATAAAGTAAGTATCAAGCATAAACAAAGGCAACAAACTAAAACCCCAACTCTAATCATTAGTGAAATCTATGTCGTCGTGTCGCTGCTGGAGGAGTTGGTCGTCGCCAGTACCGAAATAACGCCGCTGGAGGAGATGGTTGCTGTCAGGAAGGTATACGGCATCGCGAGCTCTGAATCCGCCTCAAAATCGCTGACGTCGGGGCTAAGACGAAGGAGGAGAAGCCGCTGATCTCCGTCCCCGCGAGGTTTAGGGTTTTTTGGAGCAACCGCTGCTTCGGATTCGCCGACGACCAGAGCAATTTTGGGTTGTTGGAGACACCACCGACCCATACGGGATGCAGTTTGGGTCGCGAGCTCCAGTGGCTTCATCTCCCCCGACGCCCGCATCAGATTCGTCGACAACGTTGGAGATTCCGTCGACTCAATCTCCAAAAACGCGAGCTCCATCACCGGCCCTCATCGATTCGTCTCTTAGGTCCTCAATCTCCTACTCCGACCTCGACCGTCTTGTCCGATTTGCCGTCTCGGTGCAGAACAGTGTGGAAGAAACAGTGATGAAAGGGAAAGAAAGGAAATGGGAAAGGAAGAAGACAGTGATTTTGAGGGCTATAAGAGTCATTTCACCTTTATTTTTAATTTTTTTACTTTTAAATTTTGTTGATTTAAAAAGACCAATATGTCCTTCAACTCTAAAGTTAGCATATTATTCAAGTAGGATAAAAATGTCATTTCATTGTTATCCCAATAATTATATAGATTAGAAATTACTATATTTAGGGGCATTTTGGGTATTAGAAAAAATATTAACAGTATTGTTGTTAGATTTAACAGAAATTAGACTTAAGTGTTAGCATTTTAAACTTGGCGAGCCGAGAACAAAATATCAAATTCGGGGTACCAATCCTGAAATGAGATTTCGGCGGGTGTACTGATCTGTAATTACCCCTAAAATAAATTTTGGGTGGCGTTTCAAAGAAAACTTATTTTCTTTACATGCTAACCCGGGTCTTAGAATTTTTATAAACGAAATCAATATTTTTGTACATAAAAATAAAATAATTAATATTTTTAAATTGTTCGATAAAATCATATTTAAAAATCGATTATGACGAATAAGGGATCGTTGAGGATCGAAGTTGTACTCTAAATCGGTCTTACTATAAATACACTAAGATTTGAAACTATGATCTCTAAAAAATAATGGCGGGTTAAAAATATGTCAAAATCACCAACTTGACCCTTAGTCTAAGTGTTTTATTTGGTTATTTACTAAAGTCTTCTTATGGAGGGGAGGGCTAACCCCGTTCACTCCGACAATCAAGGTGTCAAGTCTGAAAGCCAAGTCTAGGGAAGAAGAAAAAGATTGAAAACCTCATTCTTGAAATAAGAAGAGGCCAGTTATCTATATGCTCGCCTGTTAGGGAGAGGGAGGAAGTTACTTTGTAAGAAAAGCTGTATGGCGACAAAAAAGAGGTAAGATAGGTACAATAGTGCTTAACTTAGACAGTTCCTAGTCAACTTAACGTTGTAGAAAAACCAATTCTTTTCTCTCCCAGCCCTTCAGAAGATAACTTAGAAGAGTAGTTGCTGAGACCATTCGATTCCAATGATAAAACATCATTGATCGATACTTCGTTACTTAATAATAAGCATCTTAAAGCAATTTACTTATAAGCTTGAGAATATATAACCGAACTAAGTTTTGATATGATATCACTTTAGTCTACTATACTTAGAGTTTGATGTCACGTTCTTACGAATCTTACATTACATGCTATCTTATGCTTCCAAATTTCTACAACCTAAAATTTATTGCAAGTAGGGTTTTTAAAATAAAGTGCTTGAACTATGAACCTGAAAAGCACTGGCACTACCTGTCAAGGACATTGACACTTTCTATACAACTTTCCTTATATAAACCCAAGCTTGTTTATCCATGTCAAGCAATTCAAAACAAACCAAAATCAAACACAACCATTTTTTTCTCATGGAGTCAATTCTCTCATCTCCTTCCTTCCCTTTTCTCTTAGCCTTCACTTCCTTTATATTCATGCTCATGCTCACAAAAGCAGTAAAGAGATCAAAACCTTCCCTAAACCTTCCTCCCGGTCCATGGAAGCTTCCCCTGATCGGCAACCTGCACCAGCTAGTTCTTGACCCCCTGCCTCACCGCGCCCTGAGAGACCTGGCGACAAGGCACGGGCCCTTAATGTACCTTCAGCTAGGGGAAGTGCCTACCATTGTTGTTTCGTCGCCAGAGGTCGCGAGGGAGGTCATGAAGACGCACGACGCGATCTTTTCTCAGAGGCCTTACCTTCTTGCCTCAAGGATCATGTCTTATGATTCTACCAACATTGTCTTCGCTCCGTATGGGAGCTATTGGAGGCAGTTGCGCAAGATTTGCGTGACCGAGCTCTTGAATCAGAGTCGTGTCCAATCCTTCAAACCCATTAGGGAGGAGGAGGTTTCGAATCTCGTGACAACGATTTCTGCGAGTTCGGGGTCGCCAGTCAATCTCACTAAGCTGATTTTTACTTCGTCGTTTGGGACAACGTCTAGAGCAGCGTTTGGAGCGAAGAGTAAGTACCATGAGAGGTTCGTTGAGCTCGTCGTGGAGATGCTGGAGCTGGCTGGAGGGTTTTGTGTTGCGGACATGTACCCTTCGCTTAAGTTTCTTGAGAACATCAGCGGGTTGAGGCCTAGGCTCTTGAAGATTCATCGGGAGGTCGATGAGATTCTTCAGGACATCATCGACGGGCACAAAGAGAGAAGAGGAGGGTCTCGGAAAGATCTAATTGATGTTCTTTTGGAGATTCAAGAAAATGGTGATCTTGAGTTCCCATTAACTGATAACAACATCAAAGCAGTCATATTGGTAATTACTATCTTTCAACTTTCTTTACATATTTCCAATCTGAAGCAAATTAATTGTCTTGCAGTTGTTTGATATAATAATTGTTATTATTTCCCGTTAATAAAATGCGGAACATGTTCACATTTAATAAGCATATCAAGAGCTCCAAAAATTAAAAGATAGCTAGTCCGTTGACATTGGTCATTAATAAATAGGGCAATAATTAACTGGGGTGGTAACCCGTGCGAGCTCACGGGAGCGTAATACGTGCGCACGATGACGTGACACTGTGCTGGCAGGCATACTGACGTCGACGCTGACGTGGCACACCAAAAAAAATATATTTTTATCTTCCAAACCCTCGTTCAACTTCCTTGACAGCGTTCACTCATATGGTATAGAAAATACTCATTCTCCTATCACATAGCGCCTGTGCGTTAAATTGCACAATTCTCAAGCATCTTTTGATTGTCAATGGATAGTTTTTGTTCTTTTTCAGAAAACGATACTTTGGTACAAAAACCCAATTGGGACGACAATAAGTTGTGAAATTCTGAATATTATAATAGGGCATGTCTATAAAAAAAAGAACCAACAAACATGATGGCTACAACATGTAATTATGATAGAATGGAAAGACAACGACTTGTTTCTTGCTGGTGTAGGAAAGATAGGTTTGTTGCAATTATTGGATCATATCTGACATTGACTAATCTATCCAAAAGTCAGATGCTTTTGAACACTATCAAATGATGATGACATTTTCCCTTTTAAGTTTTGAGGTGAGTCCGGTTTTGATATACTAATTTTAACACTAATCCTAATAACTTTTGCAGGATATTTTCTCAGCCGGAAGCGATGCATCAGCAACAGCTGTAGATTGGGCGATCTCCGAAATGCTGAAGAACCCAAGCTTGATGAAAGAGGCTCAATCCGAGGTAAGACAAGTTTATGGAGAGAAATCAAATGTTGACGAGACAGAGCTTCACAAGCTCAAGTTCTTGAAACAAGTCATAAGAGAGACACTGAGGCTGCACCCTCCTGCAGCATTACTCATCCCCAGAGAATGCGCAGAGAGCTGTGTGATCAACGGATACGACATACCCAAGAAGTCCAAGATCATAGTCAACGCGTGGACGATCGGAAGAGACGAGAGGTATTGGGAAGAGGCAGAAAAGTTTAAGCCGGAGAGGTTTCTCAACAGTCAGGTTGATTACAAGGGGACGGATTTTCAGTTAATACCGTTCGGGGCGGGGCGGAGGGTTTGTCCGGGCATATCGTTTGCACTTTGCAATATTGAGCTGCCACTGGCGAATCTGTTGTACCATTTTGATTGGAAACTTGGGGATGGAGGGAGGCTTGAAGATCTTGACATGGCTGAGAGTTTTGGGCTGACCGTGGTGAGGAAACATAAGTTGGTGCTCATTCCAATTCCTTATTGTCCTCTGTCTAATAAGTGAGTATGGTCTCTACCTACTTGTTGCAAAACTAATGTATCTCTTAAGATTCTAGTTAAGTGCTTGTGTGTGTACTAAGATTCTAATTTGGTACTAATAAAAAAATGTATGTTCATAGACATAAAAAATGAAATCATATTGAATGTGATAGATTAGACAATATAGTATTTATACAGTTAGGATTAAACCATAAGTAGAAAATGAAGCACGCAAACACAACTTCAAAAAACCTATAGTTTGGCCCAAACATCATATCATCATATGTAGTCGAAACGTAAAAATGGTGAATTTGAGGTGATTTTGTGCTCCCGAACCCCCAAACAAGGGACACTTTCAATCTTGTTTGAAATGGACCCGATCTTGGTTGAAGGCATATTTTTACATATGAAAGTAAGTTATTAGTACTTAACTCAACTTAGTGAAATAAAACACCCCACAAGTAAATGGGAACGTTGTATGCATCATCTATCAGAAGTTGCACTGCAAACGATTAAAAATTGTTAGAGATGAAAAATCACATACAAAATGAAGCAAGAAATCAAGGAATTGAATTTTTGAATAAAACAGATTGGTTAAGTTTCCTTGTACATGTATATATGCACTACCGATTTTTTGAAGTTAAACCGAATTTTGTTTAATAAATAGCAACTAACCCGACATCAAGCCGGACAGCTGAAGTTACAGTTGGTGGGACAGACCTCTCAACATAATCTCATCCACTGTTAGTTAAAGCATAATTGGTCAATTCGTGAGCCACTTTATTACATGATCTACGAGCAAAAGATAAAAGAGATATTGAATCCGGGAGCTGAAAGAAAGCGCCTACAGTCATGGATAATGCCCCCAAACATGTTTCTAGTTTGTTTTCCTTGCCGGGCGTGATCCACCACCCTAAGACAGTCAGTCTCAAGCTTCACCTCCCTCCAGTTATTTCCTTTTTCCCATGATAGAGTCTCTCTGACACCTATGGCCACCACCTCTTCGGAATGGAGATAACCCGAAAAGCGTCTACAAAGAGCTCCCACAATTCGACTTTTTGAATCCTTGCATATAAGCCCTATACTCCAGTTCCCCATCTCTGCATCTATTCCCCCGTCCTCATTTATCTTCAGTCTTCCTGGGTTCGGAGGGGCCCAGACTCTTGGTGATGTTAACACAAGCTAATCTGCTCTCGAGGAACCTCTCAAAGGTTTTGACACTACCCAAGCTCTCCGGGGCCCTTTTGTAGTTGTTGTCACTCTCGTCGGATGGAAGGCTTCCATTTTCCAGACTGGTTGATTTCTTGCCCTCCATATCTCCCAAAGCGTGATAGCCCACAAACTTGCTTCGTCCTCCCCGTCTATCCAGGAACTCTAGTTAGTAATTGCAGGATCTGGCCCCATTTTCTCTCGGATAGTTCGTAGCAGTCTATCCCCCCAAATAGGTGCCACTACTATACACTTGAAGAACACATGATATACTGTCTCGTCTGGATCGCCACAAAGGGGACACTAGATAATTATAGGGAGACCCTTCTCTTCCAGGCGAGTCCTAGTCGGGAGCAAATTTGAGATATCCCTCCAAATAAAGATTTTGACTTTAGGTGGGACTCGCAACTTCCATACATCTCTCCAACTGATTGCTTGTGCAGATGGGGTCCAGATATTTCCCATATGGCAGAGGGCTCGATAGGCATTTTTGACGGGGTATTCACCTGACTTATTCGTATCCCAATACTAGTGGTCCCTATTTCTGTACCAGTTAGGAATAATGGAGAATATTCGATCTCCTGTTTCGTGATCAAATTGCGCTCGCACTCTGGAGTGAACAACTCAGAAATCCACATGTCCCCTAAATGGCAGGTCCTGCAGTGATAGTTGAATTCTCCCCTCCTAACCATGGGGTCCCTACTACCGGGCAATTTCTTGGCCCTATACTCCGACGTGCCTTGTCTCGGAAAATTGATCTGACCTACATATACTTCTCCATACGAAACTCGGGGAGGTTCCCAAGGGTGCCTCGAGGAACGAAGAATGTGGAAAATATTTGCCTTTAAGTATTCTTCTCGGCAGCGACTCGGGGTTTGTCAGGATCCTCCAAGCCTGTTTTCCACAGAGTGCTAAATTGAACTCTTTTATATTGAGGAAACTCATCCCTCCCAGTTTTTTGTGCTTGCAAAGATCGGCCTACTTCCGCCACATGATTCCTCTCCTTCCCCCCATTTCCCTTCCACCAAAACTTGTTAAACATCCTCCCAATGTCATCAAGAAGCCTTTGCGGCAACATGAATACCTGCATAGAATATGCCGGTAGTGCCTGCAATATAAATTTAATCATCACTTAGCAATGCAAAAACCTAGTGCTCCAGGATGTCATTCGCTTAGCAACACGCTCCTTTATATAAGATAGTGCCCGAGATTTGTTCCTCCCAACCATGTTTGAAAGTCCTAGATAGGTGGATGATTCGTGTTCCTCCCTGAAGCCTAATATAGAGATAACCTCTTCTCTTATATTCAGAGATGTATTTGGCATGAAAAAAACGGACGACTTTTCCCAATTGATCAGCTGGCCCGAAGACCTTTCGTAAATAAGAAGACACCGGACTATCTACCCCGCCTCCCCTCGCGTCGCCCTATAGAATATGTAACTGTCATCTGCAAACAGAAGGTGAGATACTGTTGGCGCTTCCCTTGCTATCTAGATTCCCTCCAGTTTACCTGCCCTCGTAAACTCTTGCAAAAGAGGAGATAGTCCCTCTGCACAGACAAGAAAGATATAAGGAGAGAGTGGGTCCCCCTATCGCATGCCTCTTGTTGGGTTCGAAACTTTGATTGCATGTCCTGTTGTGGTGACTGTAAAAACCCATATTTGGATTAGTTCGATCCATCTCTAATTGTATTTGAGCGCTTGCAACATTTAGAACAGAAAACTCCATTTCACCCTATTGTAGGACTTACTCATGTCAAGCTTCAGGGCCATCAAACCTCTATTCCCTTGTACTTTCTTCCTTCCATGGTGAAGAACCTCAGCCGCTACTATTATATTGTCTATTATAAGTCTGCCTGGAACAAAAGCACTCTAAGATAGAGAGATAATCCCATCCAACAATTCCTTAAACCTGTTGACCATAACAATTGATATGATCTTGTACATCAATGTTGTTGGACTATAATCCCCTATAGAGTATGCAATGTGCGTTTTCGGAATAAGCACTATGTTTGTGTCATTTGCCCCTGTCGGAAGATTACCAAAGGTGAAGAAATTCTGAATAGTTTCGACCAGAGCTGATTTCATCATCGACCAATTTTCCTTATAAAAAGCCGGGTTTAGCTCGTCTGGTCCCGGGGACTTACACGAATCCATCCCGAATAATGCCGCTCTTACCTCATCCTCCTCAACTTATCTTAACAAAAAAACATTTTGCTCATCTGAGATGGTTAATCTAACGAGTTCCACCACTTCTCTACATTCCACCCCTCCACTGGTGAAAAGGTTTCAGTAGAAATCAGAAATCATAAATCTCTGCCTCAATGCCCGTACCCCATCCCACTATCTCGCCCCCACCACTTTTAAAGAAACAGTATGGTTCCTCCTTAAGTAGCGACTCTACAAAAGAAATCTTGCTGAAGAATTTCTTAGAGAACCTGTTATGCATCTGAAGCGGGAGGGAAGTTGGGTTGCTCTAATCGGTTCGCCATTTGGATAAATAAGTTTGGTTTTAACGAAGTTGATCTTTATACTACTTTAGACGTTCTCGCATCTTTCTAGTAACATTTTTATATTTGTGATGGAATCGTCATGAGCTTGAGAAAATAAAATGGTGTTATCTGCAAACTGGAGATATGAAATGCTAGGAATGGCATATGGGGATGGAACTGATACCATGAGAGTCTCCAAAATTGAGGAGAAGATGGCGACCTTCCTAATGCTAAATAGTAATCGGAGTACAAGTTTTGTTTTCTCTTTTCTAAATAGTTTGCAACCTATTCTCATCAATCTTAATGCTTACCGAATTCTGAGTCTTGAATTCCTCAATATTGATACTTAATTTGTTCTAACCTGATAAAAATGGGATCGAATCGATTAGAACAGAATTCGAAACCGAACTGTTTTCATACAGTTGTTAGGAGTTTGATTATATTATTTTGAGAACCAATGGTTCGGATCGAGTTTGGTTCTTACCGGTTTGATTGTGGCCCGTGCCCACCCCTAAAAGACAGTGTAACAAGTCAAGCATTTATACAACGCCAAAATCTCTCTTTCAAGGAAAAATACAAGACGGTGAGATGAATTAAGGAAAGAGATTCTTTTAATAATTATTTCCCATATATTCCCAATTACTTTATCAAAAAGGTGCATTTGTACATTTCCTTAAACATTATTACTTTTTTTATTTTATATAGGAATCGACTCGAGTTTGCTATATACATCGATCGATCAACCCTATTATATTCTGTATATATAAATCCCCAATACATGTATAAAGCTCCTTCAACGACCACTCTTCTCGTCTCCTTCATATATTATTAAAGAGTAGAGAAGTATGTTAGAGGCGTTGCCAGCAAAAATCGTAGCCGAAATCACGTCAAGACTTGCACTAAAATTCATAATGAATTGCACGCTTGTTTGTAAGTTTTGGCGTACACTAATCTCCAACCCTCTCGTGGCCAAATAGGATCCCACATATTTTTTGTCCTTCGATGAAGACTCTGCTAGATTCGCCATCTTCGATTATGATCACAACTCCCCAGCTCATGTTATCGACGACATAGTAGTTTGGATGAAGCCAATACGAAAGATACATAACCACAACGGCAGGCACGAAAGCCGCGACCAATACATAAACATATCGGGTTCATGCAATGGATTGATATGTTTCTGGCAATGGGTCAAGAATGGAAAAATCTTCTACATATACAACCCTACCTTAGGAGAAACCGAAACCATCACTCTCCCTAACTCTAACCATCAATGTTGTTATATATTCGGGTTTTTTCCAGATACAAACCAATACAAAGTCTTGGCAACCACCTTAATATATACTAGAACTGGAATCAAATCTTATTTTGAGGTATGCAGTCTCGGAAGTCACCGAGGTTGAAGACACATTCATATTTGAGATGATTTATTCCAGTGTGCCTGTTTGTGGCGAATGAGTAATTTACTAGCCATATGATGGATTCATCTTAACTCTTGACCTTGTCGTGGAGCAGGTTGGATCATCACTTCCTAGGCCTCCTATTGGCAATTATAGTTTGGCATATTTGGATCACTCTTTGATTGCAACTAACAAGAGCAACACAAACTTGGATATGGAGGAATGGGCGTGGAAATAGCCTTGTTGGACCATGAATTGGGCTCTTCCCGGGGCTTATGCTGACATTTCGTCATCTTCATGTCTTGTTCCCCTAAAGATATTTGGTGACGACGGTCGTATACTGATGATGGATGGAGAAACATTATATATTTCTTCCCCGGAAGCAACACGATTAATTCATAGTGTTGCCCCCTCTGATTTTGGAAGGCGAGGGCGAGGACGATGGTTAGGTCTAATTCCTTATACTCCAACTGTTGCTTCTCCCAAGGAGATAATGAAAGCACCTTTAAAAAGAAAACTAAAGAGTTGTAAGTATATATATTGCTAGTTTCTTTTTATTATGCTTTATTACAATCCATATATTATTGCGTTTTTTGTGAATGTCAAATGACAATATAGTTCCTCTTAATGCGTGCGGGTTTTAGAAGGTTGTTCGGGTCTTGTGGCACGAGATCTGCAAACTAGTATTTAGTTCGAATTATTAATTATATGTTTATGTTTTAATTTATATGGAATGTTGTGTGGAAGTAATAAATTATGTATTTTCATACATGCATACATATATACAGTTTTTTAGAAATGTCAACAAGACGGGTTCCTAAAGAACTATTCCCTTTCAATGGGATTGGGGACATACCTGATAAGGGCACACGACTGACATCTCAAAAGGCATCGAAGCAGTAGATCTAGTGGACTTTAACGTTGTGGATTATGTTGTTGATGAAGCAGAATTTATGGCGGTTTTAGTGATCTCCTACACATAGACTAAATAGGGGTATTCAATATGATACGAAACATTAATAAAAGTAAAATACGCAATAAATGTATTTGGTGTTACTTTGTTATCGTATTTAGTCCAACACTGTTAGTTTAATCTCTAGCTAAAACATAAGTATGTGACCAATTAGGCAAAAAATTTCTAAATGATAAAAATACCTTATAAATAATAACATAAAAGCTATAGGATCGGCGCTAGTTAAAACAAAAATGAGTGTATTGGAAGAGAGAAGGACTACGGGAAAGAGTAGGGGACTTATCAATTAAATGATTTTTTAAAGAATAAATTTTTTTTATCTATTTAACTCATTTTAAAAAAAAACATTTATGGAATAAACAATAAAAATATGTTTGCATATAATTTTTATAATTAAAAATTTATAAGAAAACATTAAAAACAAAAATTGATGTTCAAATTGGTTTTTTTTTTTTTCACATTTTTTTGAAAAATCATTTTTAAAAAATAATATTGAAATCAATATTTTTTTATTTATTTCATAAAAATACTTTTGAACTTTCTAAAATGGTTTTTTAAATATTATTTTTCGAATAATTTTTTTAAAAAATGATATTTAAATAATTTTTCTATTATTTATTCCATAAAAAATTTTAAAAAATAAGTTAAACAAATACATTTTTTATTTTTTAATTACAAGGGTATTTTAGTCATTTAAATATTTCACTTTCAAATTTTATTAAATATCTAAAAAACTCATGTATTTAAATGTTTGAAAGAATAAAAAATATCTATTTGATTTTTTTTTTTTAATTTATAGAATAAATAATAAAAATCTGATTTGAATATAATTTTTTTAAAATAAAATTTATAAGAAAATATTAAAAATAAAATTTGTTGTTCAAATTGGTTTTTTATTTTTATTATTTTTTTAAAACCCCATTTTTGATAAAAAAATAATAATATTGAAATCATTATTTTATTATTTATGTGATAAAATATTTTTTTGAAAAAAAAAAGTTCAAAAGATATATATTTTTAATATAGTGGTATTATAGACATTTTATTTAAATTTAACTATGTGATGGACAGTGTAACTAAATGACACTAAACAAAAATCAAGTGATAGTGGTGATATGCAAAAGTTCCACGCTCGCCTGTAGTGATAAGGAATTTTCCATTTTCTCAATCATCATTTTATATATATTTATTGCATTGTGATTTCATGATTTATTTTCAAGAAATTCATTTTCATTCTCACAAATATGCTAAATCAATGAATTAATGATCTCATGGTCGATAATTATTCTTATATTGTCATCTACAAGATAAGTATTTTTCTAGAATGCATCCTGGTTTTCTATAGAGTCTATCACGTAGTATGCCCTCTAACTTTTTATTTCTCATCTAAAGTTTGGGCCATTGATGATTAAAAAATTTGTATGATGATGGGCCCATAACTCATTAAAGGCCCATTGAGACCACCAAATGGGACCAAAATCTTTCAGCCCAAGACTTTCCACTCTTAAAAATAACTAAACTGAAACAGACTAAAGAGCTCAGTAGAAAAAGGGACTCCATGACCAAACCCTTGAGCTCCATGATTTTGTGGGCAAATCAAAACTTCAATTGATTTAGGGTTCACTTGTGCTTGATTCGACTATAATTAAAAATGGGAGGATCTGCATGGTGGCTAGTGTCTTGCATTAGAGCTGAGTTATGAAGAAGCTGATGGGTCCATTTCTGAAGTGAAAGTAAGTGATCAATTTCATTACCAAGTGAATAAGATCTGAATGTATAAGATTTAATTTTTTTTCCTCGTTTGCTATATTGCATTGATTGTAACTCCTTAATTTAATATTGATAAAAATTTATAGCTTAGGGGTGTATGTAGTAGCACTATGAATTGCAATTCCATTGCAAGGTTGAAACATTTTTCATCAAGTTCTTTACATTCCTGGTTCAGGACTTGTTTATAAAGTTCTTTTCCTTCTGGTTCATGACTTATAGTTCTGTTCGACTCAACGTAGAACAAACAAAGTCAGTAGGCGTGATGAAGAACTTGAGAAACGTCATTTCAGTTTCTAGACGTGTATAACTCTAGTTTTCAAAACTATTCTTCAACATGTATCAAACTAAGTCCAAGTTTTCAATATTTCATTATCTTCATTGTACACAACCATTGATTATAGTGCTGCTCCTTTATTGTATATATTGTCTCTTTTTTTTACTATCACATCATTGATCCTAAACTACCCTTCAATCCAATCCCATCTAAATACAACACTGAGTCTCAAACACTGGCCGGAGGCCCGGGAGCGAGCAAGGCCAACCACTGGGCCAAGCTTAGCAGACCTATAGGATCTAAGTCCAGTTACCGGGTCTTAGGAATAAAATGCTTAGAAAAATGGATCTAATGGGAGAAAGAAGCCTCATTTCCGTCGGCTAGAAAACGAGAACCCTTTCTCAGCAATTCATCCATACCATAGACATAGAAAGAGACTGAAAATGATGAAACTCTTAGGGCTTCAAATTCACAAGAAAAAGACCTGGATTGGATAGAAACCCGATCACACCCCAGTCTAGCCTTGGCCAGATAGAAGGAAAAGGTAGCAAAAGAATCCTCAGCCTTTGACCTCAGCACCTCTCAAAAATAAAAATGACGTGTTGTGGTATATAATGTCTTAAACCTTCTGTGGACACATTATTTTTGGCAAATGTCTTCGCTAACTATTGCCCTGAACAATTTGCTGCTTTATGTAGCCACAGGTGAAGGACGATACATAGTAGGAATCAAAAAAAGATCTTCTTTTCTTCGCACAGTTAAGCCGAAAGCTTCAGTCATGTCTAGGTCTTCCGGCCTCTGTGCATTAGGAAGTTTCCAGTCAAAATGATAGAGTAACTTTGCGAGTGGCAGCTCAATATTAGGTTGTGAATATGATATGCCTGGACAAATCCTTCGTCCAGCACCAAACGGGATGAACTCAAAGTGTGTCCCCTTGTAATCAACTGAACTGTTAAGAAACCTCTCCGGATAAAACCTCTCAGCTTCAGTCCAGTGCTTGGGGTCTCTTCCAATCGCCCATCCGTTAACAATGACTTTGGCCTTGGCAGGTATGTTGTATCCGCTTATCATGCAACTTTCTCGACACTCTCTTGGCATTAAGAGCGGTCCGGAAGGGTGCAGCCTTAGTGTTTCTTTTATTACCGCTTTTAAGAACTTGAGTTCATGAATACACGTTGCATCATCATTTCCTTTTTCGTCAAAGTACTCCCTCACCTCGGCTTGTGCTTCTTTCATCAGTCTCGGGTTTTTCAGCAATTCTGATATTGCCCACTCCACTATCGTAGATGATGACTCACTTCCACCGATAAAAATGTCCTGTAATATAATGGAAGTTTAGGCCACTAATGTCATCACATATATTCTACTTCACAACTGAAAGTTAACAGCATACATAACATATAGGAGGTACAAGTTTAACAATTTCACTTCATACGTAATCCATGTGGTTCAAGATTTGTGCCAGTGTTGAAGCTATATAATTACCTGGAGTTTAATTCACTCGTATGCTAGCTATTTATTCCTACCTATATATATTGCCTTACTTTATCGATGAAGTGAGCCAGTGCTGGTGTTTTGTGTCAACTGACATATTCTTAGCCCCAAGATGCTTATCAAAAGGATGAGGGTATCCACATCTTAGTCCAATTCAAGACCTAATCAGATATGGAGTCAAAGAGAAGAAAGAAAAGGATAATTATTGTTATTTGAATTATTAGCTTTTGGAATTTGAACTTGTTATCTAGATCAGGCTTCATATCTGATCATTTGTGTTAGTTTGGAACTTTCAGGTTATAAATACTTGTAGAAGAAGTTAATAAAACATCAATGAATTAACAAAAACAAGAGGCTTCTTGGAGATGGTGTTCTCTCAAATCAACGCCAAATCGAGGTTAGAGCTCTCTCGTTAATCGAGCTTGTTATCAATCTAAATAAGCCTATAACCTTATCCAAACCCGGGACCGTATCAATTTGGTATTAGAGCTGAAGGTTATGGTAGGAGGACAGGGAGATCAATTCGATGAGTTCTGGAGACTCTTTCGAGTTCACGTAGAAGTATCAAAGGCGTGATGGCAAGGTGAAATAGAAGGAGCGATGGCAAACGTGGGACGTGAGGTGGGCGAAGTAAACAAACCCGGTTCAACAAATATCAGAAACGTTGAACTTGGGCCACCGTAAAACAACAATAAAGTTGCAAGCGGGACACACGAGCACGCGACTCCGAACGATCCAGACGGACCGGGAGTAGACATCAAAGGTAGAGGTGCAGGCAAGCACACAACATGCACGAGCACACGAACCAGATTGGTTCTAATGGACTAGGAGGAACTATTGGGGGAGGGGGTGTACGACTTGACCAGATTGATTCCCCGAGGTTTGACTGGTGCAAAAGTGTCCTCCATCAGCGAGCTGTCAAGGAGGAGAAAGTGTCTTTCACGATTTTTTATCAGGAGGCTGATGGGCAACTCGGATACACGAAGTTACAACGAGAACACCCACGAACTATCATGTATTTGGTATATTTGAAAACTTCTGAAACATTCGATTTGGTTCGCAGCTTCGAGCAGTCTATGATCCAGGAATCTCGCGCTTGCGGTCGAACGCAATTTTGAAGAGATAGTTATGTTAGGAGTCCAATTCAAGACCTATCATATATGAAGTCAGAGAGAAGAGAAAAACAAGATAAATATTGTTTTGGGATACAAGTTATCTAGATCATGATTCATATCTGATCACTTGTGTTAGTTTGGAACTCTCAGGTTATACAAGTTAATAAAATATCAATGAATTAAAGAAAAACAAAATGCAACTTGGAGATCGGTGTTCTCTCGAATGAATGCCAAATCGAGGTTAAAACTCTCTCGTTAATCAAGCTCGTTATCAATCTAAATCAGCTCATAAGTACTTAATCCAAACCCGGGACCATATCACTGTATACGAGAACTAATGACTATAGGGAATAAAATGTATACTAACCAGTATCACTGCTTTGATGTTGTTGTCAGTTAAAGGAGCCTCAAGGTTACCATCTGCTTGAAGATCTAAAAGAACATCGACTAGATCTTTCTGGTTTGCTTCTCCTGCACCATTTCTTGAAGCCTTCTTTTTTTCTCTATGCTCATTGATGATGTTCTCAAGTATCTTATCGCTTTCTCGATGCAGCTTCTCAAATTTCAGTCTCACTTGGCTGATGACCTCCAGCAGTTTAATCGAAGGGTATAGATCCGAGACACTGAAGCCAGCTGATAGCTTCATAGTTTCTGCAATGATGGAAATGAATCTGTCTTGATCCTTACATTTGTTACCAATTGCAGCCCTTGACGTGAGGCTGTATGTCAGCGAGAAAATCATCTTGCTAAGGTTGATCGTCGATCCTTGGCTCAAAGATATGGTCGCGATGAGATCGGAGACCTCCTCTTCTCTAATGGGCTGGAAAGATTTGACCCGGGTTGCACTTAAAAGCTCGGTGTTGCAAATCTTACGAAGTTGCCTCCAATAGGAGCCGTATTGTGAGAAGACTATGCTTGTAGAGTCGTAGGACATGATCTTGCCAGCAAGAAAATAGGGCCTGTCGGAGAAGTTGGCATCGTGGATCTTGAGAACCTCCATGGCGATCTCTGGCGAGGAGATGACGATGGTGGGAACATGGCCGAGGTGGAGGTACATGATGGGTCCATGTTTCTTGGCCAAGTCTGTGAGGGTGTGATGGAGCAGTGAGCCGCCAGCAGCAATCTGGTGTATGTTGCCAATGAGTGGGAGCTTCCATGGACCTGGGGGAAGGTTTGTTGTGGGTTTTGGTCTCTTCACTGTTTTGAGGAGGATGAGGAGGAAGAGGAGGAAGGTGATGAGGATTGGGAAGGAGGGTATGTAAGAAGAGTCCATCAAGAATGAATTATTAAACATGGAAAAAGCAGAGTAGTTGTGAACTTTTGGTTCATCGGGTGTTGTGTTATATAGTAGGATTATATTGATTTTGCTAGGCCCATATCGAAAAGGACTGTTTTAGAAGTATTTGATAAATATTACTGAGTTTTTATTCATGGGTTTGAGCTTTTAAATATATATTATACTTTAGTCACTTTGAAACAAGAAGCTAAAAAGTAAGAATAACACATGAGTTAGGTTTTTCAAACAAACCTCATTCTTATTTTGGATGTGAGTAATGTTTTTTTCTTTGAAAGTAAGAAACCTTCAGGTTAAAGTTGTAAATGAGCATAAGCGTCTAACAAAGAAGTAAGCATCGAAGAGACAGAATTCTCTCTAGAGCCCCTCCCAATTTGTTTACTGGCCGTTTTGGAAACTATTGTTTTTATGAAATTCATTATAAATTTTATTTAAGTTTAATTACAGTAAACCATTCATTTATTAAATAATATTGGTTGTGTGAGGGTCATTTCCAAGCAGCAGGTGGAATACTTGTCATTACACTCAGAGAATTAAAAAACAAAACATGGATCATGTGAAAGTCGTATTTTATCAATTTTTAGTCCAATCATGGTTCACGTGAAAGTAATATTTTATCCATTTTTATTCCAATCGCACACACGTTTATTTATTTATCAGACCTTCTTGTCCTATATTTTTTCTTGATAAACATCTCTTTATCACGCAAACAAAACTAGTTACACGTCAAGAAGAATAACGACAAGATTAGATGTGATAATACTCTAACTTGAACTCTCAAAATCGAAAAGTTAACAACAAACTTGACTAATATCGCATCCAAACACAATTCAGTAGCAAACATAGTAGTAATAAAACGTTGAACCAAAAAGATCACATATCGGAGACAAAGTGATTTGACCCTGTAAAAACTGAATCGTGTCGCACTAATGACACGAAACAACAAAAGTAATATAGGGTAGGCAATCAAACCCCGTTCATTTTTCCTCGGGCATTAACAAAGGGCACGGTTTCGTAATTTATGTGATTAGTTGAAATGTGAAAGTCCTACTACTTCTCTTTTTGGTGTTTTCCCGATTACTTCAAATGCAAGCTACTTAACAATTGTTAATATTTCGATTTATCAAGGGGCTTAGGAGACTAACTCATGTATTGCACTAGTGAAACCAACAATCGAGACATACATTCCAAGCAATTCAGGTGTGATGATAGTTAACCGTCCTAATGTCAATTTCGTCTTTTGACATTGAAATCAACCTGACATGAGATGTTCACGACTCTCTCGAGGTCGCTCTTTACTAAATTTTCTCTAAACACAGCGGTTATTATGGTTAAAGTACAATTCTAGAATCGATGGTGATTAGTCCATGCCTTAAGCTACTAAACTCGTCTCTCGACATTGAGTTTAGCCTAGTGATGCATTGTTCTTCCCTCTCTCGAGATCAAGTACAATTATCACCGCACTTAGACCGACAATCTTAAACTACAAGTTCATCCTTGTGACAAATGCTAGTTCAAGCAAATCCTATTCTCTCGGACTCGGTCCTTAACCTATGTAATCGCTCACGAGTAGCTAATTCATGGCAATTTCTCATCAAGCACAAGCATTCATGCAATCACACCAAATTACCTAGCACAAGTACCTTAACTAACATTCAAGGAAGCAAAAGGTTCCAAACCTCCGTCCCCCGGATTACATCGATCCATCAACTCAACGGCTCTCTCGAGACTCTATGAATTGACTAAGGTCAAACTATCATAGGTCTCCAACATAGAATATCACTATCCTACACATTCAACCATCGATAATCATAAGCAATTCAAGCAATTCACATCAACACATCAAATCACCTAGAACTAATACCTCAAAATTATGGAATCATAGTGTTTTACACAAATTTGCCTCCATGGCCAAAGAACTATTTCCTAGCCATGGAGTTTAAAGAAAATCTCATGAAATCAAACACAAAACTACAATCCATATTCAACAACCAACTAGAAAAAGTGATAAAAGTATAAGAAAGCTTAGGAGATGGTGAAGCTCTTCTTCTCCAAATTTGCTCCCTTGAATTGATGCTCCTCCCTCTTCGATGCTCCACCTTGAAGCTCCTCCCAATGGCTCTCAAGCTCGAAGAATCGAGCTCCAAGAGTCTCCCACAAGTTCCCAAGTGTTTTGAGCCTCAAACCTTCAAGTTCTCTAAGTCCCCTTTCAAGTCTTTCTCCAAAATGGCCCTCAAAATGCTTAAATGGAGACTAGAAAAATGACCCTCTGATTTTCCCTCCGGTCCGGAGGCCCCAAAGGAGGCTCTTAACTAACTCCAGAGATAGCTTCCGATTTCCCCTCCGGTCCGGAGGCTCCAAAGGAGGGGCTCTCAGGTGTGCCCTCCGATTTCTCCTCCGCTCCGGAGGTTCGAAATGAGGCATTTGCTAACCTATTTCCTTCACTTTTCCACTTCCCAAAATAGACTCTAAACCCGTGCTCCTACTACAAAGATGTCCAAACCACTCGCAACATCAAAATTTCTCAATAACATCAAGGTTAAGCACAAGGACGAGCAATAAACCAATAAGTTATGGGAGAAATGCGTCGGTACGACATCCTTTCAGGCCCATAACAGACTCATTTAGCATCATGAAGAGTCACGGCTTCCACCTCGACTGGATGGAGAAATCACGTGATCCTGCCGCAGAACGCTTTTAACGTGGTTCCTCGATAGCCCCGGAGACAGATCGACTCAAACCAGTTAACATTATTTAGAGTCACGGCCTCCACCTCGAATGGTTGGAGAAACCTCAAGATCCCACGATAGAACACATTAAACAATCTTCCTCGATCAACCCTGCAATCAATATCCTTATTCCAACGATGGTGATCGACATCTCTAGAAAAATCACAAATATTTAATAATCCAAGTCTTCCAATCTCTTCGTGCTTATCAGGATCAGCCCATCGACGCCAAAGAACCTTTCATCCCTCCCAGTACCAAGTCATCGAGTAGAGATTGAATACCGAGAAAACAAACCAATTGAACTGGATGAAAAAACTAACCAAACATGGATATGATTCCACTGTCCAAAATTGTGTGTAGTCGTCCATCTGCTCCATTCACCCCGCTACCCTTACCACCGCGTCCCGCTCAAATCCCTTGTCTCCCTCTCCCTCTCCCTCTCCATCGATGCTGAACAACACCCTCCCAATCCCACCAAGTTACAACGCCCATCCCGAACTCACCCCCCAAATCGAGACTCCTGCAAAATCTCATACCCGAATCTCCGATCTCCCGCTGAACGCTGTGCTCCACAGAACACGACCCTCCCCATCGAGCCTTCATCTCCCCAAAACAAAGTCGACCCCAATCCCAGACTACTGCTGCCAATCCCCAATTTGCAGACTCATGATGCGCAACTCATCACTTGGAAGAGAGAAACCCTAACTTGTAGGGAGAGGTCGCTTTTGAAGTTTTTCCTGCCCTATATTTTGCTTGTAGCAATTCATTATCCTAAATTAATTTTAAATTGCACGGTTAATAAAAACCAATAATACCATGCAATTAAAATATACTTAATTAGGCTTTCATAAAAATATATGTACTTGATTAGAAATGGAAACAGTTGTTGTTGGTCATGGTAGGAGTCTTAACCACATGCGATCCAAATACAGAGAGAATTTTGAGATAAGTAAATAAAAACTACTTGGGGAATTTCATCATAATAAGATTTTAATTCACGGTATAAAGGCTATTATATTACTGTAAGGCAATTCCTCATTTATATGATCTACACTTATGAGACCATCATATTATTAATATAATATCCTAGACTTGTATTAATTCAACCTAAATAATATATAAGCAAGTATGAAGAAGTTACCTTGATCCACGACGGAATGCATGTGTGTTGCCTTCATAATCTCACGTCTTCTCCTCCTTAACTCTCTTATTCAATGTTCTGATATTTGATGGAAATAAAGAAACCATAATGTTTTTTCAACATTTGATGTCGTACACACATTCTCTTTTTATAGGTGATTCTTGATATCCAAATGCATTCATTTATCCATTCAATAACCAATTATAACTACATTCATCCACAGTGTACATATTCATGGAAAAACTAATGCATTTGTTTATCTGTTATATATCCACACATGTGTTCTTGATTATATCTTCATGTGAAATGCATCTGATTATTTCTTTATGTCATAAAAAACTTAACTTTAATTTAATTTATAGTAAGCTAAGAGGGAAATTATATTCCCTAAACTTTAATCACATTTATCGAGACTGGTCCATCACAGTGTCGACTATTATATTAAAGTTTACCGTTAAATACGAAAGTCACGTGAATATTATAAATATTCTAACAAATACAAGAAGGGTTAATCTCATATAAGTACATATAAATTGACATCATTTGCTAATACATATACTTAAGTTAGAAAATTGGTTTTAAAGTTAGTAAAGTTTCGTTTTGTATCAGTTTAGACAATGGGTTAGATTTCAGTTAGTTTTAGTGTAAAATGACAAAACAACTTCAATATATCATTCAGATTTTCACGAACATGGTATTGGGGATGAATGCTCTGAAAATAAGAGAAACAAAAAGAAACACTTATTATGCACCGCTCCCAGAAATTCAGTTAACATATTTATCATCGAACATTTTGACTTTGAATTCTTAGCAGCTTAAGGAGCGTTAAGCCATATCGAACAAGTTTGCATCTCAATTTAACCATGCAACTACCTCACGAGTTTGACTTTAATTGATACAATAAATTGAAGAAAATGACAAATGAAATGGATCGATCGACTTCATTTGGAAACAAATCTCGAGTTTTCTCGGGAAAATGGAAAGAAATGAGAGAAATAGATACCAAGTTAACGGTCTCGTTTTTTATCTCCTCCAAGCTGATAGCTCTCTTGTCATGAATTAGAGCTCTAGATTGGGAAATAATCTATGGAAGAGTCAACAAAACAATGCATGGGTGAAGTGAAGCAGAAGAAAGAGGTATTGACGAAGTTGGGTTCAATGGGAAAAGCTATTGATTAAATCGTTTCGTTCCCACTCCACCTGGCACTAAATTGTTTTAATTGCATATAATATAGGGATAATTCAAGGTGGCTACCCCTAGAATTGTCTGTTTTTCAGGTGGGTACACCTAGAATATATTATTTCATATAGGTACCTCCTAAGTTTTGCAAAATTTTCACTTTTCACCTCTCCGTCCAATTCCGTTAGTATTAGATATTTTTGATGTGTGAAATGACTAAAATGCCCTTAAGTGTTAAATGAGTTATTATAATTGAATTGAAAAGACTAAAATGCCCTCACATATTCTTCTAATTTTCAAACATATGTCAACCACACACTCTCTTCTCTCTCTCACCTAGCACAAATTGATCGGGAAACCCCCAATTATTATCACCATCTTACTAACGGACATTTATAGGAATCGGACATGTATGATCAAATTTTCACATAATTTATTGTCGAGTATACATGTTCTGGTGAACATAATTCACTTCTCGACAGACAATATTAATAATATTTGTGGTAAGTATGAACCCTATTTTCTACAATTTTTGTTAGGGCATACATGTTCTGGTATGAACATAGTTCACTTCGGGTCGGACAATATTAATACTCGTAATTGGAATGACGAGACCATATTCTTTTGTTATTAATTTAGAGGACATTTTGTAATTTGTGTTGGACATAGTTCACCTTAGTTGACATATATAATTTAATTGTAGAGATTAAATTACGAATCTAATTCAAATATAAATTGCGTAATTTCATTCCAAGTGGTAAATGGTCAATTTAGATTCAAGGTTCGGTTTGCCAAAGTGCAATTGGTGACCTTCACGCTGACAGATCTGATTAGTTAACACTCATCCTATTTTGCATGTAGAAATCTAATTTTAGAAATAAATTTAGATGATCTAATTAAATATATTAATTAGATATGATCTTAACTGTAATTACGTTTGGTTACTACAAATAGATATTTTCTCTTCCCAAACTAACTCTGAATATATATGCCGATTTTTTCTTATTTAAATGCGTGAATCTGTGATGTTGGATGCGCAAAGATCAGATGGTCATATTTTATACTCAAATTCTAACATAATTATAGGTTTTCAGCCAAATGCACACCTATATATATAATATGTATATCCCTTACCTTAATATACTTTACCATGAGATATGATTTGAACCGACTCAATCCGAACCGATTCTCTCTAAATATATGAAAAGAATAATATGTACATGGCCTTAACCTAAATTAGTTATTCGAAGGAGGGGTAAAATTGTCATTTCATATTTTTCGTCACTAAGTTCTTAACAGTGAATTTTTTTCATTTAGGTGACATATAAAGTTAAAAAGATGCTTTAAGTGTATCTATATGATAATCGTGTTTATCTAGTTGTACCCAGTGGCGGAAGCAAGGGAGCAGGGGGCAGTTGCCCCTGCTTGCCCAATCAAATTCTTTTCTTTTATATGTATAAATTTATATATTTCAAAAATAAATTAGAGGTTTTGCCTCTGCTTTTGCCTAATAATTTATTTTCCTTAATAACACATATTAACTATATATTTTTTTGAATGCAACTAATTTTTGTAAGTATTATATAATTAATTAAAATTTCTTAATGCTTTTAATAATTATTTAAATTAAAAACAAACTTTCTTCAAAAAGTAATATTAATTAAAAACACTTATATCACCTATTATTTATTTCCTATTTATATTTATTTTTTATAAGAATTGTATTTCCTAATTAGTAAGTTTACCCTCTATAAATATAATGCTCTCATTAAAAATAATATTAAGTTTTATAATTTCATGTTCATCCTTAGCTGACAAATGTTTTTGATCCCTCTTTTATTTACGTTTATGTCTCTCAATTCTCTATTACGGAAACTTATTTATTCTTTTAAGTCAAAGCCTTATTTGAGGTTAGTAAATTATTTTTTGATGTTGAATTATTCTGATATAATCATTGTGGTGCATTATCATTTAGTTTTCATTTTTTACACATTCAATGTTTTTCATTATTTTGGTGAATATTTATCAACTATATTGAATTTGCCGTTAATGAAAGGAATGTTCCCTAGCCCAATCAATTTATGTACAAACGTTTTATCTTCTAATAGTAAGAAAACGGCACTTTTATTATTTATTGTGTTATGATAATAAGTTGAGCTTTGATTCTTCTTAGATCATCAGGTGTATCATCACTGATAGGAGAACTCTTAAAAAGTGCTATCGATATTGCTTGAAATCATGCTTGGCAGGTCCCTAATCATAAAAATATACATATACGTAAATATATAGAACGACCAGTATGAGAATGACTGATGATCACACTCTACTGATCATAGGTAAGGAGTTACCGAGTCAGATCATAGATATCATTTAGAGAAATGATATCGGACGACCTAACTTGAGAAATGTGTTATAGATTAAGCCATGAGCATTCTCGGTTGTCGTACTTACATTTAACCATTATGAACTTTGGAGTCCTCGTGGATTCCTATGTGACAACTCCCATAGTTTGACATACTCGCCTACTTTGTCTGTAATAGGCTACAAAAGGGGTATGATTGGCTATGCAACGGGTCACATGGGGGATGTAGTTGATGGTCAAGGGATTTGTCCCTCGCGTACTAGTGGAAACGATATCTGTTTAGGCCTCTTAATGAGAATGACTGAGAGGGAATGTGCGATTTTATACTCAGTCATCTTGAGATCAAGAAACATGTTTGAATAAATAAGGGTGACGATTTTATACCTTATGTTCAAACAAGATATCTAGTGACAAAGGGATTATGATAATTACCACAAAAGGTTAAATTGAATCACCGTTCAACATGATCATTAGGTAATCATAATGTCTAACTAAATACCACTTATGATGAGTAGATCAAATGAGATTTGAAACCATTTGCTAATGATTCATAAGCCTACAGGGTCACACACAAAGAGCAAGCTCGAAGCAAAGATAAACTTACGAAACCCTTCAGAAAATTAGGAGGAGAATCCATTGCCACACAGGGGGTGTGTCGATCGACACATGCCTCTGGGCAAACCCCTTTCTTATTTCGGTTTAGGTTTTGAATATGAAACCAATAAGAAAAGAGGCAAGTGGGAGCACGATATTTGAGAAATATTTTGAATTGGGAATTCATAATAAAGTAGGATTTTATTGGAAATAAAACTCTAACTCATTGGTTATAAATATGTTGCATCGGTTTACTTTAAGCTCTAATGCAATATTCGTAACATTAGCAACTCTACGTAAAATTTCATATCTGATTAATTGTTAATCATATCTGATTTTGAGAAGATCAATTCTAGTAGATTAATGATTTTTGTCAAGTTTCGATCAAGACTTGTTCGTGTGGATACCAGTAGAGAGCGCATCCCGAAGCAAACGCTTTCAAGTGATTCGTGAAGAACCTGTTCACTCTCAAAAGTTTAATAAAGCGGGATCTATAGGAGGTAATTGAAAATCTCTAACTTTTTCATCGATTAGTCTTAAACATGAAGTAAATCCTTGTTAGATCACGGAGTTAAATTTTTGTTATTTGCTTCTGCTGCTATGAATGAGATCCTCCGTTTCCCAACAGTTAATCGATAAATTTTTAATCAAAATACCAAGGATTTTAGTTAATTGATCTGGTCTTTATAATTTTGGACTGATTCCAAACAATGGTGACTTATAAAAATCAGTAACTGACTTGTAATCATGTTGAGATTAGTGTTTGAAAATAGTTAAATTATAAGTATAAATAATAATATTATTCTTCACTTTAATACATTTTACGAAATAATTGTATAAAATATTGTCTTCCTCTTTTTGAATAATTTCTGGTTTCGGCACTGGGTGTACCTTAAGTGACATTATTCCAAACGACTTGTCTATAAACAAAAGCACCAACTAACGTGATGGCTACAACATGTAATTATAATATAATCCAAGATACTGACTGTTTCTTGCTGGTGCAAGCAAGGTAAGTTTGTTACAATTATGACATTATTATCTGACATCAGATGGTTTTGAACACTCCACTGCAGATGGACCAAATCTTAAATTATTTGATGATGCAGATTTACTTTGTACATTCGTAGGTATTGATGAAACATGGAATAGCCATTCCAACACACTCCTTTTATTATATTCCCTTTATTATATGTTCTATGCTTTCGACTTGGACAAGGATGTGAAAATTTGATAAAACAATAGAAATAGAAGTGAAAACGTCTTCTCTATAATTGATTATTATTATTATTATTATTATTGAATTGGGCCGGATTATTATTGTGGACTCATCTCCATTGGGCCATTTTTCCTCTACATGACCATTATTGGTGCCATCATCTACTAAGGCTTCTTGTGATCATTTTATGACTTGAACGCTCCCTTATTCATGGAATAAAGGATGAATTCAAGTGCAAACCATCGTTATAATACAAACGTTAAAACCGTCCATAACCATACCAATCAATGACTTCTAAATAAAATAAAAAAAAGATTTAATTGTTTTTTAAATCAGTATATAAGTCCTAAGGAGCATAGGTATAATTTCATGAACCATCAATTTAATCAGTTGCTACAATCTTGGAGGTGATTAGTTTCAAATCTCTATATAATCAATATTCATACCAATTAAAATGAACGTTCTAAAACGACATATGACGACTATGATAGAACAGAGAGCTCAACCGGAGGTTGTAGAAACTGATATAACATCGATGAATGGCGAGTTTGTACTATATTAGAGTATAAAATGATCTTTCATAACATTCGATTCATATAAAATAATCTGGTTAATCCATATTCTTTTGTGCAAACAATAATGGTGAACTGGAACAAAACAATTCTACATTAGGTTATTAACATTGCATGAAATATGAATTCGATTATTAGTAGTTGCTTTCATTGAGTAGATTTGATACCAGTGAACATTTTAAATTTCTTTCACAACAACCATTGGAGCATGGATCCAAGCATGACTGAAAAAGGTGAGCACCATTGCAACGATTGTGGGTTTTATGTTTTAAAATTGATTATTCACGGTACCAAACCTCATATTAGCATCTAGAAAAATTCAAAATTGCATTACATATGCTTATATTATTTGTTTATAAAATATGCAGAATGGGCGATCGATCAAAACAACTATTACCTACCAAATTTCTCAACAATCATGAAACCAATTATTAGGATGCGGTTTCATGATAAAACATTCAGAATAATGTACTACCAAAACTATAAGGATACTGTAGGTTCCTGACACGACTAGGAACACATAAGAGATCAGATAAGGACATATCACTTAAATGTGTGGCATGTTTGAGGGAAGGTGAACGACTGGCAAGGGAGTAAGATGAAGACAATGAACTGTGTCAATATATGACCAAGCGACTATGCGTTACAATAAGGACATGGTGTCGTGCAATGATGTCACTAAAATTGGAGATTAGCGGTATCAGATTCTTTGCCAGTGGATACATTTGAGACACTAAAATCTCAAAATGTATTGATCAATTTATTTGTTATTATGTTTATATTGAAAATAATTGTTTCATGTAGGTACGCATACACAAACAATGAAATGCAACATCATTTCACCTTTGCAAACTGTTATTCTTCTAACATTTTAAACTTAAACGAATGATAACTAATCGGTCAATTTTGAATCCATTGGATGGACAAACGTATAATCAACTACTAAAACAATTTGATTTGTGATATGTAAGAACTTGCAAATTTAACGTGACACATTAAACTTATGAAACGAAATAGGCTGTATGAAACAGAAAAACATATTGTTGAACAAAAATGGTGCCCTGTGAAACTAATTTATAGTATGAAACAAACATGAACATTATAAATTATCAAACAAATTGAATATGCTATGAAACGAAGAAATTTTTATGAACCAGAAAACGTATGAACGTTCGAAATTTAATCATGAAACATAAATTGAACAGTGTGAAACAAATTGACATCGAATAAAATGAAAATAATATGCTATAAAACAAAAACAAAACATAAGTTAAAGTCTTATTATGGTATGAAACAACCATAATATAATATGAAACAAAAATATTATACCATGAAACAAATATATGATGTGAAACAAAAATTCAAATAATTTGAAACAATCATAATGCATAATAGAATTATAACAAAACATGCCTTAGCATAACGAAACAAATGAAATTAAGAGGTTTGAAATTAAAAGAGACTCATGTCCAGAATTAATATCAATTAAGAGATTACAATCAATCCCATAAATTATACTAAGCGAGTCAAATCAGATGAGAGATGAATATGAAAGACAATGCTAACCCAATTGATTGCAAGAAGTTGATGGTAAATTAATAAAATAAATGAACTTATATGTTGCTGCAACCGGTGTCAACACTCATTTAGAACCACATATCGCACAATCAGCAGGTTATAAAACGTTCTAACGTTTGTATACTGATGACTGGTTTGTAGTCAAATAGAACCTGTGTATATATATATATAGGGGCACACTCCACTACAAACGCTCAACCCGTCTGAATCGAACGAACACATCATGGTTGTTGCTTTTCGCGCAATTAAAAGAGCACGCGACACATGGCAGTGTAATGTCTCACCGTGAGAGTGTAATGTCGCGCTCTATGCACTTAAGTGAGGGACAATTTCGAATTTTTGTGCAGCGGAGCGTACTGTTCATCTTTCTCATTTAGAGTGTATGTCAACCGTACGAGTGTAATGTCAATATAGTTCAGACTATACACTCACAAGCGCAGACTATACACTCGCAAGTGCGGACTATACACTCATAAGTGCAGACTATACACTCGCAAGTGCAGACTATACACTCGCAAATGCAGACTACACACACAAGTGCAGACTATACACTCTTAAGTGGAGACTATACATGTCATTGAGATTGTAATGTCAACCGTAGGAGTGTAATGTTCAACATTGAGAGTGCAATGTCCAACATTGAAAGTGTAACGTCCATCATTGAGAGTGACATTACACTCTCACTGGTGCATATTACACTCCGAACGAGAAAGTTGAACAGGACGCTCTGCTGCGCAAAAATTTGAAATTGCCCCTCACTTAAGTGCACAGTGCGCGCATGCCACATGTCACGTGCTGTTTTAATCTCGCAAACACTGAATGATTGGATCCCCTGTTCGGATGGGTTCGAACATGTTTAGGATTTGCACCCAAATGTGATTCTATATATATATACTTTTCATATTCTCATATTGGTGGAGGGATTTTCAATTATTTTTCGGATTAACTAATTATTACCGGTGAACAATTTTGTCGTAGATTTTGAATGGGAAAGCATTCACTCCTATAAATTGTATTTTCCATACTATAATTCGTGTTTTCTTTTAAAAACATGGTTCATGTTATAATAATATAGTTCAAGGGAGCCCCTGTTACACATAGCCTTAGTTCTTCACGTTTATTCTGTACTTGCCTTGGGTTCTTTCTTTCTTCTTGCAAAATTAGTTTTCTTTTAATAGAAATATTATTGCTGATAGAAAAAAACAAAAACAAAATATCTCAAAAGCAATCTTCCTCTTCAGTCATTATCGATCATCGGTCTTTGACTGAGCCGTAGATATTAATCATGTTCAGACTTTTCTTTTTTTGAAAAATAATTGCATCTTTTAATATCTAACAAAAAAATTAGTACATATTTGATTTTTTGTGTATTTGTAGTGCGTGTCCCCGCATTATTATTGTTTTTGTTTTGCCCGTTGTAGTATTAGTTAAAATAGTCTAAACACAGTCTTGGTTGTTGAGACTCATTGTTAAATGTCTCCATTTTCAATTGAAGAAAAGGCCAAAAATATAATATCGTTACACTCAACAAATGATATATATTATGATGCTATGGTTGACTCAAATGAGGATATATTATTTGTTATATATATGCTTTTGGTCACTGACTCTCTTCCACATAAACTATACGATACCATTTTGCCATTCCAGCCAAATTTAATCGTCTATATCATCGCGATTGTTTGGCTGCTCCGAAAGTTACAAACAGAATCCACTTCAAATCATGTAGAAAACCTCATTATTTAATTCCTTATGAGTAGTTTACTAATTAACTCACCAATTGTTACATATGAAGTATAAAGTTGATAGCTACTTTTTTGTTTTCTTCTTATTTAGTAGGATTTAGATATTGTCAACAATATGTACGATATCGAGTTCGAAGTTCAATTCATACGTTAAAAATGTTAAGAACTAACAAAAATAGACGGAATGAGTAACGATGACAGAAATGAAATTCTTAGGTATTCACCCTAACACGAAAAATTCTCGGTATAATTATGTGATAATGTGACATATCCAAGTGTAGTCATCTAGAATTATCCATTAAAATAATTAATGAGCAATCATATATTACATAACCAGGGGCGGAACTATATGGGGGGCAGGAGGGGCGTCCCCCACTTGACCTGAAAATTTAAGAATTTTGGATGAGAAAATTTGTCTGAAAATTGCAACTACTTCTCGTATAAAAGGTGTAAAGATGATAAAATGTATCCTTACCTTAGTGGTTAAAGACCATTTTTACTTTCACTTTCTATATAATAATGTTATTTTTACTATTAAATAAAAATTTTAATCATAAAACTTATAAAATATTTTTATAGTAATATTTTATACATACATTCAATAATTATTATACTTATTTTATATAAAACACATTTTTGTCGTTTTTATTTCGATTTTAGGACAATCTTAGTGATAACTAGTTTTTTATTTTCAAAATTATGGATCTATAAAAATAATATGTATTATAACTTCGTTAATCTCAACTTGCATAAAAAACCAAACTCCAATACAAAGTGACTCGACTCGAAAATTTATCTGGCTCATATTCATACATATATTTAAACTCGATTTGTCTCGAAAGAAAATATTCGAACTCGAATCTTTTTCAATTTTCTTATAATTTGTGACTATAAGTAAAACGTTTAAAAGACCAAAATCTATCTTACGAAATTTTATTTATATTTATCCTAATAAGAAATGTCGATCCCCCTACCAAAATTTCATGGTTCCGCCACTATATATAACTATTTTTAATGTAAGTAAATCGAATCAATATAAATTTTTAGGTTTTTATTCGGTTCAAAAAAGTAATTGTTAAATTAGAGATGGAAAGAAATAAATAAGTTTGAGTTTAGCTTGAGAAGAAATAATCAAACTCATTCGATTTGACTCGATACTTTTAGTTTTTCCTGTCAATCTACATTAAAAGTTCAAAATTATTATTAATATAATAATCTTAAAAACTCTTAAGAATCAAGTTTGATGTTTTCTTGTTCATAGTATAGTCAAACTCAAATCTTGATACACAACTTCTTGATAAAAAAAAGTTCAGAATTATGGTCGCAAAGGTGAGACCCTAACTGTAGAGCATCATACTATTTATGGTAAGGTCCATAGTTTAATCCCACTGGAAAAGAGAGAATGGTTTTAGAGATAGATAGGGTGATGTAATTTTCAAAAAAGAAATTGTTATAAACATGCTAAAATAATGTATATTTATTAAAAATAATATAAAAATAAATAGTTTATTAAAAGGATAATAACACTTTGTTACACCCAAGTATGGCGAAAGACAATCTCATACCCTAACTAATTTCCTCTCTATTTTAGTACCCTGACTATTTTTATTGAAAACATACCCCTATAATGCCTAAAATACCTAAACTACCTTTAGTTTAAGAAACCATAATTGAACCGGTTTAATTTGATTTATCAATGGTTCGATTTAGTTAGATCAATTTGGTTGGATCACAATTAATTCTCTTCAGTCTTTAGTCTTCAGTTCAAGTTATGTAATTTCCAGCGAATCCATTTTCACCAATCTATTCAAGTTATGTAATTTCCAGGGAATTGGAAGCTTCGAGAAAAGCAACCAATCTATTTTCACCTCATGTTCCATACAGAAACCTACAATAGTAATTTAACCAATTTCTCTGTCTCTGTTTGTGCGTAGTACACGTATTAGGTGAGAGAGGCCGCAAAACAGGACGTGCCGCTCCTCGTTCCCAGGAATCTTACTTCAGAAGATATCATCCCCGATTAGTCTAAACCCGCCACCCTCAGCTCCGTCTGGAATAAGGTATTCCTTATTCGTAGATGATTTTGAGGTCAATTTGTATTCAAGTTCACTCATTAGGTGATTTTTATCTTTAATGTTGAATGGGTAATAGGTATTTTTGGGTATTCTTTGAATAAGAAAATTCAACTGCTTGATCTATGCTCTTGAATCTAATACACGTAATCCCACCTGAGAGAGATGGATGAGAGTGAAATGGTAAATATCATTCATTTAAAATTTAAATGGATAATTAGAGTCATTTAAGTTTTTTCAATCTATTTTATCTAACCAAATTGAACCATAGATATATCAAATTGAACATGTTCAATTTTGATTACTCAAATCAAGAGTAGTTTAGGTATTGTAGGTATTTTAGGAGTATGTTGTCATAAAAATAGTCATGGTATTAAAAAGAGAGAAAATTAGTCAAGGTATGAGCTTGTCATTTCGCCATAATTAATTAGATGTAATAAAGTGTCATGATATTTTCAGGTTGATACCCCTGAAATTGTCTGTTTCTCACATGGCCACACCTATAATTTTTTGTGTCGGGGTGACTATCCATGAATGACAAATTTTCACCGTTAGTGATTCCATCCATTTCCGTTAGATTTTAACGTATAAAAAGACTAAAATACTCTTATGAAAAAAAATATATTTTTTTAAAATTGAATGAAATGACACTAATATCATTAACTAATGGACTATTAATGTTAAAATCATTGCTTTGGGGAGAATGAGAATGAGAAGATGGAGAAGGTGAAGGTTATTGATTGAACCATCAATGCTACAAATCTTTAGAATGAGTATTCAACTTAATATACATGAATAGCATATTTACCTATTTGTGTGTATAGAAACAAATCTGAATTATGCAAATAATTTTTTTAATTTGTTTCATAATATTTTTTTTTTAATTTTTAGTCAGGTATATGTTAATTGCTAGGGGTAATGTGTTAAAAATTAAATAAATAGTTAAGGGTATTAGTGTCATTTCATTTAATTTTAAAAAGAATCTATTTATCTTATAAGGGTGTTTTAGTCTTTTTATACGTTAAAATTTAACGGAAATGAATGGAATGACGGACGGTGAAAGAATTGTCATTCACGAATAGTCACCTTGACACAAAAAATTATAGGTGTGGGTGTGGCCATATGAGAAACAGACAATTCTAGGAGGATTGTCCACCTGAAAATATCCTTAAAGTGTCATTATCTTTTTATTAAATATCAAACGAGACAACTGACACCCATCAAATTTGTTAAATAAACAAATTCAATTAAAATTTGATTTGAGTTTACACTAAATATTGAATAAATCAAGCTTAAATAGTTCATCAAATACTTGATTTGGTTAGCGTGATTATGATTAGAGAACATTGATCTCAAATATCAGATGCAAGAGATTATAAATTTCATCAAGAGTGGGGAACAAAAAGAAAAGGAAAAACCAGAGAAACATCATTATCATGGGCTTGTAAAATCGTATGCAAGAGTCATGAGCGACTTGCGATTACTATTATTGCCAATAGAAAGAGATATAAATTTCATTTATGGTTTATTTCATCATTCACCACTGAAATCTCTCCAAAAGAAAAGATCATTCACCACTGAAATGGTAAGTGGTGGTACCTCCAATAATTGGTCCATGCAAGTCGCAAGATATAAAAAAGTCAAACACGTGAATGAAAAATTGGATAAGAACCTATTGGTATCTTCCTTCTCTTCCAATTGCTGGGTGGCAGAAAGAATCACCATCATGCAAATAAATGTCATTGACTCAAAACATTTAGACGAATACAATCATTATTTTATCAGGAACATATATATATAGAGATATTTTATTTCACTGCATGTTTTACGTGGTTATACAGTTTAAACGTTTTGACATTTTAATTGGTTTGTAGCTGATATTTTCACTATATAACATGCAGTGCAATGTTGTATAACATGTTGGATATATGTAAAATTGAAATCATGTATAGCATATAATGCAATGTTCTATAACGTTGGCATCCATATATATATATATATATATATATATATATTGGGAATTTCCCCACATTTTTTGCGTTGATTGTCGTCCATTTGTTTTACTATATTTATATTGAGTGTAATGTCGCGCGATTCTAAGTATAATGTCGACCCAACCTAAACCAAATTAAATTTATTTGTGGCCAGGAACACAAACGAATTTCACTATATTTATATTGGGTGTAATGTCGCGATTCCAAATATAATGTCGACCGTTTTATTTTACCAAAAGGTTGGTTTGCTCGCACCGCATGTGCTCTACCGGAGCCCGGGGCCCGGCCCAGTCGTGCTTGGCCGGTCAGACGGACGGCGGCGGCGTGCGTGTGGGTTTGGTCGTAGCCGCTGGTTACCCCTAAAAGGCCCACACACAACTGATAGAGGAAGGCAGACAAACCAATATAAACAACAAAAAAGTTTCACATGTAAGCGATGTGGGATTTCAAGTGTGAGAGAAACCAAACTTACGAGTGTATAGTCTAAACTTGTGAGTGTATAGTATAGACGTGTGAGTGTATAATCTATGAGTGTATTATCTAAACTTGTGATTGTAATGTTCATACTTGTGAATGTATAGTCTAAACTTATAGATATATAATCTATACTTGTGAGTGTATAGTCTAAACTTGTAGATATATAGTCTATACTTGTGAGTGTATAGTCTAGACGTGTGGGTGTATAAAGAGTAAACAATACACTCACAAGTTTAGACTATATACTCATAAGTGTAAACTTTACACTCACAAGTATAGGCTATATATCTACAAGTTTAGATTGTACACTCACAAGTTTGAACATTACAATCACAAGTTTGACTATACACTCATAGACTATACCCTCACACGTCTAGACTATACACTCACAAGTTTAGAGTATACACTCGTAAGTTTGGTTTCTCTCACACTTGGAATCCCACATCACTTAGATGTGAAATTTTTGTTGTTGTTTATATTGGTTTGTCTCCCGTCCTCCATCAGTTGTGTGTGAGCCTTTTAGGGGTAACCTGCGGCTACGGCCAAACCCACACGCGTGCCGCCCCTGTCCGGTTGGCTCGGCACGGCACGACACAGGCCGGACTTCGGGCTTTGGTAGACCACATGCGGTGCCAGCAAACCAACCTTTTAGATAAAATAAAAGAGCCGACATTATACTCATAATCACGACATTACACCCAATATAAATATAGTGAAAACCGTTTATGTTTCTGGCCACAAATAAATTTAATCTGGTTTAGGTTGGGTCGACATTATACCCAGAATCGCGACATTACACCGGAAATAAATGATTGGACGATAATCAACACGAAAATTGGGGGAGGGAGGAATTTCCAAAATAGTAGAGGTTTCCGTCAGTTTGGGGTTGGTGAGATTTAGTGGATTGGACGGTTGAGATGAATTCGTTGGATTCGGATGTGTTGGAGATTTGTAGTGGAGTGTGCCCCTATACATATAGGGGCGGAGAGGGCAGGGATACTTCAGCCCGTTCCCATCCGGATTCGGAGATTCCCCGTCCCGTTTTCGATCGGATTCGGAAATCCCGTCGGAGACGGCAAATATTGTCATCCCTAAACTGAGCCACACATTACAAGTGCTATTTCTCACTTTACAATGTATCAGTAGTGTGTTAATATTTTTTATTTTAGAAATACACATATTTATTTATTTTGAAAAAAAGAGAATTCTTATATTAAAATATTAATATAGTATCACGATGAACACCCAAATTAGTTGTTGGTAGGACAAGTCCCTCTCCATAGTCCCAACTAGTATCGATAATGCATATCTGGTTAACTCATGAGTCACAGACTTTTACAAGAGCGACGAATAAAAAAATGAAAATATCCTTCCTAGAGATAGACATGATGCTATAAAAATCACCTATAATACATTCGAGCATTAATTTACTTATTATTAATATAAAATCATGAATTTTAAATTTCAAAAAATATAACGATTTTGATTTTTACTGGTTTACTAATATTTTAGAAATACACACATTTACTAATTTACTTACTTTGGGAGTCATATATTGTTATTTTACTTTTTCATTTGAAATGCACAACCCCTAAACTTCATTAAATTAAACCAAAACAAAATTGATTTCTCCCTCATTTCTTTGGCTTGAACATTATAATTCTCCAAGTATTTAAAAGAATAAGAACCTGTAGATTAATCATATTTTTATAATATTCTCAATAAATTAATATTCAAACAAAACCAATAAATTATGGAACAAGAGCTTTATCGTCATCAATAGTGAGTCGGGGACATCAAATAATTAATCATATTTTTATGCTCTTTTTTCACATTTTTATAGTTTAAATCATAAATTAAATTGAATTTGTAGTATGATAGATCATCGAGTTTTGATTTTGTATGGTTTTGTTTGTTTATTATATTATTGAGTTCTAATTTTTTTTAAAATATTTATGGAATAAAATATTCGAGCTAGAGGAAGGAGAGAAATTAATTATATTTTTTTAAATTTAAAATTCATGATTTTATGAATTATTGTAATAGTAAGTATATTAATAAATATATGTATTTTTAAAATATTAAATACTATCTTATTTTTAAAGGGACACCGTAACGATTTGAGTCTTACACTATTAGTAGAAATGTTTGAGTTTTGAACCCTCTTGTGATCTGAGTGAAGAAAAGTAAGATTTGATATTAATTAAAAAGTAAATATTGACACACTACTAATACATTGTAAAGTACGCAATAACACTTTACATGTGAGCTTAATTCGCAAGTTAAAAAAAGTAGAATTTCCTCTTGGCTTAGAAACCCAAGTTCGAACCCACTATCGTGCCACGAAAAGGCAATTTCTTATTAAAAACTGACATTTTTATTGTAGCAATCATGTTGCTACAGGGGCGGGTTTGACTATACCCAACCCCGTCGGATACGGATTTTACCCGAAAACTATCCAAAATACAAAAAAAAAAATTTATAATGTTCAGAACTTATAATATATAATTATATATATAATTTCTTTAATTGAAAATTGTTTTAATGTTTTTTTTGTTAAAAAATTGTTCTACGGTACGGGTTGGAAACGGGACGCACCCGACCAAAAACCCAAAGGAAAACCCGTATCAGTACCCGATATTTTTTGGGTTTTACCCGTTCCGTTCGGGGCGAGTTAATTGAGTACCCGTCAAATTTGAGTTTTTTTGTAACCCTTACTACAGTATCCCCTAAAGTCAATAGAAATTCAGACCAACATACGAATGACACATGACAATATAACAGTAACATAATTTGTTAAATATTTTAATTAAATACATTTTTTTTGAAAAAAAAAATCTCATTTAAGAAGTCTTGGAGTGCATTTTTTAACTATTGTAGGGAGCTTCATTGGAGATGCTCTTAAAGTAACTCCAGCGTGACCCCATATTTGTATAAATTTTTGGTATTTGGGAACTTACGAACTCTAACCTAATTCCTATATCTCCTCCATCCCCATCTGCACTTATGTATACCTGCTAGTCAGCCCCTATTTATGTCGACCCGATGTAATAGTCTGCATAAATATTATATTATTATTCTATATTATTTCTTTTACATCTCTCTTAATATTTTTTTAAATTGTCAATTTTTCTTCAAAATAAAAAATGTAGAGATATGTTTACTCTACTCGCTGGTGATAAAAAAAATTTAAATTTATGGAAAACGAGCTGTCGATGACGGGTACGGGGTTCTAAAAATTTCTCATACTCGCCGAGTTTTGAGCAAGACAAGTACTTGATACTTTGAACAATTTTTTCCGCAGGTTCGGGTTTGGAAAAATCCACCCCAAACATGCCCTATTATCATTCCTATGATACTAGGAATTCTCTTACGAGATAAGGTTTTGAACTCACCGGTGATCAAAAAATGTAAATTCCTTAAAGATGAGTTGTCGGCGACGGGTACAGGGTTCTGAAAAATTCTTGTACCCACCGAGTTTTGAGAAGGGCAAGTACCTCATACTTTGAACAATTTTCTGAGCAAGTTCGGATTTGGCAAAATCCACCCCAAACATTCCCTATTACCATTTCTATAATACTAGGAAGTCTCTTATGAGATAAGGTTTTGAACTCACCGGATTTCCTCCTCGCCACAGTCTGCTCCTCGTCTACAAGAGCTCCTTATTTCCTTAAACTCTGAACTCAAGAACCATGCATCATCCTATTTTGCAATCGACTCATTTTTTACTTTGCCGGTGATTTGGAATAGATCATTTTTATTTACGAATAACATCGCTTGATCTCGCTTGAAGAAGATGACATCGTGCTCATCAGCATAGAACCATGGTTTGATATCAACACGAGCTCCTCAGTGATTAATACTAAAGGCCCCAGGTGCACTAGTGCGGGCATTATCCGATCTTTCTCAACCTTCATCAAGAAAGAAGATGATTATCTATAAAGAAAAATGAAATGTTATCTTCAATTTTAAGATGTAATACGATCTTTTGTCTTATTTTGAAGTGCTAGAGCATATTTAGCGCGGCTCTCTACAAAATTGGAGAGAATGCGAATGAAAAAATCGTATTTTAATGAGACTCTTTCACTTTAAATAACTTTTTATAATATGAAATTTCGTACCCTCTTTTTCGCTCTTCTATTATTTCATTGTTTTTTATCATGACTTTATGTTACTTTATCGTGTGTTCAATGTTAACAAGATGTTGTATCGTTATTTATTTATTCATTCTCTTTAATTATTATCTCATAATTTACTTTATCACTCATTATAAGGCTCATTGTTTCGTATTATTCTTTAATATTAAAAGCAGAAGTTATAGAAATATTGTTTTTACAGATAGTCATTAGTGAAATTCTGGTTAAACGCAAGATGTCTCGTATGATGTTGGGACTAAGTGTGAGACAGCTTGCCGGTGAAAAGTCAATAAACAAAATAACGAACAGAAATTAAACGAAACATGAGTTGGTTACCCAGTTCGGTGCAACATCACCTACGTGTGGGGGCACTCTGCCAGTGAACAAGTTCCACTATATGTAATCAATCACACATACAAAGCTTCTCTTGATTAGCACCCTAATCTAAGCTCTACAGTATTATTACTAGTGTGAACTTAACCTAGGGTCTCCCCCTGTATTCGAGCCTCCGACTCGAGTCCACTCTTGAACTGATCCCACAGTTCCGTCTCCTCCTTTGTCATCGTCTTCAAAGGTTTGCACACAACTTCACCGGTGCAGGTTCGTTCAAATTAACCAAACAATGTTTTTGCGAATTTTTGTTTTGAACACACAAGTTATGATCTTAGCTACAACATACAACTCCTTAATATGCTCATCCAACACGTTCAAGGACCCTGTATATTATCAACCAAGATATAGCTACATAGCACCACCCCCTACGGGATGTGATGCAGTGGGGTCGAAGAAGTCGGTATGTAGAATGTAGAACACCTGGAGTTATCGCGAAAGTGTCAAATTTCGACAAAAAACTAGTGTTTTCTGGGCGGAAACGGCGTTCTGAGCACAACTCATGGCTATGCCATGAAGTACGGAGAATTTCGGCCATCCAATGTCATCTTTGGGGTCAAAATCGCAGATTATTAAGTTTCAGGCAGTTTTTACAATTTTAATAATTTGTTTCCTTTTCCAATTATTTTAGATTTCCTTTTCTACAATTAGGGTTTGGTTTGGTTTTGTCTATTTAAGCACTTTTATAAGTTTATTGTTAATTAGTTTTGAACTTAATAAAAAAATCGAGGTTTCCCTCAAATCTATCACCTTCGGTATTCACAAGAATCAACGAATTTTGATAAAGAATTCCTCCTAGCCACGTACGCTGCATCAGTTGGTATCAGATTCTAGTCGATCCTGAGGTATACAGCCCCGTAGACAACAACGAGCCGCTCCCCAAGGTGCTGATGATGATCAAGTTGAGTTACGACGTGAAAACGTTGAATTTTGATGTGAGAACGACGATTTGAGGCGGTAGGTTGAATTATTGACACGAAGAATGGATGAATTGCGTCCTTTCGCCGGTTACCGGAATCGTTCACCCGAACGCCCTAACCAACGGTGGGAACATGGTTTCAAGGTGTAAATTCCACAATTCAATAGCAATCTTGAACAGGAGGAGTTCATAGATTGGCTATCACCGCCGATTTATGATGATTATGATGAACAAGATGCAGATGCTGAATCTGGAATTGTAGAAGCACAATTGAGTCAACATGAGCAGAATATTCGAGGAAGAGATGCTTTGTTAGCAAAGGATGAAACGTTATGTTGCGTCAAATACTTGTTCTTACCTGATTCATGCAACAATGGTTACGAACAGTTTTTGGAGGGTATCTAGAGCTTGTACAATGAAAACAGGACTGAAAATCTTGCAATAGTAGCCGAAAATTATTGGGAGCCTTACATGTATATTGTTGCCTTAATCAGCAACGAGAACCTAATACCAGCATCATGTATCAACGATAGAAGGCTCAAATTCCAAGGTTGGGTAATCGATCAAGGGGCGTGTACTTTGATAAGGAAAGTCCAGAAATTTAACATGGAACCCGAGATTAAGTGTTACACATTTACGATCCAGCTTGCGAACAAGGTGAAAGTACTTAGTACATCTGAAAATTTGGTGGGAGGTGCTACAAAGATATGGGATACCGGGGTGATTTTTCTTCTGAGGAGGATGTTGCGGATCCAGATTCGAGGTCGAATCTTCTCCATCCAGGAGAGAATGATGCAGTGCGGTCGAAGAAGTCGGTATGTAGAATGTAGAACACCTGGAGTTATCGCAAAAGTGTCAGATTTCGACAAAGGACTAGTGTTTTCTGGGCGGAAACGGCGTTCTGAGTACAACTCATGGCTTTTCCATGAAGTATGGTGAATTTCGGCCATCCGATGTCATCTTGGGGGTCAAAATTGCAGATTATTAAGTTTCAGGCAGTTTTTACAATTTTAATAATTTGTTTCCTTTTCCAATTATTTTAGATTTCCTTTTCTACAATTAGGGTTTGGTTAGGTTTTGTCTATTTAAGCACTTTTATAAGTTTATTGTTAATTAGTTTTAAAGTTAATAAAAAAATTGAGATTTCCCTCAAATCTATCACCTTCGGTATTCACAAGAATCAACGAATTTTGATAAAGAATTCCTCCTAGCCACGTACGATGCATCAGGGTGGAACGATCACCTATTTGTAGAAGATGTAACCAGACTCTTTAGGGTTTCCTTAAGGATCTCGTATGCGCTTTGCCGATTCCATCTCTTCCACGTTTCCTTTTTGCTGCTGCACAGTTGATACAGAAATAATCCTTCTGATATTCGAAGATATTCTAATTAAGGAAACTCTAGAAAGTCTTATGCCGAGATGTTAGATCGTGATGTCCGAGACTTTTGGATGGACATCTTCTGATTTGAGCATCGGCGTTTTAGGTCGCGACATATGGATGGACATCATTCCACCATATAAAATAGCCAACATCCGTAGGAACCACAATCTCCCCTTTGGCTATTTTTGGGGCGAGCACTCCTTTTCTTCACGTATCCTGGAGAGAGAGTCTTCGATCTAGTAGCTCAGACCGCATGATGTCTGAGACATATGGTTAGACATGATACACCATAAGTTATCAAAACACAAAGCACATGCAAAAATATATTATGCAAGTAAAGCTGATATCTTCAGTGAGCTCCATCTTGGCGTTCTCCTTGTCATTCTTCACGTGAAGCTAGTCTCAACTAGCCTTTACTCCCCCTGATTGCCTCAAAAATATGCCAAACAGGCATATGCAATCAAAGACAATTATGCTCATATAGCAGAATATAACTTGAAGCAAAGTCGTAACCACCCCAAAAGTACCAAGGCTTAAACAACAGCCTTACATCTGTTCAACTCGGAAATCCCCCGAGGTAAATAAGTTTGATAAAGTCATCCCAAAATAAGAAATTGGTCGAGTGCAAGGTTTAGAAAGTAGTAACCGATCTAAATACTGGCAGAGCTTGATTCTTCATCATCTTCCACGTCAGTAGCGTCCTCTTCCATAGATACATCCTCCATTTTCTTCTTTCCCTTCCTGTCCTACAAGAGATCCTGGAGCACTCCTTCACAGATAGTCTTTCTAGAGAGCACGATGTCTATGGTGTTCTCCAGGAACTTGATTTCCTCGCGCAGCTCTGTCACAACATCTTTCTGGACATCAGTGGATCCAGATGTTCTCTTTGACATTCCACCAGAAGGATGTCCGATGTCCGGGACATGCGATCTTTCAAAGAGCTTCGGGCTGAAAGACAGAGGACTAGGTTTCTTTCCAACTGCATCAGTGCTTCGGAGCAGCTTAGGTCTTTGGCTTAGGATGATCCCAGTGATAAGGGAGGGAAAGCCAATCGGCATTTTGACCGCGAACGATTTTGCATGTTTCATCAAATGGTCAATCACAAATTTGCCAAAATCGAAAGTAGAACGCGTACCTATCAGGTATATCAGCTTAGCAAGTTTGGTCGTGATGCTAGAGCCGTGTGTGGAAGGCGCCCAATTTGCGATGCCGAATCCGAAGAGTACCGAGTATTTTGCAGTGAGAACTGAGGAGGATAGCTTCCCCATGGTAGGCCAGATTCTCTGTGTATCCCCAGATATCTCCTGGACAACTTTGTTCAATGATAGGACATCATTTGAGACATCCGGAGTGTCTCTTCCAAAATAGTTGTTAACAACCTCTTCTGTGAAGATGCATGACTTCCCTCTGACATACACTTTTCTATACTCCAAACTAGAGGGTATGTCGAAGGTAGGAGATATATTAACTATGAATTCTTGGAAGGAGATGTTGTATATCTTTGCGGGCGAAACGTTTTTCGGGAGCTTCTGTCCTCCAATATACTTAGGCTCAACAGGAGCCCTTTCAACAACTTCCACTTCTTCTTCATCCGAGGTAGGTTCATCAACAAGATGCATCGATTTCTTTGGAGACTTTGTTTTGGCAGGACTTGCTGCCTTGTCAGCTTTTCGCTTCTTTTCACTCTTTCCTGCAGACTTACTTGCAATGATGACTTTTCTTTTCTTTGTGGAACCTTTCTTTTCATATACAACAACCTCAATAGGCTTCTTTCTCTTGGACTTGGACATGGACCTAACAACAACGTCTATCTTGGAGACCTCAGCCTCTTCCTTTTCAGAGGACTCGTCAGACTTCTCAAAGTCTTCAATCTCTTGCCTCATATCGGCAAGTACAGTGGCTACAGATATACTTGGGTCTTCATCAACTTCCTTTGATAGTTCGGCTTCTTTTGGGTTTTCGGCAGGATTAACCCTAACTTCTTCACGCGGGAAGATTGTTTGCAGAATAATGGCTTCCACAATTTCACCAGGGACTCCAATATTTTCCAACCCCTCTAAATTGATGGGCAGAGTAGAAGTGATACCTCCAACACTTGAATCGGGAAATTTGGAGTCAAGGATTACAGGGTTACCTGGCATAGACGAAGTTGGAGCCGCTTCTTCTTCAATGACACTTGCTCCGACAATGGGAGCCTCTGAAGGTTCAGCAATGGCAGTCCCTGGTTTGGTTGGTTTAGGGATCTCTTCTCGGGCCTTTTCTTTCTTTTTCTCTCCTTTCTTCTTCCCGGAGCTTGATCGTGAGGGAGACATGGATTTCAGGCGCAGGGCCTTCTTCCTGGCAAAGTTAGCCGCAACCTTACCGCTTCGTGTGCCCACCATTGTTGAGTTTAAGAGAGCTTGAGACGAGAGTGAGAGAGAGAGAGAGTAAGCGGAGAAGGTTGAAAATCCCTTTTGGAAAGTGGAAGGTTAGAGAGGCAAAACCAGGCAGTTGTGAAAATAAACCCTTTAAAAATAGTGGGACCGAAAAATAGGGAATAAAATAACTGGTATTTTTAAGAGGTCAGCACTTTCCTTCTTCCTACTTGAGTGGGCGCTGAACATCTTTCAGCCCATCATGAGGTGTGGATGTCAACTCCCATAATCCACACCACTCTTTCCTTGGCTTTTAGTTTTAGACGACATCTCGATCATACAAAGGCCTAATGATGACCTTATACTTTCGAATCGAGCAGTGTCAAGGGTCTTAGTAAAAATATCAACCAATTGCCTTTCAGTGGGAAGGTATTCCAGCTGAATTATCCTTTCTTCCACAAGATCTCTTATAAAGTGATGACGAATATCTATGTGCTTCATCTTGTTGTGTTGAACATGATTCTTAGATATGTTTATGGCACTGACATTGTCACAGAATAATGTCATGACATCTTGCTGGACATCATACTCTGACAACATTTGCTTCATCCAAAGTAGTGGAGTGCAACTACTTCCAGCAGCTATATACTCTGATACAGCTGTAGACAAGGCTACACTGTTTTGTTTCTTGTTGAACCACGAGATGAGGTTATTGCCCAAGTAAAAGCATCCACCTGAAGTACTTCTTTGATCGGTGGTACTCCCAACCCAATCAGCATCACAATACCCAATAAGGTTAGACGTTGTATCAAAAGAGTATAATAACCCCAAATTTACCGTTCCAGCAACATACCTCAAGATTCTCTTGGCTTGAGAAAGATGACTCACCTTTGGGTTTGCCTGATGTTTGGCACATACTCTGACGGCGTATGTTATGTCAGGACGACTTGCTATGAGATATAACAGACTTCCTATGATGCTTCTGTATAGGCTGTGGTCTACTGATTTTCCATTTTCATCTTTGGACATCTTTGTGGTTGTGGCAATGAGGGTCCGTTTGTGAGATACCTTTTCCAGACCAAACTTCTTTACCAGATTCACAACATACTTTCTTTGAGAGATGAAGATCCCATTCTTCATTTGCTTGATTTGGAACCCCAGGAAATAATTAAGTTCTCCCACCATGCTCATCTCGAATTCTAACTGCATGTGACTCACAAAGTGTTCCACCATATTGGTAGACATCCCTCCGAAGACTATGTCATCAACATAGATTTGAGCAATCATGATGACTTTGTCTTCCTTCTTAACGAACATTGTCCGATCTACTCCTCCTCTGGCATAACCATTCAGTATTAGAAAAAGTGTTAGTCTTTCATACCAGGCTCGAGGAGCCTGTTTCAGGCCATAGAGAGCTTTCTTGAGCTTGTAGACATAATCCGGTGCCTGTGGGTCGACAAATCCCTTGGGTTGAGCCACGTAGACTTCCTCATTTAAGTCTCCATTTAAGAACGCACCATTCACATCCATTTGATATAGCTTGAACTTGAGATGACATGCAATTCCCATCAGCAGTCGAATGGCCTCTAGTCTGGTTACAGGAGCGAAGGTTTCTTCGAAATCTACTCCTTCTACTTGAGTATACCCTTGAGCCACCAATCTTGCTTTATTTCGAGAGACGTGTCTAAGTTCGTCTGTCTTGTTCTTGAAGATCCATTTCGTTCCTATCATATTGATGTTGTCTGGTTTTGGCACCAGTTCCCAGACGTCATTCCTTTTGAACTGTCCAAGCTCTTCTTGCATGACATTTACCTAGTACTCGTCATTGATTGCTTCTTGAACATTCTTTAGTTCCACCTTTGAGACGAAGCAGACATTTCCTATCCATGGGCAAACCGGCCAAGAACATGCAAGGACTAGGATATTCCTCAGAAGCCACCATATCTAAAATAATCTTTGTTCCTCAGCAGGATAAACGACCTCTGCCTATTCCCACGATAAACCCAGCAGGATAATCTTTTGATTAGAATAATGTGCAGTAAACACCGTGTAGTTACGACGGTTTTAGAGATTGGCTGATTTTTAAAGGAACTGAAGAACATGTTACAAAGAATGTCGAAGCATCTTCTACGACATCTTGTGTAACATTGTTGACGGCGTCTCGGCAAACATCCTGATTGACAGAAATCAGGAAAGTGCAGTTTTCGGCAGAAAAGAAAGAAGGCGATTAGGAAATTGCAGAACGACTCCTAATTTGAAAAGGAGAAAGACGGCGATTAAGAGGAAACCCTTTAGGGTTAGTACTCATCCACGATTGCTATAAAAGCTTAGGCTACCCCCTTAGCAATCGTGTGGTTCACTATTTGTTTCCTACCAACAATTTGCAAGGTTCTTAGACGTGAAGGTTTGCGGGCTGAGAAATTGCAGATTGAGCTTAGGATATTGTGTATCACATAACTATAGAGAGTTAGGTGATTGAGGGTTTACTGAAGTCGTGAGTGAAGACTGCACGCAACAACCAAGCTTGAAGAAGACTTGAAGACGACAGAGCAAGGCGATTGCTCGAAGAGTGGAATCAAGACGTTCTTGGATTCAGGGGGAGACCCTGAGATAGATTGCACTGTAAGACGTAGCATAAAGTATAGATCTAGGAGTGATCACAGGTACTTGTATGTTCTGACGGATTACTGATAAGTGAAATCTTTCCACTAGGCTGAGAGCCCCCAGACGTAGGTGACGTTTCACCGAGCTGGGTAAACAATCTGTTGTGTCATTACTTATAGCTTTATATTTACTGTCCTGCATTATCTACGCAAGAAGTCAGACACAACGTTATAGCATCCTGCGTAATATTGTGTGTGGCATCTTGCACGACTATCTGATCAGAATTTCAATTGGTATCAGAGGGGGCACCTATAGCTTTAGGTGAGTTCCTAAACAAATATTTTGATTAAAGATGGACAATACCAGAGAAGGAGGATCCATAAATCGACCACCTGTTCTAGATGGAAGCAACTATGGCTATTGGAAGGCTCGGATGTGTGCCTTCATGAAGTCACTAGACAACAAAACATGGAAGGCTGTAATCAATGGTTGGAATGCACCACAACTCAGTGACATTGATGACAATCCTATCGGCCCAAAACCAGAAAAAGACTGGACTGATGATGAAGATGAAGAATCACTGGGAAATTCTCGAGCTCTGAATGCTATATTCAATGGTGTTGACAAAAACGTGTTCAGATTGATCAACACATGCCCAACTGCCAAATCAGCATGGGACATCCTGGCTGTTGCATATGAAGGAACAACTAAGGTTCGAGAACAAAAACTTCAATACCTGACTACCAACTTCGAAGCCCTCATCATGAAAGAAGACGAATCAATTGCAGATTTCAATGTTCGTATTCGTGATCTAGCCAATGAATCCTGCTCTCTGGGAGAACCAATGTCTGATGAAAAATTGGTAAGAAAAACCCTGCGTGCTCTTAGCCCTAGGTTTAAGATGAAGATCACAGCAATAGAGGAAGTTCATGACCTCAAGGTCTTGAAATTTGATGAGCTGATGGGGTCTCTAATGACCTATGAGTTCTCTACCCAACATCGTCAAAAGGAACAAAGGAGTTGCTTTCAAAAGCTCAACACACAAGCAACCAGATCCTGAGGAGTCCGATTCTGATGAAGACATCGATGTTACAATGGCCCTTCTCACAAAAAATTACAACAAAGCCATGAGAAGATTTAGTCGAATGGGTGGACGGAATGTCACAGCAAATGCCAGAAACAAAGCTCCACAAAAAGCTCAAGTTGGAGGAAGTCTTGACAGACCAAACAGGAGTGGGGAAGAAAACAAAAAAAAAGGACTTTAATGTCATGAATGTGAAGGATTCGGCCACCTCCGTAGAGAATGTCCAAATTTCCTCAAACAACAAAAACGAGGATACAATGCCACCCTATCAGATGATGACAATGAAGATAGCGGATCTGAAGAGGTAAGCAACTTTGTTGCATTCACTACTACTACTCCTGCATGTAATGTTGATAATGCTGCCAATATTAATGATGATCCAACTCCAAATGAGAATTGGACTAAAGAGCAACTAGTCAAGGCATACAAAGGCTTGCATATTAGATGGATCAAGGAAACTCTGATACTTGATCAACAAGGCGAAAGGATTATTAGTCTTACCAGCGACAAGTCTAGATTTCTAGAGACGATTGTGGAGCTAAAACGAGAGATCACCAGACTTAATGGAGAAATTAGTCTCATGACTAAATCGGTAAAGATGATGAATCCTAGCACAGAAAGCCTTGACAAGATTCTATCGGTGGGAAAACAGGCCAAAGATACGACGGGACTAGGATACACACGCGCTGTCCCCTCAACGACAGTGACAAAGTTTATCCCACAACAAGCCATGGCTGACAAGAGACTACTGGATGCCCCAACACATCCTACAGGACGACCTACAACAAAAGCCATAACATCGTCTACAAATTGTTCTTGTCAAGTAACTACCAGAAGACATCCTCCACGCAAACAACAAAGTTACAGAAGACCAGCTTATCAATATCAATAGATATGCCATTACTGTGGTCAACCAGGTCACATCAGACCTTTTTGTTTTCAACTTCTTAAGAGGAAGCAAGCTCAGCTACCACAGAAGAAATACCAAAGGCATCTCTTATTTCCTCAAAAGACATCCCGTCTTGAATGGAGACCTAAGAACCTGGTCTATCGAGCTAATGTTGCATATACATCCTTAAGTGCATCAACAAACAAAGACTGGTATCTCGACAGTGGATGTTCTCGACACATGACAGGTACTCCAGAGTTTCTCTCCAATCTTAAATTATATACCAACTGCTTTGTTACGTTTGGAGATGGGATTCGAGCTCGAATCATTGGAAAAGGAGTGCTCAAGCATCCAGGAGCCACTTACCTGACTGAAGCATTACTTGCAGAAGGACTTAAGGCAAACCTGATTAGCATCAGTCAGATCTGTGATCAGGATTTAGAAGTGAAATTCACTAAAGAAGCCTGTATAGTTAAAAACTTCGATCAGGTCACTATTCTACAAGGAGTTCGCTCAACGGATAATTGCTATATCTGGTCTCCCGAGACACATATCGAAGCGACTAAGTGCCTTGTCTCCAAAGCAGAAGAAACCAAACTATGGCACCGAAAGCTTGGAAATCTAAATCTTAGAAGTATGCAGAAGGCAATCTCAGAGCAGACAATCACAGGAATTCCAAACCTGAAAATAGTAGAAGGAAAGATCTGCGGAGAATGTCAGATTGGTAAGCAAACCAAGATGTCACACAAGAAGCTACAGCATATCACCACCTCTCGGGTACTTGAGCTAATACATGTTGACCTCATGGAACCAATGCAAGTTGAAAGCCTTGGAGGAAAACGATATGTCTTTGTATGTGTAGATGATTACTCACGATACACCTGGGTTGACTTCCCCCGTGACAAATCAGACACCTTCTCGATCTTCAAAAATCTATGCATTCTGGTCCAACGAGAAAAATGAGAGACAATTGGCAAAATCATCCGCCTTCGTAGTGATCATGGTCGAGAGTTCGAAAACAGCAAGTTTGCAGATTTCTGCAACTCAGAAGGGATAGCGCATGAATTCTCAGAACCAATCACTCCCCAACAGAATGGCATTGTTGAGCGCAAGAACAGGACTCTACAGGAGATGGAGAGAGTTATGATGCTGGCTAAGGACATACCAACTCACTTTTGGGCAGAAGCGCTTAACACTGCTTGCCATATCCACAATCGAGTCACTCTCCGACCAGGTATGTCAGTAACTCATTATGAAATATGGAGGGGGAGAAAACCAAATGTTAAGTACTTCCATATCTTTGGCTCCACTTGTTATATTCTGGCTGATAGAGAGCCTCGTCGAAAGCTTGACCCAAAAAGCGATGAAGGCATCTTCCTTGGCTACTCAAGGAATAGTCGCGCATACCGAGTCTTCAACAAACGAACCAAGACCATGATGGAATCAATCAATGTTGTTGTTGATGATGACTGCGATGATGCCTCAGAAGATGCGACGGACGAAGACGTAGCCTATCCGCCCAACAAAGTCCGGAAGAATGCTATTACTGATATCAGAGAAGATGCTAGCAGCAAAACAGAAAATGATGATGCTAGCCCAACTGTCGATCATGACGAAGGAGTTCCTGAAACCAGCAACAAGAATCCCTCGCGAAGAATCCAGACGAATCATCCTATCTCTGGAGTAATTGAAAATCTGAATGAAGGCATACGGACTCGGTCAAAAGCCCCTGAAGACTACAACGAGATGATAGGCAATATTTGCTTCGTTTCAAAGACATAACCCAAAAACATCAATGAAGCCATCAATGATGAGTATTGGGTCAATGCTATGCAAGAAGAGCTGATTCAATTTGATAAAAATCAGGTTTGGGAACTGGTGCCCAAACCAAGTGAAGGAAACATCATAGGCACTAAATGGATCTTCAAGAACAAATCCGATGAGCTTGGCAACATCACTCGCAACAAAGCCAGGTTAGTTGCTCAAGGGTATACTCGAATTGAGGGTGTCGACTTCGATGAGACCTTTGCTCCTGTGGCAAGACTTGAAGCAATCCGTCTCCTGCTAGGGATATCATGCCATCTACAGATAAAGCTCTACCAGATGGATGTCAAAAGTGCGTTCCTGAATGGGGACCTCAATGAAGAAGTATGTGTCACAACCCAAAGGATTTGTTGACCCGCACTATCCTGATCATGTGTATAAACTAAAGAAAGCTCTTTATGGGCTGAAACAAGCACCAAGGGCTTGGTATGAAAAGCTCACAAAATTCCTCATCCAAAGCGGCTACACTAGAGGGGGAGTCGACAAGACCCTATTTGTGAAGAATGAAAATGGGAATTTAATGATAGCTCAAATCTATGTCGATGACATTGTTTTTGGAGGGATGTCAAGCAAGATGGTAGAGATATTTATTCAACAGATGCAGTCAGAATTCGAGATGAGCATGGTGGGAGAGCTTACTTATTTTCTAGGCTTCCAAATCAAACAACAAAAGGATAGCATCTTCGTATCTCAGAGCAAATATGCGAAGAATATTGTCAAGAAGTTTGGGCTAGAGAAAGCCTCACGTAAAAGGACACCAGCAGCTACACATGTCAAGCTAACTAAAGATGATCCAGGAGAAGCTGTCCACCAACACTTATACAGAAGCATCATCAGTAGTCTTCTCTACCTTACTGCAAGTCGACCAGATATTGCCTACTCTGTAGGAGTATGTGCAAGATATCAAGCTAATCCTAAGGTTAGTCATCTCTCCCAAGCCAAAAGAATTATTAGATATATCTCTGGGACTACAGAATTGGGTTTTTTATACTCATTCGACACATCCTCTACCTTGGTGGGGTATTGTGATGCCGATTGGGCTGGAAACACATCGGATAGGAAAAGCACATCTGGAGGATGCTTCTTCCTTGGCAACAACCTCATATCATGGTTTAGTAAGAAGCAAAACTGTGTCGCCCTTTCCACTGCCGAATCAGAGTATATTGCTGCTGGGAGTAGCTGCACACAGCTACTATGGATGAAGCAGATGTTAGTCGAATACAATGTCAGACAGGATGCCATGACTTTATATTGTGATAATGTCAGTGCTATCAACATCTCCAAAAATCATGTCCAACACAGTAAGACCAAACACATTGATATTAGACACCACTTCATTCGAGAATTGGTCGAAGACAAGAAGATCATCCTAGAGCACATTCCTACAGAGAAGCAACTTGCTGATATTTTCACAAAGGCATTAGATGCAAGCAGATTCGAGGATCTCATATCATCACTCGGTCTGTGCACCATCAGTGAACAATAAGAAATTGCAGAAACGGTTGAGAGGAGTTAGTTGGTGCCTCTTCATGAACCGGTCTATAAATCCAACGCATGTCATTGGTCCAAGCATACCAAAAGCCCATATAAAAGAAAGGAAAAGATACGCTCAGACACTGAAAGATTTGAATCATTTGTTTTTAAACTAAAAACCTAGTCTGCCTCCTTCCTGTGTTTGCTCTCGTCTCCTTCACCATTCACTCTCTGCAATTCTCACAACATACACAAGAATGGTGAAAACACGAAGCACAGTAGCCCCAAAGAAAGCCTCCGAATCAAAGAAAGCTGAAGCAAAAGGCTCCAGGAGCAGCAAAGCGAAAACGAACAAGCATGGAGTTCGGATTAAAGGGCCAAAAACCCTGAAGAATTCAGAACAAATCCCCAAGGATGCTTCACCAGAAAAAGCCCCAATGCCAGTCTTTACTCGAGTTCCCAAAAAGTCTCGGACCGAAAGCTCTGCATTCTCCATGTCTGACCTAACTGGGCCAGAAAGGGAGACTGATCTTAGCCAGGAAAGTCGAGAAGCCTCCATGCAAATCGTCGCACTTCCAACACCAACAAATATCCCAGGTAACGATTTCTCTACCGATACTTCTAGGAACAGTGATTTGTTGGAATCACTGCTGGAAAACCAGGACCCACCTCAAGAAGGTGTGGTAGAGGAATTGATAAATCCAGACGGAGAAAAGGAGGATCTGACCCCGGTCAGTCAGGGTTGGAACGCATTGCTGAAGGAGAAGGAGGAGAAGAAGAAGGAACAAATGTCATGCCGAAAGCCACTGAAAAAGTTGTAGTAGAGGAAGAAATCGCTGACTCGGAAGAAACCGAGGAAGAAGAAGAGAAAGAAGAAACCAGAAACGGAGAGACCGATCTGGAAGAAGCTGAGAAAAAAAAAGATGCCACCACCAACAACACAGAAGAAAACCCTCTGGATGCCAGAGAAGATGTCACGGAAGAAGCTGCTGAGACGGCACACACAGTGCTGTCGTCCCTGAAGAAAAAAGTTCTAGAAGAAAATGAAAGTTTGGCTGTTATGGTTGGAAAACTAAAAGAAACAAGAAAAAGAAAGGAGGTCAAGGATGCTGGAGGTCCCAGCAACAAAAAAGAAAAAGCTGTGTGTCAAAGAAAAATGGAAGAAAGTAATCTCGACAAGGAGTTTGATAGATGAAACAACTGATAATGACGTTGAAGAGGTTCCTGCTAAGGAAGGAAAGAAGAAGAAGGCCCTGAAGACGGCCAAGAACACCGTAAGTGTCACCTACGACAATGTGTCGTTTCACTCAGTAGACGGTGCAACAAGGTGGGAGTTTGTGTTTCAAAGAACGGCGTACCCAGAAAAGACACTGTCGTCGGAGCTGCTTGGACTAAAGGCCATTGTACAGCTCCTGGAGAAGGCGGAGTTAATGAGAACCGTCACAAACATTGGTAACCACTATCCCCTCCTGGTTAAAGAATTCATTGCAAATCTGCCTACGGGGTTTGGGACTCCAGATGATCCGGAGTTTGAGATGGTATATGTCAGAGGCATTCGCTTCACCATCTCCTCTGACATTATCAATGACTTCCTGGGAAGGAAGCGAGTTCGATCTATGCCACCACTCGACCTAAACAAAGTCCTCCGAGAGATTACCGGAGATAAAAGCAGAACATGGCCAACCAAAGGCACAGTGGCATCGTCAGATCTTACTTCCAAGTACTCCATTCTCTTCCGGATTGGAGTAGCAAATTGGGCTCCCTCGACCCACGCATCATCTATCAAACCCGAGCTGGCAATACTGATCTACCAAATAGGTATCGGATCTAAACTTGACTTTGGACAATTTGTGATTGATCATCTTATTCGCCATGCTAGATCACTTGCTGTGAAAATTCCCATTGCCTTTCCATCCCTTATCTCTAAACTACTTGTACATCAACACTCCGGAGTGTTGAAAACATCGGATAAGGTTGTCAAAAGAGGAGGACTGATTGTGGTGAGCCACAAGTTGTTTGAGGGAAAGCATGCTCCTGATCTTGTCAGGCCAGAAGCCAAGGCAAAGAACAGTCGAGCCACAAGTGCCGCCCCTCTAACCAAGACCACCAGCAGGGATGCAGTTATGCTTCAACGAGAGATAGTCGTGCTTGACGAGGACATTGTCAATTTGAAGACAGCTCTGAAACATCTCTCCCAGCGCCGAACACACTGCGCCAACCTGCTGAAATCCATGTCTCCTCCGGGCTCCGAAGATGATGACACAACCTCCCTGCCTAATGATCCAGAAGAAGCTACCCAAGAAATCTCCACTGAAGCCATAGAAGAAGAGACTGCAAGTTCCAGCAGCAGCCCTATTTAAATTTCATGAACTTTCTGACTCTCGAACTACTGAACAATTTTACTTTTGTAATATTTTGTTGAACACTGTATCACATTGACTCTCGACTGCTGATTGAGAGTGAGTGTGAATTATGTTTGGGTTTATTTTGCTTATTTCCCGGATTTGTTACAATATTTTTTTTATATTTTGGCTCTTTTTGAGCCAGCAAAGGGGAGTAAGAGTTAGAGTATAGATATCGCGCGATGATACAAGAAAAGATAGAGACGACGCGACGACGCAGAGACGCGATGATACGCGCGACACAAGACTGTCGATCGACGAGACGACAAATGCGACGCAGAATGCGACGAAGAATGCTGTCCTTAAATAACATGTTACAAAGAATGTCACGAAGAATGTTACAAAGAACATGTTACGAAGAATACTGTAGTTACAACGGTTTTAGAGATTGGCTGATTTTTAAAGGAACTGAAGAACATGTTACAAAGAATGTCGAAGCATCTTCTACGACATCTTGTGTAACATTGTTGACGGCGTCTCGGCAAACATCCTGATTGACAGAAATCAGGAAAGTGCAGTTTTCGGCAGAAAAGAAAGAAGGCGATTAGGAAATTGCAGAACGACTCCTAATTTGAAAAGGAGAAAGACGGCGATTAAGAGGAAACCCTTTAGGGTTAGTACTCATCCACGATTGCTATAAAAGCTTAGGCTACCCCCTTAGCAATCGTGTGGTTCACTATTTGTTTCCTAGCAACAATTTGCAAGGTTCTTAGACGTGAAGGTTTGCGGGCTGAGAAATTGCAGATTGAGCTTAGGATATTGTGTATCACATAACTATAGAGAGTTAGGTGATTGAGGGTTTACTGAAGTCGTGAGTGAAGACTGCACGCAACCACCAAGCTTGAAGAAGACTTGAAGACGACAGAGCAAGGCGATTGCTCGAAGAGTGGAATCAAGACGTTCTTGGATTCAGGGGGAGACCCTGAGATAGATTGCACTGTAAGATGAAGCATAAAGTATAGATCTAGGAGTGATCACAGGTACTTGTATGTTCTGACGGATTACTGATAAGTGAAATCTTTCCACTAGGCTGAGAGCCCCCAGACGTAGGTGACGTTTCACCGAGCTGGGTAAACAATCTGTTGTGTCATTACTTATAGCTTTATATTTACTGTCCTGCATTATCTACGCAAGAAGTTAGACACAGTGTTATAGCATTCTGCGTAACATTGTGTTTGGCATCTTGCACGACTAGCTGATCAGAATTTCACACCGCGTAGTTGCTTATCTGTTCTTCTTCACTGTCTTCTCCTTCTCCGTCAGACATGAAGGCTTTGTAATCCTTCTTTTGTTTCTTTAGGAAGTTTGGGCATTCTTTCTAGATGTGGCCGTAGCCTTCACATTCATGGCATTGGATACCTTTGCCTTTTCCTGTTAGATCAGATCTTTTAGCTTCTTTGTGGGTGGTGACATCCTTCTGAAACTTGTTTGGCACATTGTCTTTAAGATTCCGATAGACATGTTTCCCAGCTCCTTTCGAGAATCCTTTCATGATCCTGTTGTAATTTTTTACCATCAAAGAAAGAGTTTCATCAGTATCATCATCAGATTCATAATCTACCTGATTTAGAGAGGGACCCGTTGAGCTTGTCAGGGAAAGTCCCTTGAGTTTTCTATCTGGAGCGGGAAGCGAGAGTTCAAAAGTCATTAATGAACCCATTAGTTCATCAAATCGAAGAGTTTTCAGATCGTGCATTTCTTCTATGGAAATCGACTTCATCTTGAATCTTGGACTAAGAGATAGAAGTGTTTTTCGGACCAGATCTTCATCTGTCATGGGTTTTCCCAGTGAATATGATTCATTTGCCAAGTCTCTAATCCGAACATTGTAGTCGCTGATTGTCTCATCATCTTTCATGGATAATGCTTTAAAGTGTGCCGTGATGTATTGAAGCTTTTGCTCTCGAACTTTGGTCGTCCCTTCATATGCTTTGTCCAAAATTTCCCAAGCGTCTTTTGCTACCACACATGTGTTGATCAACCTGAACACATTCTGATCAATTGCATTACAAATGACATTCAGTGCACAAGAATTACCTAGGGCAGCCAGGTCTTCTGCATCGGTCCATTCACTTTCTGCCTTAATGTGAGAGACGTTTTGATCATCAGTAGTGGTTGGAGCTATCCATCCATTGATCACTGATTTCCAAGCCTTGTGATCTAGTGTCTTGAGAAATGCAGTCATACGGGCCTTCCAATACCCATAATTTGATCCGTCTAGCACAAGAGGTCTGTTGACGGAGCCTCCTTCTCTGGATCCAGACATGATTTAATACCAGAATTTGTCAAATAGGAACACGCCTAGTGAAATAAGATGCCTCCTCTGATACCAATTGAAATTCTGGTTAAACGCAAGATGTCTCGTATGATGCTGGGACTAAGTGTGAGACATCTTGCCGGTGCAAAGTCAGTAAAAAAAATAACGAACAGAAATTAAACGACACAGGAGTTGGTTACCCAGTTCGGTGCAACATCACCTACGTCTGGGGGCACTCTGCCAGTGAATAAGTTCCACTATATATAATCAATCACATATACAAAGCTTCTCTTGATTAGCACCCTAATCTAAGCTTTATGGTATTATTACTAGTGTGAACTTAACCTAGGGTCTCCTCTTGTCTTCGAGCCTCCGACTCGAATCCACTCTTAGAACTGATCCCATAGTTCCATCTCCTTCTTTGTCGTCGTCTTCAAAGGTTTGCACACAACTTCACCGGTGCAGGTTCGTTCAAATGAACCAAATAATGTTTATGCGAATCTTTGTTTTGAACACACAAGCTATGATCTTAGCTACAGCATACAGCTCCTTAATACGCTCGTCCAACACGTTCAAGGACCCTGTATATTATCAACCAAGATATAGCTACACAACACCACCTTCTACGGGATGGAACGATCACCTATTTATAGAGGATGTGATCAGACTCTCTTTAGGGTTTCCTTAAGGATCTCGTACGCGCCTTGCCGATTCCATCTCTTCCATGTTTCCTTTTTGTTGTTGCACAGTTGATACGAAAATAATCTTTCTGATATTCGAAGATCTTCTAATTAAGGAAACTCCAGAAAGTCTTCGGCGAGATGTTAGATCGTGATGTCCGAGACTTCTGGATGGACATCTTCTGATTTGAGCATCGGCATCTTAGTTCGCAACATATGGATGGACATCATTCCACTATATAAAATAGCCAACATCCGTTGGAACCTCAGTTAGCACAAAGTAAAAGGTTTGGAGAAAATTCCACATGGCCACTCTTAACTACACACAAGTTTCACTTAAATCTCCCTAACTTCAAAATCAACTTATGGAGTCCTCTAAATTTGAAAAAGTTTCACTTTACCGTATTTTGTTACCTTTTTAAAATCTCCATAAGTTTATGTGAAATGACGATAATACTCTTGTATTAAAATATTAAAATAAATAAGTAAAAATGATTTTGCACTTCTTTCATAATTTTTTCGTCGTAAAAAATAAAGAATAAAATTATGTTAGTGGTAAAAATAATTTTTAAAAAGGTAAAAATAAAAAGTGATTTTTAAACATCGCTTTTTATTTTTATATTTTTTTATCAAAAAATTGTCTTTTTAAAAAATTTAGTACTAAAATATTGCTTTTATTATTTGTTTTTGTAAAAAATAATATAAAAAAAATTCAAATCATTTTCATTTATTTATTTTAATTTTTTAATGAAAGAGTATTTTCGTCATTTTGCAAAAAAGTTAATAGAATTTTCAAAAAAGTTAACCAAAAAAGGTAAAGTGAAATTTGAAATTTTGATCAGCTAGTCGTGCAAAATGCCACACACAATGTTATGTATATAGCTATGACATCATATATGACTTCTTGTGTAGATAACGTAGGACAGTAATTATAAAGCTAAATAGACAATGACACAGCAGATTGTTTACCCAGTTCGGTGCAACGTCACCTACGTCTGGGGGCTCTCAGCCTAGTGGAAAGGTTTCACTTATCAGTAATTTGTCAGAACATACAAGTACTTATCATCATCCCTAGATTTATACTATTACAGTGCAACCTATCTCAGGGTCTCCCTCTGAATCCAAGACTCCGTCTTGATTCCACTCTTCGAGCAATCGCCTTGCTCTGTCGATTCAAGTCGTCGTTGAACGTTGTGGTTGCGTGCAGTCTTCACTCACGTGATCAGTAAACCCTCAATCACCTAACTCTCAATAGTTATGGTGATACACAATATCCTTAGCACAATCTGCAACCTCACAGCCCGCAAACCTTTACGTCTAAGAGCATTGCAAATTATTGCTAGGAAACAATAAAAGAACCACACGATTGCTAAGGGGGTAGCCTAAGCTTTTATAGCAATCGAGCATGAGTACTAACCCTAATGGGTTTCCTCTTAATCACCGTCTTTCTGTTAGATATATTATATTATATTACTTATGGGCTTGAGGCCCACTATGTAAATTGTATCTCTATATTAAACCCTAGCCGTCATATCTCATGTAAACCCTAGATCATTAAGCCTATATATAGAGGCAATTATTCCACATTGTAATCATCAAGTATTCAATAATAAACACTTTCATGGTATCAGAGGGAAAAATAATTTTTCTCTATCCTTCCTGCGTAGCTACTGTTTCTGCGCCAGCCCACACACATCTCCACCAGGTTTTTGGGTTCTAAATCTCTACTCTTCTTCTGTCCTTTTCTCTATTTCGTCCTTTTCTACTGGTTGTCTTTTCTCTATTCTGTCATCTTCTGTATTATTTTCTCTTTCGTCCTTATTCTTATTTTGTCTTTTTCTGTGCTCTGCTATTTTGTCTTTTCTCTATTTCGTCCTCTACTCCTTATTCTTATTTTGTCTTTTTATGTGCTTTGCTATTTTGTCTTTTCTCTATTTCGTCTTTTACTGCATCTCTTGACTTTACATACCGTGTTGTGTTTTGTCATTCTAAATTCAATTCATATTTCCTCGTATCCACCGTGATTTATTTTATATAAATTTTTACTACCTTGATCATGACTTTGGATTCACCTATCGTGACTCCAAATCAGTCGGCCTCTTCTGGCCCTCTTCACCCCGCATACACTGTTACAAATGCTGCAAATTTTGTTCCAATCAAATTAACGGCTAAAGATCCTCGTTATAAACAATGGCGTGAAATGTTTCGTATGCTCTGTCTCAGTCATAATGCATTAGATCATATATAACCTATAATTCCCGTTTTATCTGATCCAGTTTCTTCGGCCTCCACTACTCTAAACCCTGACCTCACTTGGCATCGAATTGATGCCTTAGTTGTTACGTGGTTTTATGCCACAATACATCCAGATCTGTTATCTGATATTTTTACACCAAGTGCTACTGCTTTGAATCTTTGGGAATCTATTGACTCGTTATTTCGTGATAATCAAATGTCTCGTGCCCTACAATTACAACATCGACTTCGAAATCTCAAAAAGGGCACCTTAACTATCACTGCATATTGTCAAGAACTCAAAATTATTTCTGATTCTTTAGCAGATGTGAACCAATCCATTAAAGATCAAGATCTTGTCCTCCAAGCACTTCACGGTCTCCCTGAATCTTATAACACAATCATTGAGGTAATTCAACATAAAAATCCTTTTCCCACCTTTCATGAAGTTCGCTCCATGCTTTTACTCGCCGAGGAACGTCAAAAATCTTCTCACACTCCAGATAATTCAATTGTTCTCATCTCTCAACCTCAGTTTCCCCACTTTTCTCCCACCCAACAATTTGGTCGGGGTCGATCTCAAGGGCGTGGGCGTCGTTACAGTAATGGCTCGGGTCGTGGTGGAGTTAATTATTTCCCTCAAGTACCGGGTATCCTTGGTGCTAGACCCGGGACTCCTCAGTTTCGTCCTCGATTTCGTCCACAAAATAATTCATCTCAATTTAATGTGTTTCCATCTCAGCATGCTAGTTCTATGAATTATACAGGTACTGGGCCTACTGTCATCAGCCCACAATTACAACAACTACATGAGCAGGTCCAATTAGTTGCAGCCCAACTTCAGCAACTCACAACCCAACAACAGCTTGCTTCAGCCCACCAGCAGCAGCTCCAGAACGTGGCCCAACTCCAGCACGCGGCCCATCTCACTTCCTCAGCAACACCTTTACCTGCCAGCTCCAGCGCACACCAGGCCAGCTCCCTCTTCGGCCCAGCTCCAGCTCAATACGTGACACCTTCTTTAGCCCACTACAGCAGTCCACCAAGCAGCACCCAAACCGGATCAAATAGTGGGCCACCAGTCACACCAACTGATCTTGCATCACTCTTTTCCACCATGACACTTCAACAACCATCTGATGGATTATGAGTCGTATGAGCCGATGCACTTGTGCTCCATATACCATTTTGACAATAGTTCGCTGACATCTTCACTAAGGGACTTCCGACGGCTCTCTTTGACGACTTTCGATCCAGTCTGAGCATCCAGCCTCCTCCTGCTCCGACTGCAAGGGCGTGTTAGATATATTATATTATATTACTTCTGGGCTTGAGACCCACTATGTAAGTTGTATCTCTACATTAAACCCTAGCCGTCATTTCTCATGTAAACCCTAGATCATTAAGCCTATATATAGAGGCAATTATTCCACATTGTAATCATCAAGTATTCAATAATAAACACTTTCACTTTCTTCTTTCCAGAATCGGAGACGTTCTGGAACTTCTGGTATTTCCTAAACGCAATCGTAATTTCTACATAATCTGGACTTTCCTGTTTTCCGTCGATCAGGATGTTTGCCGAGATGTCGTCAACAATGTCACACAAGATGTCGCATATGATGCTTCGACATTCTTTCTGACATTTTTTCTAGTTCCTTAAAAATAAGTCAATCACTAAAACGTCGTAACTATAAAATTTCTTCAAATTTAAGGGATTTCACAAGTTGAATTTGAAGTTAAAGTGAAACTCGTGAAAAATGAAGATGAGTCATGTAAAATTTTCTATGTAGAGATCACAATGATGCAAGAGAAAATGAATATTAAAAAATAGTTTTTTAGTCAATTACAAAGAACAATGATAGAAATTGCAAAATGTTGATTGTCAACATGTACTCTTCTTGAAATCTTTCATTGCCAATCTATCTTATATATAATGGGAATAGGGAATGATTTTGGTGTGCTATCTGTCTGCCATCTGGCTTATCTGTGGGGTGTCATCTGTTTTAATGTTTATTAATTTTAGCATATGGTGTAATTGGTTTTCCGGAGTAGTTGACACCTGGATTCAGATAATGAGAGTATTTATGGGTCTGACATTTGGTGCCTTGTGATTGGCTTTGCTTGCACCGTTTCAGTATTTCAGTTTCTCAAGATTGGCTTACTTTCCATTGTGATAATCACCCACACACAGATTCTTGGAAATCCATTAATTGTATTTTTACTTTTGCTCCGGTTCACTTCTTATTCTGATTGATCTTTGCCATTATTATAGCTACTTTTCTTTTGTTTGGTGCTGGTGGTTTTATAATCACCCACACACAGATTTTTGGAAATCCATTAATTATATTTTTAATTTTGCTTCAATTCACTTCTTATTCTGATTGATCTTTGCCATTATTATAGCTACTTTTCTTTTGTTTGGTGGTGGGTGTTTTATGGGCAGGTGGAGATTGCAGTAGTGTAAAAGAATTTCAAATATGCTCCGAATCATAATGATTTTTTGTCGATGCGATCGAACCGGACGGAGCTCTCTGGCCAGAAGGTCACCTGGTCTTTAGAGGAATCGCCGATGAGAATTATTGAACTCAATCAACCGGGTTCCATGAGCTCCAGGCTCGAACAAAATTGTCTGTTTATATTTGAATTTCTGTTACAATGTGTTTGAATCAATTACTTGTGTTTTGCTTATGTTATTTATGTGCGGGTTTTTATCTTGAATATTTATTTCAGTTTAATATTCATGAGGTTTGTTGGGATCGATTGTATAGATAGGTTGGTTATATTAATGTTTTTTTTTTTTTTGTATGTTCGGTGCGGTGTGGTGTGGTGTTCGTAGAAGTTCGTTTGGAACAGAACTGGGACGTTGTAGTCCTTCAACAAGCATGGTGTCAATTCTCATTGTACACATGAAGAGAAGATTCTGAATATTTCCAAATTTGGAGAAGCAAAAGGTAGGTTTTGACAATTCGATTTGTGTATTTGAGAGTTGCTTCTTGTTACTATTGTCTTGCATAACCTATCTGGTATTCTCAACTTTGAATTTTTGTATATGGGTAGGTGTGAAAATAGGGAAATGTATTGTTTTTGCACCTGGGTTTTTGTTTTTGATTGATTTGAAATTGGAGTAATTGGGCCTTTTTGGAATTGATCTTTTTCGATGATTACTTGCAAAATGTATTTAGTTACTATTTCATTGAAATGTTGGAATGTTTTTTGTTTTGGGTCTGTTTTGGAGGAAGTGATTGGAAGGTTTTGACTGACCTCAAGCTCTGAATACATACCACAATGAGTATAATGATTAGTTCTACCTATTACTATTTCAACTAAACCCCTATTTCTATGCCTGTATCTTTCTAATTTATCGTTGTCTCACAATGCAAAATCATTGTGTAAATTTTTGTCTCTGTCAATACTTCCTAAGGCTTCTTATGCGTGCCATTCTTGATCCAGTGTAGTTATGGCCAGGTTCAAGCAACGGTATCTAATTACTTTGATGATATAGTATTATAGTTATATATTATATATCTCTCTAAATTTGGTTATCTATGGTGGGTCAATTGGATTTCTTTGATGATATAGTATTATGGTTATATATTATACATCTCTCTAAATTTGTTTATCTATGGTGGGTCAATTGGATTTCTTATAATTGATTTTGTATTTGGCTGACATATACCAATATGCAAGTTAATCCTGCTTGTTCAGTAGTGAAGTAAGTTCAATTTTTTTTTGAACAGCTTCCACTTATTGTGCTTGAATTTGATATGATATTGATATAAAAAAATTGATTAAGATTATGTTATTAATGTAATTGAGATTTTAATATTTTTTTCACTTTACTGAATTTGAATATCTATTGAGAAATGTAAAGTTTTGTTGGATATGAAGTATTGGACTCTCGTGTTTTGATATGTAGTGCATTTCTGTATTAGGATTTCCTTGTGTGTTGGTGGGTTGAAAAGTTTAATTGAAACAAATGAACTAATATAATAAACTTATATTTTTGGGTTTTGCTCAAAACATCATAATAGAAGACGAAGTCATTCTTTATGATTGTTGTGTTTTCTGTTTTTATTATATGTTTAGATCAAGCATTTTCACGTGATTTAAGAATTCGGATAATTTAATTATTTTATAATTGAAGACGAATTGTTTCTTTGTCCATCGGGTGGTTTTGGGTGTTATTTATTATCTCTGGATCTGATATTTATGAGAAAAGATATGACAGCATTTTGTTCACTAACCTTGGAATTTTATGTTCTGATTTTAGGTGAGAGATGAGTCATGCGTGTGCCCGGGTGCAGATCAATTTTCCCTGAGAAAAGGTGTAGTGTATGGAGTTATGCAGTTGTTGTCTCTACCATTAAAAACCTTGCGTGGAGCTGGTCGAACTCTTAAAGTCTCCCAATTTTGCAGCGTTTCCAATATGTTCTCCACATTGCAAATTGAATTGGTGAGCAGAGCTCTGTCTTTGTCCTCATCTCTCTGGTGCTCTTATTGTGTCTTTTATTGTTTGTGACCTTGCTGCTTTGACCATTTGGTTAGAGCATTAAACATAGTGAATTAACTTGAAAGATTGTGCTTGTATAGAGGGGATTGATTGGGGAAATTTTTATGTAGTTCATGCTTTGCAGTTGATTAGGTTCTTTGATGTTTTGTCCATTTCTAAAGTTTGGAATTTTGTAAATTGAGTTTTAGGGGTATTTAGTATTTGCCAATTGATTTGGTTTGAACCAGATAAATTGAACTATCTTTGTGTTAGCGTTTCTTGCTTTTATGGTTTTAAATTGTTTAGATAAGTATTGTTTTTGTAAGCTAACAAATCAAAAGTATATAAGCGGCATTTGAATTAAAACCAGTTCTTTAATATGACAAACGCTAAAAATGTATAAGATATTATGTTTTACGTTTTGTTAGTTTTCTTAATATTTATTTTTGATGTTTTTAGAACCATTCATTAGTGTGCAAGAGGAATATTGGGTTCTCGGGCTGATTGGTTGCTGTGAAATTGTGGAAGAAACCAATATGGGATTATTTTTTATTTTCAAAGAACGGTGTTCTCAAGAAGTGAATTTCATTTTGTAAAGGTAAATTTTCTCTGCATTCTGTTTCTACGTGTTTCCTCTAATTCTGGGCGGAATATGGTTTTGTCCGGCTAATTCTTCTGAGTCATCTCATGGTTACTAGGGGGGTTTCAGCCATTTTACCTTGTTTTTCCGAGCAACTGAGAGGCGGAGGGAGGGTGAGAAGAGGGAGAGAATATTGGGTTCACGAGCTGCTGAGAGAATGTAGAGGGAAGCAATATGAGATTATTTTTTATTTTTAAACTACGGTGTTCTCGAGAAGCTAATTGTCATTTTATGAAGAAAGACAGAGAGAAACAGAGGGAGTAAGAGAGGGAGGGACAACGGGAAAGAGGGAGGAGGGAGAGAACATTGGTTCACGAGTTGTTTGGTCGCAGAGAAAATGTGGAGGGAGGCAATACGAGATTATTTTTTATTTTCAAACTGCGGTGTTCTCGAAAAGCTAATTCCATCATCTCAAGGTAAATTTTCTCCCCGTTTTGTTTCTATGCGTTTCCTTGAATTCTGGGCCAATTATGATTGCTCATTCTTTTTTGGCTTATACCAAGCTCATTTGGAGGTTCTACCATTTTACCTTGTAGTTGTCAGGGGCAATTTGTTTTCGTTCTCGGTGTTTTTCTTTCCCGCCCTCTCACACTTGCATTGTAATTATATTTTTGTCAAGTTTTATTTATTTCCGATAAGAAAAGAGGTTCCTGATCATGGACATTTTCTGATATTTGAAAACAATTTCTTTGAAGCCATATTAAAGGCACTTTATGATATTTAAAATGCCATATTTATAAAGTATTGAAAAAGGAGAGAGGCCCGATCTACATAAATCCCCTAATAATATCCATAAATGACTTGTTTTTGGTAAGAGATGAACATTACTATAAGGAAATTCGGGTGCATGGTACACATCGGTACTCTAGTGCATTTCTCCCTCTGAGTCAGAATAAATATGTTTTCGAACTCTACCTCTTGGGTTGGGTTGGGTTGGGGTGCCTTTCCTTCAGGTCCGCTTAAATATGAAATAACGGGATCCTTTTTTAGCGACTCTATCAGGAAAGATATGACAGAACTTTATATATATGGATTCTAGATATAGCACGCGGAGATAGAGTCAAAGTTGAAATAAGTCAATGAAGATAGGTTGATTGCTTTCCGAACTAGCTACTTTCAAGAATCGAAACCGAGGGAGTTGAGTTGATAAACAATGGTCTTTATGCCCTATCCTTACCTTTAATAGGACACTGGGCTGGGAGCAACTTCGCTTTTGATTAGTTGATAATGGTTAGTTGAGAGTTTTGCGAAAGATTTCTGCGAAAGGGTTCATTAACTCCTAATTCCTGCCGAGTAGACTTGTTTTGTTGCTGCGAGAATTCTGAATTCACGAGTTGTAACGTAGCGCGTCTGATAAGTCAGATAATAAATTGTTACGTGCAAGAGTCTCCAAAGAAAATATTTCCACCAGCCCAAGTTTGCAAGAAGGAGGAGCAAAAGAATAAGAGAAAGCAGGTTTTGTAACTCCCTTCCTATCATTCGCCAGAAATCCTTCTTTATGTTCAAGGATTCCTGATGTCAATTTTTATAGAGACCATAGACATTTACTGAAGCAGTGATGTGGTTTTAGCTCTTGCATTGTTGAATCCATGGTCGAAACTTCCATAGTATATACCACTTGAGTTGCTAATTGATTCAACCGAAAGAACCCAAAACTTACGAATAAATATATGATTTATCATTGTTGTTATTGTGTGCATGCCTGATTCAATTTATCTTTGGGTCTATTATTTCTTATTTTGGTTGTTTTTGCTTATTTTGGTTGCATGCTATTAGCCATCTATACTGTTGTACATTCCTCATATTAGATTAAGAACTAGCCATCAATGTGTATTGATGCTTATGTTGTAGCAAATTTATTGGTTTCTCAACCTGTACGTCTTACTGTATGCCAATTCCAATATTATTTGTTGCACAATGAATTGAACAACTAAAGTACTCATGAAGCATATAGTCTCTACAGATGGATTAATTAGTTGTTTCCATATGACACTCAAGGCATGTGTGCTGGCATGTAACATGTAACATATGCATTCATATACCTTTCTCACCAACTTCAGGCTTGTCGTGAATGTAAGGCGTTTATTGCTATGCATGTACTTCAGATCATTTCTATCACGTACACTGTACTTATAAAAAAGTATATATTTCTATGTTGCATTAGTTGTTAATATTGCAATTTTCTTACAAATAAATTGCGATATTGCATGATTAATAATGGAAATTAAAATTTTTGAATTAATTTATCAATCACAAATTTCTAAAACTAACAGCCGCGGCAATAAATTAAAGAAAGTTATATTGTCAATTAATACACACATAAAGTTGGTTTATATTTGAATCTTAGTTATGAGTTGTTCATACTTGTTTTTTTTGAACGGTTTAAGTAAGAATCAAACTAAATTGGACCAAAATATTCTTAATAGTGGGAAATCATATGCTGAATTAGTGGACAAGTTAGTTATTTTCAATATAGTAATCAAATGATTTTTCGATAATACACGTACTGAAATGTAATGTGATGGGTTGTAATCGAGTGTTTCGAAGCTCAAAATTAGATATGTTCATAATCAATGATTTAAATTAATTATAGAGTTTTTAAAGATTTTATTTGATTAGAGAATATTATATAATAATAATTAAAAACAAATGAGTAGTTATAAATAAAATTTAATAAATATAGTTGATTTCAATTTGAACATTAACTATCATAGTATGAATTGGCCCATATTGGAATAAAAGATTCTTAATGATAGAGAATTATATGCGGAATTAGTGGAGAAATTAGAGTTTTTCTATTTCTACTTCGCTCTACTCAATGATTGATTGCTTGATTTTTCATTGAAATAAAAGGGAAATAATGGCCGGAGGTATAAGATCGAGGCGACCGAAGTAAGAGATGGTTGGAGAGGAAGCTTGTCAACAGTACGGAAGAAACGTCGCAGGGGAAGACACACTATGTACTATAGGTACAAACATAGAAAAAGAACTGATCTTTCTTGTCCTTTTTATATTTTAATTTTTTTAATCAAACATTGTAAAATTTCGAATTTCATATTGGCGTAACCTGTGGCATCTTTCTATTGCACTAAAGATACACTATTTAGATGGAGATTATGACTCGCCAACTCGGGATAGTTTGACGGAAAAGGTTATGTCGGGTGTATGCAATGGGGTATTTAAGGTATGTGAAACTATGTAGTATATATGACAGTTAAGTGTTGAGGTTGGTTCGAACAATACTAATATTCCATAAGAATTTGATTGCAAACAAGACGTCTTCCCATCTAGAGCGAAGTAGAACGGGTGGCGAGGTGGGTGAGGCCTCAGGTTAGGATTATTAGAATTAACGTGGACGGTTTGACCAAAAGGATCTCAAAAAAGTGCGGTATTGGTATATATTGTCTCGAGAAAGATTGACATGATATATAATTAAATGAATGAATGACAAATGAAATGACACAAATTTGTTGAACTTAGTTTTATTTTCGATTATAATAATAATTTCGAATCAAATATTTAATAAAATAATTATGATAATTATACAAATAGCTCATCTTAGCGTGACGTGACATGTTTCGACTTTTTGCAAATTTTGTGGTTATTTGGGACCTGTATGTACGTACCGGGACCAACGCCTATGGCAACGTGATTCCAGCACAAAGGGATATTAACAAGAAGAAAGATTAGACATCTTCAATCCGGAATATCAACATAACGACTACCAACGACTTGTTATAAGAATTTATTGGCTATCTAAATAGTAATGTAATAGTTTTATTTTATTAGTTCCTTAATTACTATGGATTAATGATATAATTGTTCTTGAAAGTTATAAGCATGACAAGATAGTATGGGTAAAAGATTGTTACAAATCATTGTACCACATTTCCTTTTTCTCGATTACAAATGTAGATTTGTATTTTCATCCAGCTTCCTATTACTATTTTGTTTATATATTTTTTTTGATAAATTGATAATTTAGTTTTGAATTCATATATTGCAAAACTGATAAAAACAAAACTAATAAATCGGCATCTTTTCAATCTGTAATTGATTTTACAATAAAAGTATTGATGGCCGTCTGTGACCAAGAGAAGTTGAGTCGCATGTGTCTATAAGACCGATTTTATTTTCGTTTGAAAACTCGTCGATAGTATGCATATAGCATTTTTGTTGTGGCCACCGATGAGATAGTTGAGGACCTGCGCGGAAAGACGCCGTTGTACAATCAGGTAATCAGCTGATCGAAGTAAATACTTTGTATTCGTCGCGCAAATCTTTAGAAAACACGGCTTCGAGTTTCCCACCTTGATAGTGCGTTAACGAAACAAAAACTCATGAGTCCTTCGATAGTCATGTCATCTTGGCCTCACACCACGACGACAAGTACGGTTCTTACGATGATCATCGCGATCTCAACCGCGGAGTCCCCAGATACGCTTCGTATTTTTTTCAATCCTCTAAATCCTAAAGACTCATATTACATACCAATTTTAGTTTTTGGATTCAAGAGCGACTCGGCGTTGATCGCGGCGATTTTATTGGGGTTGGTTAATTTGGGTCGATGTTTCGGCATGTGTTGTGGATCAGTTTGGGAGGGTAGGGTTCTATTTTTGGAAGGTGGAGTGTAAATGTCCATCTGTCATGTAAATATAGGTTATAAAATTTACTTTTCAATGTTTTTTTTTGGAAAATTGGGAATTTAACTTATAGACTAATAAATACAATTAATACATTATTCATATAAATAATAATATGGATCGCAATTTGAAGTGTATTAGGTCATTAGAACCATTCTTAAAAGACACTGAATCTGACTAACAATCACTAATTTTTTTTATATTTGATGAATTTCATGATTGTGTCATATCCTATATGTGAGAATGTTTCGCATCACGAGTCTTGTGGAGATGCCATTGAAGTTCTCGTAATTACTCATCATGCGAGTGTGACTCATTGAAAATCTGACATTGCATTCTTCCGGAATTTATTAGTTGGGATTTTGGTTTCTTAATATATTATTGGCATAATCTCAGTTATTTCTATTGGGATGAAAAAAATGTTGGATTGCTAAATTTAATGTGTTTTGGCTAGAGGTTTCTACTCCCAAATAAATTTTTGTGTTCTTGGTTTGTTTTGATCTGTACATTCTTTTAGTTATGCACCAACTGTTTTGCATTAGCAGTTTAATTCAACTCTGTTTATTAAAAGTATATAAGTTATAGGTATTGGAATGTTTCGATAATGTTGTGAGTTTTGTTAGATTGGAGTTTGACATGTATAGATCAAGCATTTTGGATGTGAAATGTTTTTTGAATGACTTTAAAAATGCATTTTGCAAACCCTTATGACTCTCATATGTGTTGGAGGCGTGTTAGGTCGATTCACTCTCTGTGCTGGGCCATAACGACATAAAGAGAGCAAGTTCTTCTCACATAAAAAGCATAGAGGGAGAATTTATTCTGTTCGCTGTCTTGTCTCAATTTGATTAGGATGTTACAATGTATTATTTATGAATATAAACTTCACAACTTAATAGCACCAAGAATGCAGTTCTTTCTTATTAAATATGTTTGGTCATTCAGGCTAGGAATCTAATTGTTTATAGCATATTTGTATGTTTATTTAATCATTACAATGTATACAGTTTTGCAGGGAGCTACTCTAGTCTAGAGGATCAAGCTATATTCCTAATGCATTTTCAGAAACTCAAAAAGAAGATTTGGCTTGGGCAACTTGTACTCTGCTACGCAATTCAAATGTTATTATTGCTCATTTTTTGAGGGTTAGTGACTTGATCGTCTTTTGTTCCAGCTTGTATGTGGATACTAAAAGATTCCTAATGATGTATCAAAAGTTCATGAACTTTATTGGTTTGAGAAGCAGGTTGAAAAGTTTGGACTCTCTGATATCAAAGATGCACTCTACTTTACTCAAAGTTCAGATACAGTACAAATTTGGTTTTTATTTGAGATGTTAGCAAGTCCACGGTATAAAAAGAATCAGAATTCAGTTTCATAACTTACATTTGTGAATTTGTGAATATGGTAATAAGTTGTGAATTTGTGGATATGGTAATAAGTCGTAAATTGGTGGATCTGGTAATAAGTTGCCTCGAACTTCACTGGACAAGTGATCTTGCTGTAGCCATGATACATCTATGTGCTTTTCTATTTTTTCTATGACCCGAAGCATAAACATAAGTCTCATTTTATGTATAAGCGATAATTTTTTCCAATTAATAAACTATAGTTGTTTTTGTTGTGGCGGTACAATTCTATTTTAGGTTCAAAAAACTTTTGCACATTTGCTTATGTTTTTTTTAAAAATTGTTGGGTTCTTATTATTGTTAATGACAATTTATTAATTTATTTATTGTATGCTCTAACACAACCAAATCTTTATTTGTGGGAGTGTCAATTGGCTTTGATGTAAATTGGTAGTGAAATCCCGAAGTTGTTATGTTCTTTTTTTTTTCATAGTCGAATCAATTTTCACTAATCGACTCACCTAATAAAAAAATCATGTTGTGCATTGAATTGAGGATAGTTTGCAGTCTCACAAAAGGGGGAAGGAGCCAAGGAGGTATCTGCCTCGATGTCATCAATAGCTCAAGTACACATCTAACTACCAAAATTTCCTCAATTACAATTGAATTTTATGTTTATATATGTATTTTCCACTTTTATGTTTATGTAGGTGAGAGGTGCATGCAATCTATCAACATGGGCGGGCTTTGCTCTTCCGAGTGTCGATGTTGACACGGTTAGACATAGAAATGGTGAGATTTTATAGTTTTTCACAATTTTTTTCAAATAATTGTACCAATTGATCTACTTAGAAGCCATAAAGTAATTACCTTGGGATTCAACTGAATGAAATTTGTTTATATGTTAAAAATCAATCGTTGTGGTCTTTAAGATGAAATTGGCTATTTATTCTCGATATCACGTTTGTGCATGTCTAATGAAAATCATGTGTAGAGTTGAAAATAATTTTTCATATTCCCTAATTTTTATTGGTGAGTTATAAAATTGTCTGTGATGATTTTCTTATGCTCGTATAGCTCTTGAACTGATAAAACACCTACGTCCAATGGGTGAGACAAAGACTCTTCTGCAAAGTAACATGTACGTGTTGTATTTGTCTTTGTCTAAAGAGTAAACATACTTTAATTTTTATTAGTGAATAGTCTTATATTACTTAAAGATCGTGAACTGATTCCGCGACTTATGATACATATTTGTACAAATTTAACTAGTTATTGTAGAGAGAAACTGTCGATGTTGACACAATTATATATATATATATACACACACACACACATTCTTGATTCTTGGTGATCGATGAAGTTAACGTTGTGTTCTTTTCACTCAGGTTAATCAGATCTGCCGCCAAGTTCATCCACTTTAACAAACAATCAACCTCATCGGGCAAGCACTCTCTACCTAAATTAAGGCCATTTGATTAATATTTAATATAATTTCATTATTGAACACTCGTATTCATTACAGCTCACCGACTATATCTATTGATGGGAACACAATAACATCATATCAAGTGTCGGACTTGAAAAAAAATAGCTCGAATTGGGTTCGAATCGATTCAATTTATTTAGTTGCCTCTATAATTGTGAATTTTTTTTTACTAATTTTGCCGTTCATATTTATTTTCTATTCCATGTATGGATATCTCATATTGCTTTATTCTCAATTGAAAGTTAGGTTTTTAGTAAATTTCATAGTTAACATTGCTTGAGTATATTGTGTTATCATATTCATGGTCATGCTTTAAATAAAAACTAACGGTACTGATTTTTCGTGAAAAAAGATGATATAATTACATTTTATTCTTTTGAATCACTCTTATTTATGAATCATATATCCTAAAGGACAATACTAGACAGAAAAGAGAGAACAAAATCGCCCAAATAGACTAATAAATGACCCTGAGCTGGCTCAGTGCCTGAACACTTTCTCAAAGCGAAGAATTATGGGCTTGAGATCCTGAATGGTCTTGGATATCCCGAGTGTGAGGTCAAGACCTTATCTCCCTACTCTTTCCCATTCCTCTCTGGAATCAGTCTCACAAGCTTCTTACTCTTCCGCAAGCAGCTGATGAGAAAATCTGATGCCTCTTAGTCTTCTGTTGTGCTTCCTCATCTTGTGAACAAGGGCCTTGAAAAGTTTAGGCTTTTTCCCTGCTACTTGAGAAGGGCTTGGTTCTTCCAATTGAAAGTCTTGGATCCTTAACTGATCAGGCATGATCAGCGCAAGGGGTTCCATCACGACCGGTTCTTCCAATTCATTCTCTTGACCCACTTCTGACATGGTAGGAGACCCTAATCGATAAGGAGCGACTGCCGGACAGATCGGGCTCAAGGAAGGGAACGAGGAAGGTTTCGGGTGGACGGTTGGTGTTTACAAGGTCGAGGTTCTCAAGCAAGACCAATGCAAGGTCACCGGAGTTGCTGTGACGTCAACTGCTAAGGATGGCTCGAACCCGACACATCGACGGAGGAATGAGAAATAGAAACGTCAAATATAAAACGGAAGAATGCAAGGAAAACACTGAGAGAGAATGCAAACCGACACCATTATATATATACACAAACCAAAAAATTCAAACGTAAATTTTGGCTCAATTATTAAGTAACACAACCTTTCAGTTGCAACAAAACTACCGTTCCTCTTTATTTGTGTTGCGGCCATATGTCACACTCGCAAAAGATTCCCTAATGACAAATGTCGCAATTCCCTACCACGTCTTGGATCCTTAACTGGTCCAGTCTGATCACCTCAAAGGGTTCCATCACGACCGACTCTTTTGATTCAGTATCGTGACCCGCTTCTGATTTAGCAGGAGACCTTAATCGAAAAGAAGCGACTGTCAGACAGACTGAGCTCGAGGAAGGGGACGAGGAATGTTTTGGGTGGACGGGATTGTGTTTATAGGTCGAGCTTCTCGACCAAGACCAATGCAAGGTCGTTTATGCTGTTGTAACGTCAACTACCAAGGGTGACTCAAACTCGGGATTGCGGAGTGGGTCGAGACCAGAGGGAGGCGCATTAATGAGAATGATAGTGACTAGGGAAGGAGATGGTGGTATCAAGGTGGTGGAAGGGCCGATGTGAATTTCGCGAATGGTTTAAAATGGCAGGAAATAGACAGAGGGGGTAGAGGTGGCTCAGGCCGGGGCTCCATTTTCAGCGAGTCTCGATCTGCATCGGTATCCAGCGAGTCTCGATCTATAGTGGTCAACTCGGAGGCAAACTCCAGCTAGGTTTAACCGAACCAGATCGAGACAATTGGAGGTCAAAATGGAGTGCAATTGGACTGGAAGAGCTTCAGGACTGGTTTCAATTTTGCCACATCAGACATTCGAACTGGTTCACATTGGATTAATGATAATGCAAGAGCTGGGTCCAAAAAATTGGATGATTTGAATGGTTTGCCCGAGATTCTATTAAAGAGATAATATGCCTCTTAAGGTGGTGTTTGCTCTCTTGCACACGAAAAGAGCGTTCAAATGGAAGACGATGAGTGGTCGGGCCATAAAGTGGAGAAGATTGATCAACAGGGTGAGAGAATGAGTCAGGAACATCCTAAAATGGAAATCATCACTCGGGGAGAGGGCGAGGATACATCTCAGAGTCCAGTACAGAACTCGGGCGATCAGGAGCAACAGGTTTAAGGCGGCGCACACGCAATTATCGCTCAAGAAGTGGGCGATGATGGAGAATTTGAAGTTACGAGAGCATTGACTTTGAAATTGTGCCGTGAATTTGAGGATTTATTTCTCTTACACATTTCAGTGGCGGGGTCTCCATTTCAGAAAAGGCAACACATACAATACTTCAAGAAAGCCATTGCATAAAAATCAATGATGATACATCTTTGATAATATTCTTCTTTAAGAGTTATGCAATTCTTTCAAAAAAAAGAGTGATGCAGTTGCATGTTATTTTGTCTTTCTTGGAGCTAACTGATCTCTAGAATGTAGATTATAAACATTACTAAAAAAACACGCATTATATAAATTCATTTCAGTTTGTAAAATAGTTGTTAAAAAGCATGTAATTATTTGTGAAAGAGAAAGTGACCTCCAGAATGCTAATACAACTGCACACTTCCCATAGATATATATACATCATATTCGTATATGTTCATTTGAAACATATATGTTCATTGTTATTGGTGCGATTGTAGGTTTAATAAAAAAATTGGGTTGTTTTACGGGGCCAACCATCTTATTTTCCAAAAATGTTGAGAATATCATAATCTCTCGATACCTATGGTTTTATTTTTTTTTATTTCCTTCTATGTTTCTATTATGCAAAGGTACACGTTATCATTTTGGCCGAAATCACAATATCCTCCTCCGATCTTAGCATCGCCAACAGTGGATATGGTGGCGGCAACAACTTTCTCTTGCTATGTGTCTTGTCGACGATGGCGGCGGCGAATAGATGGAGCATAGTAGGAGCATCAATTATTGGGACCCGTTTCAGGCCTATCTTTTGCATAAAGAAATCAATCAATCCATAATTTCTTCTTACGGGTTATGTGAACATGTTTCACGTCACTCTAGGTCGAGTCCATAATCACGGTTCAAGTTGACTCAGTAATAAGTTAAAACATATACTAACTTTTCTATTTTGGACACTTTTGTCCAACAACAATGTCGTACACTACACAATGTTATACACATAATTGTGAATAATAATAATTTGAATTACAAACATTTAGAAGAAAAAAAAATGAAATTTTGTTCTTAATTATATTGTACCAAGATTTTATGGGTAGCACGCGCATCGCGTGGGCCCCACACTAGTTCAGTATAATTAACTTTACTTTCGTATTAATTCACCCTAACTCTATTTAAATAAATAGATCTTATAAAAAAAATTAAATAAATAGAAAATATATTGTTTCACTGTCAATGTTTTCAAAAATTACAAAAATAAAATTAATATAGAAAATAAAATTAACCGTGATAATTATGTTTTTAAGTATTTTCATAACAGATGATCATGACGGGCAATTTGGCCTTAATATTAATTACAGAACATGTTATCAACATAATTTTCTCACTGTACTGTTATGAAATGTAGTCTATTATTATTTTGTTTAGTTCATATTTTAGTTACTTTATTGGAAAGTTTACTATAAGATCATGCTACTCTTTGTGAGCTCTGACTTGGAGATATTAGATTTGTTGTCATATATCTTGAGTATACTTTAACATACAATTCAATAATATTATTCTGGATTCAATAATATTATTCTGGTTTCTCTTTCAAAAAACCATAGTATAGTAGTAGACTTCATATTTCATTTTGACAGTAAACAGAGCAGTATAAATATGATATCCCTCCCTGTTTGTTTCTCTCATTCTCTGGCTGATTAAATCACACCATTTTCCTGGAAAATTCCAAGGTTTTGTCACATTTGGTCCCCTTCTTTGCTCTCTCCGTCTTCTTAATCTTGCTCTCCACGTTAGCCTACGCCCAAGGAACCTATAGTTGACCATCTCTCTCTCGGTCCTCACTGTCCCACCATTTTCTCATTATATATGGGCTCAAATCTTCTTGTTCCCTCAAACCCACGATAAACCCAGTTGCTCTACTGATCATCTCTCTCGACCTTGATATTCGCACAAAAGCCACCTCCTTTCAAATGGGTTTTCTCGATTCAGTCTCAATGTCTGCGTCCACCTTCTTCTCCCACTTTGCGTTTTCTTCTGGTACTCACTTTCTCACCACACCCATTTTCCTCCACGGGTTTTTCGATTCCTTGCACCTTTTGCTATTGCTTGCGCTGCTTGTCTCGTGGGTTTGGCGCAAAGCTCATGTGGGTCGTCCCCGGAACACCAAAAAGGGTTTGCTCCACAACCTCACTCTATCCGTTTGCTTGGGTGTTTCTCTGTTTAATCTTGTGTACTGTCTCTTGAGTTACTTCATCTGGAATGGGAAGGGCTTGTCTGGTGAAAATCTGGTGACCCTTTTCGACTTTGTTCTCAGAACACTCGGTTGGGGTGCTCTTGCTCTCCACCTCCACACCCAATTCTCTGATTTGGGTGAACTAAAGTTTCCATTTTTATTGAGGGTCTGGATGGGCTTCTTTTGCTCCATTTCCTGTTACTCCCTTATCATTGGATTTGTGAGCCTATTTCCTATTCAGTATCTGGTTTCAGATATGGTCTCTCTCATTTCTGGGTTGTTCTTGTGTTATGTGGCCTTGTTTGGGAAGATTAAGGGTCATGATGCTCTTGAAGAGCCCCTTTTGAATGGTGTTGAGTCTAAGGAGCTGAAAGGGGGTGACACTGTCACCCCTTACTGGACTGCTGGTTTTCTCAGTCTCCTCACTTTCACATGGATGGGTCCTCTAATTGCTGTTGGCAACAAGAAACCATTGGATCTTGAGGATGTTCCTCAGCTTGCAAGCACTGAGAGCGTCTCCGGTTCGTTCCCGTCTTTCAGAAATAATCTCGAGTCTGGTAGAGGAAGCATGAGTTCTGGAGTGACCACATTCCAGCTGGTGAAGGCACTGTACCTCTCAGCTTGGAAAGAAATTCTGTACACTGGTTTCCTGACAACCTTGTACACTCTAGCCACCTATGTTGGACCTTTCCTCATTGACACCTTTGTTCAGTACCTTAACGGCCGCAGGCAGTTCAAAAACGAAGGCTACTTCCTAGTTTCTTCGTTTTTCATTGCAAAGCTCGTCGAGTGTCTAGCACAAAGGCACTGGTTCTTTAGACTGCAGCAGGTGGGCATCAGGTTTCGGGCAGTGCTCGTTGCTATTGTCTACAACAAAGGGCTGACTCTTTCGTGCCAGTCCAGGCAGAGCCACACCAGCGGAGAGATCATCAATTTCATGACTGTCGACGCAGAGAGGATTGGTGACTTTTGCTGGTACATGAATGATCCATGGATGTTCGTCATACAAGTCACATTGGCTCTGCTGATTCTTTACAAGAACCTCGGACTTGCCTCCATTGCTACTCTTTTTGCAACCGTTGCTGTTATGTTGATTAATGTTCCTCTGGGGAAATTCCAAGAGAAGTTTCAGGAGAAGCTGATGAAGGCCAAGGATACGAGGATGAAGTCTACTTCGGAGGTTTTGAGGAACATGAGGATTCTTAAGCTTCAGGGCTGGGAGATGAAGTTCTTGTCCAAGATCATCGGTCTCAGGAATGACGAGGCTGGGTGGTTGAAGAAGTATATGTACACTAACGCCATGACCACTTTTGTTTTCTGGGGATCTCCAACATTTGTCTCTGTCGCCACTTTTGGCGCCTGCATGCTTCTGAAGATCCCACTCGAGTCTGGCAAGATCCTTTCCGCGCTCGCGACTTTCAGGATTCTCCAAGAGCCAATGTACGGTCTCCCTGATACGATCTCGATGATTGCTCAGACTAAGGTTTCTCTTGATAGAATATCAGCATTTCTCCGACTCGATGACTTGCCTTCCGATGTCATAGAGAAGCTCCCACAGGGCAGTACTGATGCAGCGATAGAGATAGTTGACGGGACTTTCTCTTGGGACTCGTCTGCCTCGAATCCCACATTGGATCATATAAACATTAAGGTGATCCATGGAATGAAGGTTGCAGTGTGTGGGACTGTGGGCTCGGGAAAGTCGAGCTTGCTGTCCTGCATCCTGGGAGAAGTGCCTAAGGTTTCTGGGATCCTGAGGTTATGTGGTTCCAAGGCCTACGTGGCCCAGTCGCCTTGGATCCAGAGTGGCAAGATTGAGGACAACATATTGTTTGGTAAGGAGATGGAGAGAGACAAGTATGAGAGTGTCCTGGAAGCATGTTCACTCAAGAAAGATTTGGAGATTCTGTCGTTTGGTGATCAGACGGTGATTGGGGAGCGTGGGATCAATCTGAGCGGAGGGCAGAAGCAGCGGATACAGCTCGCCCGGGCGCTGTACCAGGATGCAGATATTTATCTGTTGGACGATCCATTTAGTGCTGTGGATGCTCATACAGGTTCTCATTTGTTCAAGGTATTTTCTTCATTTTCACAAGGTTATTTTTTGGTTGTTTGTTTTGTTTCTCTTTATTTATGTTGGGAGTGTTGTGCAATGCAGGAATGTTTGCTTGGGGTTTTGAACTCAAAAACTGTTGTTTATGTTACCCATCAAGTAGAGTTCTTGCCTACTGCTGATCTCATTCTGGTGAGTGTTTTCAGATTCATCATTTCTAGTTCACTCTTTTTCCTATTACAACTCTAATTTGCCTAAAACCTTAATCTAAGAGCTGGAGATTCCAAGATCATATATATGGACCATGTATGTGTATTTAAAATTTATAAACTCCCAAGAAAACACAATTCAACATGTTTAATCCACCTAAAAACTTAAACTGACACGTGAAAGTTTCAAAATCACACATAGTAAACAATGTTATCATATATGATGAACCTAATAGAAAACACAAGAAGATGGCAGAGCCGACATCGCATAAAACCTCAAGCTCTAATGTCATGTTAATGTCTGGTCCCTTAAAAGTTTATGATGAGGTTGATAAGTCCACATTGATTCAACTTAGGGCGCTTCAACACTTCTTTTCTGTTCCTGTGAAAATATTTTGGTACAGATCTTCAATAGGTGAGTTTAAAATAAAAACAAAAACATAATTTCTCTTGTAGGTTATGAAAGACGGAAAGATCACACAAGCTGGAAAATACGATGACATTCTCAATTCAGGAACTGATTTTATGGAACTTGTGGGTGCACACAAGGAAGCTCTCTCAGCACTTGACAATATAGATTCAAGTTCAGCTTCTGAAAAACTCGAAGAAGACGGAAATACCAGTAAGAGTTCACACCAAGAACTAAACAAAGACGCTCAAAACGGGAATGCAGATGAGATAGTTTCCCAGAAAGTACAGCTCGTACAAGAAGAGGAACGAGAGAAAGGGCGAGTCGGGTTTTCAGTGTACTGGAAGTACATAACTACAGCGTATGGAGGCCTCCTCGTCCCACTTATACTACTTGCGCAGATTCTCTTCCAGGGTCTCCAGATCGGAAGCAACTACTGGATGGCGTGGGCGACGCCAGTGTCCAAGGGCCTGAAGCCTGCTGTCGGAGGCTCCATGCTGATCATTGTATACGTCGCCTTGGCTATTGGGAGCTCAATCTGCGTTTTCGTGAGAGCGATGCTTCTTGCAACTGCCGGGTTCAAGACTGCGACACTACTCTTCAACAAAATGCACTCCTGCCTCTTCCGCGCGCCCATTTCATTCTTCGACACCACTCCTTGCGGAAGGATCCTCAATAGAGTAAGTTCAGTGGTAACATAACAATTGTTGCGTCTAATGGCTTAGATGTAATTATATATTTTCTTTTCGACTTGTAACAGGCTTCCACGGACCAGAGTGCGGTTGAAATGAACATCCCTTATCAAGCTGCAGCGTTCGCCTTCTCGTTGATTCAGCTCTGCGGGATCATTGCTGTTATGTCTCAGGTCGCGTGGCAGGTCTTCCTCGTCTTCATCCCGGTTATCGCCATCTGCATACTATATCAGGTAACTTTGTATTCTCTGTTTGATCAAATGGAGAATCCACGGGTTCTTATCACGCTCAAATTGGAATTGTGCAGCAATATTACATACCTGCAGCGCGAGAACTCGCTCGTCTGGTGGGAGTGTGCAAAGCTCCAGTCATACAGCATTTTGCTGAAACGATCTCAGGGTCCACAACGATCCGGAGCTTCGATCAAGAATCAAGATTCAAGGACATGAATATGGAACTGATGGACGGGTACAATCGGCCCAAGTTTCATTCTGCAGCTGCAATGGAATGGCTCTGCTTTCGGTTGAATATGTTGTCGTCTATTACATTCGCCTTCTCTCTCATTTTCCTGATCTCTATTCCTGAGGGAGTCATCGATCCAGGTATGATGACACTTATTCTGGGACATCCATTTTGAGACTGGAGGACTATAATTTTATCACGACTAATATATTTTTGTGGTCGTGATTTCAATTTTGAAGGCATTGCTGGGTTGGCCGTGACATACGGACTGAACCTGAACATGTTACAAGCTAGGGTGATATGGTGTCTGTGCCAAATGGAGAATAATATCATATCAGTGGAGAGAATACTTCAGTACACCTCGATTCCTAGCGAGCCTCCTCTGGTGATAGAAGAGACCAGGCCGGATAGTTGTTGGCCGAGAGATGGAGAAATAGATATTCGGGAGCTTCAGGTCCGTTATGCGCCGCAGATGCCACTTGTTTTGCGAGGTCTGACATGCACGTTCGCGGGAGGGATGAAGACAGGGATCGTGGGGAGGACGGGCAGTGGCAAAACTACTCTCATTCACACCCTTTTCAGGATGGTGGAGCCTGCTGCTGGGCAGATTAGGATCGATGGCGTCGACATTTCATCGATCGGGCTGCATGATCTGCGTTTGAGGCTGAGCATCATTCCACAGGAACCAACTATGTTTGAAGGGACAGTGAGAAGCAACCTCGACCCTCTTGAAGAGTACACAGATGAACAGATATGGGTGGTGAGTTCTTACTTTGATGTGCTTTTTTTGCCCAGAATGAAACCTGCAACTTTTCTACATTTGTTCTTGGTAAAATGTGTACTTTTTGTTAAGTGTCTTTGAATTTGTGTAGGCTCTGGAAAAGTGCCAACTTAGGGATGAAGTGAGGAGGAAGGATGGAAAACTAGACTCCAAAGGTATGTTAAGCGTCCTTCATTGAAAAGATATGGAAAATATTGTGGTTTGGGGCAAAAAATGGAGTCTACAACTTGAGCTTTTTATAGCGGTTAGGACTTTACCAAAATCCGTATAATGTGAAATCTAACTTCTTTACTCGATCCTGCATTTGGTGTTGCAGTGAACGAAAACGGAGAGAATTGGAGTATGGGGCAGAGGCAGCTAGTATGCTTAGGCCGCGTGCTTCTCAAGAAAAGCAAGGTTTTGGTACTCGACGAAGCAACAGCTTCTGTTGACACAGCTACTGACAACATGATTCAACAAACTCTTAAGCAACACTTCTCCAATTGCACTGTCATAACTATTGCTCACAGAATAACTTCTGTTCTAGACAGTGACATGGTTTTGCTTCTAGACCAAGGTTAGTTTTCACCTTTTATCCTATTTGTGCAAATTTGTTGTTACTCATGTTTGGGTTATTGATTTCTCGTAATCCATGTAACAGGGCTTATTGAGGAATATGATTCCCCGGCAAGGTTGCTAGAGAACAAGTCATCGTCATTCTCACAGCTTGTATCAGAGTACACTATGCGGTCAAGTTCTAAATTTTGAGAAGCCAACGGGCATGTACATCTCAAAACTGGATGAATGAAATAGAAAATGAGTTCTCAGACGACGATATCTGCATGGTACTAGATTTAGAAGTGACTATTGAGTTTTAGATTTACGTGTAATACTAGAGCTGGGATGATAAAACAGTTTGTAAATTGAAGATGAACTACAGATTCTGATACAATTATCAACTTGTGGATGTTACTGTTTCATAGAATGTGAAACTATACTAGTTTTGAACAATTATTGTGTATCTTTGCTCACTTTTCCACAATCTGCATATCTTTGTATTATATCAGTTGAAAATCTGTAGTGAAATATCCGTAAATCATGTTATTAAACCCTGTACGAGAAACAAATAACAGTGGGCCTTAATATAAGCATCAGCCATGCAATTTCTGTGCTTTGTGTATCAGCAAAATAATGGTAACAGTAATAACAATGGTTAAGGTTCCATAAGATGAAACCAAAGTACAATATGAGGTTTGTAGACAAAAAAAAAGTTGGAAGACTAAACTAAAATGACTTGAATAGCCATGGATCTTGGAACCAGACTCTAAAACCAATCTAAGCCGAGGGGAAGGTTGTTGAAACTGATAAATATACAATGACTTGAAACTGGATGTATTAACCGCAGACTCTTCTCGTTCTTGAACTACCCATTTCTTGCTAGCCATAAATGCCATGAAGTGATGTATCATATAGGTCATAGCAAAAAAATAGATACAGTAACTGGAGTATGAGTATAATGCACTGCGATTCGGTAGAAGAGAAAATAAAGTACCAAATTCACATGGATTCTGGAAAATCAGGACGGCATGCGGCTGAGACAATAGTGCCATAATCCCGCAGAACTAGATCAGTGCAACTTGGCAGGGGCTCTGCTCTTTATTCCAAAAACTGTGTTTTAAAAGGCACGAGAAGCAAGCATGGATAAACAGAACATCATTACCAATCCTTGATAAATATAAGCATTGACTCTGCTAAGTATTTGCCTGCCTTCGGTAGCAACACAGATTGATATGGGGCCGCAGAAAATGCATCCACATTTCCTCGAACAGTTGCATTGTAGCATTGAACCAGCTCCAACTACAACCATGTAGATGCTCTAAATACAAATATCTGCACACCTCGAATTTGATCCAATAGTGCGAGTCAATTAATTCCATGCTTCGGTTTCACAATTGCATGTGAATCCACCACCTTGGATATGACAGATGTGTATGAAGAGAATTTCCTCTCGACCGTCTTCTGTAGAAGTTCCATTGCATCGTATCCCTGGTTCCATTTTAGAAATCCACGTAAAATCATTTTAAAAGTCACCTCATCTGGTTTCAAACCGTTCTCTTCCATATTAAGCAGCAAATCTTTAGCTTCCTGTACAAATCCTTCTTGACAAAGCCCATTAATCATTATGTTATATGTAACGACAGTAGGCTGGACACCCTTGGAGGAAATGCTGCTGAAGAGTTCCCATGCATCTTTAATCTTCCCATTCATGCAAAATCCATTTATCATTGTGCTATATGTAATGATAGTAGGCTCGATACCTTCGGCAAAAAGGTTATTGAAAAGTTTCACAGCCTCTTTAAGCTTCCCGGTCTTGCAAAGTCCATCCATCATTATGTCATATGTTACAACATCTGGCATAACACCTTTCTTAAACATTTCTCCGAAAACATTGTAAGCCTCATCGACCCTTCTAATCTTGCAAAGACCATCCATGATCGCATTATAAACCCATGTTTGTGGCTCACAACTTCCTCTTTTCATATCTCCAAACAACACAATAGCTGTGCCCACATTTCCCATCTTACACAAACCATCAATTACAATTCCGTACGTGCTTTGATTAGGTAAGGCATCTATTAAAGGTATCTTGTGAAACAATCTGAGGGCAGCATTAACATCACCCTTTAAAAAGTGGCCCCTAATCAGAGTGTTAAGGGTTACAATATTCAGGAGAATCCGTCTTTTAACCATTTCCCCTACAAAACTGAATGCCTCGTCAAGCTTTCCTTTGTGGCGAAGACCATCAATGACTGAATTATATATCACCCTATCTGGCACAAGACTTGACGTTTTCATATCTCTGAGAAACCGAATAGCCAAACCAACATTTCCCATCTTGCATAACCCATCGATGACAGTTCCGTAGGTAAACCTATTAGGCCTGACAGCTACCAAAGGTAGCTTTCGAAACAACTTTAGCGCAGCATTAGCATTACCCACCAAAAAGAGGCCCTTAATGAGAGAGCTATAGGTAACAACATTAGGCACAATACCTTTCCTAACCATTTCGCCTAAGAAGCCGAAAGCCTCGTCAACCCTTCCGTTCTTGCAAAGCCCATCAATCATTGCACTATATATCTTCGTGTTCGGCATACAGTTTGATCTATTCATATCTCTAAGAAACCCAATGGCCGTACCCACATTTCCCATCTTGCACAACCCATCAATCACAACCCCGTAAGTGAACTCATCTGGTTGACAATTTCTAGGTAACTTGTAAAACAAAGTGAGTGCATCAGCAGCTCGACCCTCCAAAGAGAGACCCTTAATCAAATGAGTAAAAGTTCCTGTGTTTGGTTCAAACCCATGCTTAATAACGGTTCCAAAGACAGAGAAACCATAACCGACACCAACACCAGCGCCAATCTTAAAACGACAGCAAGAGTTAATGACCACGTTAAGGGTAAGCAGATTAAGAGGAACATTTACATGACCCATTTCTCGGTATAGAGAAAGCACCTCAGAGTGATGCCCCAATCTGCTCAGACAAATGAGAACTTCACAGAACTCGACGATCGGAGGCAACGGTCTATAACTAAGCATTCGGTTGAACTCAGAAATCAAAACCCATGACGATTTCTGGGGTTTAACATGGAAAGGACCATCTGGGTTTCGATAAGCTTGGCGACTTGTTGAAAGACGGGATTGAGAGTGAAGAAAGACGGTACCTTTGCTCTCAATCCGAGCACCGGCACTGGAAAAGACAGCAGCTCCGGCACTGTACCTTCGGATCGCGACACTCATCTTCTTCGTCACGACAACAAGACGGAAATGGGAAATGAGAAATGGAAAGCCCAGAAGGTAAGAAAATCACCTCTGCTCAGATGACGGAGGCTGCTGCTGCGAAACCCTAAATCAGAGTGCCGCCGGTAAGCGCCGGCGGCGACGAGAGGAGGGAAGCGGAGGGAGAAATAAGGAACTGTTCCATGTGAAGTAACTCCAAAATTCAATTTTATGTCTCCTATTTTTTTGTTGCAAACCTAACGAGCATGTGAAGATTTTTCATGTGACACTTCTTTTATGATATGGTAATTAGTATAACCAGTGGGGGCACGCGCAATGTACTAACAAATGCAAAAATTTTAAAATTATTATAGGAAGTTGATGAAAATTTTAAAAATATAATAATTTTAAAATAGAATATCTGAGTAAAACTAAAACAACACACTTTACCAATAGACTATCATAATATAGAGAGAATGATAATTTGATAAAATTAGAAGTTTAGACAACAGTGTATTAATAACTGAAATAGGAAAAAAATGCATAACAACAAATTTTTATTGCCCATAGTCGTTGTTTTATCGTCTATTTGCTTCATGTATCTTGATTCTTGGGTGTGTGTATATTGTAGACCGAATATATGCTCCATATTTGCATTCCAATTATTTTGTAGGGTTTGTTGCTGACTTTAGCTTACATGCATTCACAAAATGTCCCAAGTATCCACAGTAATAACAAAAATTAGGGACGTGCTCATAAGAAAATGTTGCCCAGTGTGTTTCATTGTTTCTTAAACCAATTCTTTTTTTTATGACCAATGGTTTGTCTAGTGGCATTGCAATACAAACACGTGCAAAGATTTGATGTCTACATTTGAAACTGTTCGTATCCATTTCTAGCACTTCTCCAAGCTTGACAGCCATAGACATTAAGAACATTTCGTTCCTATATTCTTCATATAAACCATATACACGAACCCACAAAGTAATATGGTTAAAATATATTGTTTTTGTTGGTAGGCTTAAATCTAAACGGTGTAGCAAGATCATAGTATCAAGGTAAGACCATGACCGTAATTGTACTTTTTCAAAATCTATCCTGGTATCAAACTAAATGAGAAACAAATTTTCATCAAATTTTTGCAACAATATTCTACCAGTTAGACCTCATTTGCTTGATAGTAATAACTTTACCCGATCAGCATGCAAATCAACTTCAGCCATTATTTTTCCAATCAAAAACATTTGAGATGTTCGCTGGCCTTGCATTGTGACTGTATTGGTTGATGGTATCAGAGCAAATCTCCTTCCGTCTACTGTAAAGACGTTGTTAGAAACATCATCTGTGTTATTTGAAAACAAAAATTCCATTGCATATAAAATTACATTTAAGAGAAGTGTTGTGTCATATTTAAAGAACTAAAGCCTAATCTACAGTACCCATAATTTTAGATTGTAAGAAACATGTATTCTTTTTAGAATAACTTCCAGGAACTGTTATTAGAATTTGAACATAAGCAGACACGCGTTGATATATGTTATATAAATTTAATACAAAATAAATCTTGATTGATTTAAGTAAAACTTCTTGAAACTACCTTCCGTTAAACTTGGATATTATTATTTGTAATTTAAAATAATAGATTGCTTATATCCAACAATCAGTTAATTGATTACCATTGTTTGTTTATTCTGAATTTTTTTATCTAATTGGCAGAAGTATAGTCAATGTCAAAGTATCAAGATAATTTTTGAAATGAAATGTATGAATTCTATCAAAAAACATATTATTTAGTGAAAGAATATAACGAGTTTGTAACTTCATCATAATTCACAACAAATAGTAATTTTCTGCACTTAATTATGTTAAAACCATGTTGATAAACTTCAAAAAGGTCCGCACATACCTGAAAATGATAACCTACAAACATGTTCAAATTTAACCAGTGAACCGGCGAATGCACAGCAAATACTATCAAAATACTTGAAAATATAACCTAAGTCTTTTTGTTTTTACATAACAGCAAGGAACCCTTTGAACATAATCTAAGTCTCTTTACTTTCACATAGTAGCAGGGAACTTTTGAGAGCTTGAACTTGACGTTTTATGAATGCACTTTACCCCCTTTGCAGAGTTTGCAAACATTCCTTCATTTGTTGAGCCTATAAAAATCATAAATCATAAAATAAATGTTATTTTTTTATTAACTTGTATCAAATAATCTTATATATTAAATTCTAATCAAATAATTCTTTTATTCACAGAGAAAGAAGTCATCAGCTTAAACTTGAATCATATTTTGCCTTTCGAACAAAATATGCATAAGAAATAAAATTCATTTACCCTTAATACACAGAACACTTTATAAAATTACCATTCCATCTTTTGTTAACCAAGGCATTACTTCATCTGTATCTTTAATCCTCTTATTGTTCCTGCAAGTAAACTAATTGTTAACATCACCACATTTAGAAAGAATACATGTAAGTTATTAATAGAGAGAAAAATTACATATTTTTTATGGTGTTTATTTTAACTTCATAAAATGTGCATTCCCGAGTAAGTGTTGTAGTGTTAGGACAATTCTGAACAATTTTCTAACCATTGTTTTCACCCATAGTATAGATTTCAGCAATATATTTACTTCGCACTCCTCGAAGCTGTGGACTAACCCCATAGCCATCATACCTGAGCATTCGCAATAACTTATACCTTCTACTCTGAAGACTATACCCAAATCCATAGGTAGAAAAATCAGACATTAAAACCCCATTCTTTTTCTCGAGAGCAGGAACTGTAGTAACATCATTGGTCAATGGATTGCAAACAACAACAAATCCATTAGGACACGATCCACAATAACAGATTAATCCATTGCTTTCGTTAACGAAGTCAAGCCTAACAGTCTTTACGCCATAGTTAATGGTATTTGTTGCCAGAACACTAAACAACGGGAAATCTGACACAATACTGTATTTGAGGTCTACATGACTGCATAGACTGTCATTAAACACTGGTTCAGCAACAATTATAGTATTTTTTGTTTCGTGGTGAAGAAGAAATACCAAATTAGGAGCTTTTGATGAATATAACTTTCTGAAACAAGAGTCGGTTACTAGTTTGCGAAATAATCTTGATACGCTTCCAATAATTCTTACCTCCGTAATTGGCAACCTGCAAATGATATCCATCAACACTTCAGCCGACAAGCTTGTAATCGAAAAAAAAAGGTTTGATTGACACTCCAATTTTGCACGAGCCATTCTTCGAGTACAAACCATTGTCGTTTACTCGAATTTAATTTACCGAAGATGGTGTTCAGCAATTACCTAGCAAGAATCAGCAACCCTAATTTGTGGTTTTAATTGATCTTTTACAACTGTATTTAAAGAATGCGGCAAATATAAAACATTATGCGCACAAAATAATGTAAAAAAATTGATATGTCAAATCCATTTATTTTGCAAATCTTCGTTGCCGTCCAAATCTTTACCAAATATCTAGTGGTCCGTGTGATTTGCTAGTTTGACATAACTATAATTATTAAGATCATGTATAATTATTTTACGATTTTTAAAAAAATCATAATTAACGCATTTATTATAAAAAAAGTTGAACAATTAGTATCAATTATAAATTGTTTTAATGAAGAATAAAAAACCAAAGGTTGTATTATTTCATATTAAAAATTTAAATACTTAAAGATATAATTTATTAAAGTAGATTAATTATTTCGGTCCTTATTTGAAAAAAAATTTGAAATTGAAATTTTACATGTACAATGTAATTGTTGGATCTTGAATACAAACTTAATTAAAAGAAATTAATAGCATCAAAATTTAGCATCAAAAAATTCGATACAATTTTCTGTATGTGCCTTACATTTTTATCAACGAACCAAACCGATCTAAACATTTCTACTCATTCAACATTTTAAAATAGAATGTATTAGTGATTATTAGGGCAATTGGACATTTTAGAACACTTTGACAAATGACCCTCCAATTGGATAAATCAAACATTTTTAGAACACTTTATACAAATGACCATCCTAAGTCCCTCTCAATAGTGTCTAAAAGCCTCGTTGTTGTTATTTCAGTTGATAACAATTAATACGCAGAAGATCAAATAATCTACGCATAAAGTTATATTGCACATGACTAAGTCTACCATGTCACAAACTAAGATGAACATGAAAATATTGTGTCAAGAAGTTACAAATCAAGAAATGTTTCAAAAGTGGTCCTAATAAATCCATAAACTATCATTGTCAAAACACCAAACTTAATATTATATTCCACTTGCAAACCATTAATGCAAATGGATGAAGAAAATTAGAGCGTGCAGTCTTTCGATAGTCAATTCTCCATGATTGCCGTTTTCTTTGAAGTGCCGCTATCCCTTGTACATTGCTATACACATCAAATTGGAGATGCAAAATAATAAGTGAAGTAAATATTATTTTAAACAATGTACTTACCAAATCATCAATAATATTAGACTTAAGCTTGTCCTCTATATTACCATGACGTTGACCACATACTCAAGCAGTAAATAAAATATTATCAACATGTAAAATTATTCTCAAAAAGTATGTTAAAACAAGACTTACCACATGCTCAATCGCTAATCGAATGTTGAGATACTCTTGCCTTAGTTTTTTATTTTGGCTCCTAAGGTCTTCCATTTCTTCCAGTTTTTTGTTCTGCAACAATAATTGAATATTTCATTAACATGTCATGAATTATAATTTTTCTTGATACCAATTTAGAATATAGGTACTTACTGCGTGGTAGAAGTCATTGTCCAAATCATCATAAAAAATTTTCAATTCCCAATTTTCTTTCAAGTATTCTAACTATGTTGACATTGATTCCCGTAGTTTTACGTCATTTTCTTCAAGTTTTGCCTTCAATTCATATACTTGTTCTTCTAGTTTTGTGTTCTATAGAGAATAACATTACCAAGTACGTTACACATTGAAAGTATAGAAAAAAAAGATTAATACCACATCTGCAAGTTTGTTTATTTAACTTGAAACCAACAAAAGATTTTGTTTTTCTGAGCTCATTATTATATATATATTACTAAGTAGAGAAGACACAGAAATTCATACCACATCTGAAAGTTTGTTTGTTGAACTTGAAACTATCAAACTTTCGGTCATCTCATGCTTCTGCAAAAAATATACGCTATAATTAGAACGGTTAATAAATACAGTTATGAACTATTAATGCATCTTAAATGCGTAACTCACTAGTCTCTTTATTTCTTTCTGTGCTGAAGTTAATTGACTTGCTAGTTGACCGTATTTGAGTTTCATGGGGTTTTCACCCACAATATTTGCCATCTACACATAAAATTATGTAAGAGTGCAGTAATTCAAATGGTATAATTGTTGAAAAATAACTTACGGCTATATCTAATTTGTCTTGTGTGTCGTGCAAATTTTTGTCAAGGTTGACATTTAGATTTCTAAGCTCACGAATCTGTGTAATACAACAAAAACATTGTTACCTAATTATAATTAAAACAACATAAAATACATAAAGCAACATGTAACCTTATCTAGTGAAGAAAGATACAACTTTTCATATTGTCCTCCTTTGCTTGAAGATATCTCCTTTAAAAAAAATGTCAGTCCTGATATTTTCTGAATTGACAAGAAAATTAAAATGTTAGAAAATTATAAAAATATTAATTACCTGTTTTATTCTAAAGAACAACATAGAGTGAAGTTTATTCAGTAGTTTTGCTAAAATATTAAATGTCAATTCATACAAGGGAAAACACAAAAGAATAATGCTCTAGGGATATCACAACTTGAATAAAAGCTAAATTCCCTATTAAAGAAATGCACAATACCACTTGTGTTTGATTCATCACCACATGAATTAACAAACAAAAATATTTTTTTTCAATTCAGATTTGCATAAACGTGTTAAATTAATTTAAAAAAAATAATGTAAATTTACTCACCTTAAAAGTTGTATCAATTTCATCAGCATTACACTTCTGAATGACTAATATGTTTGTTTACAAAACACTTATTCAAAATCTCTAAAGATCTCACTCTATAGGAGTGTGTTCAACTGTCATGGATTCATATACCGTGAGAGTAAAAAAAGGAAAATTTTTGCTTTCATCATGTCTGAAAACACATCATATTCTAAAACTCATATCTTCGATAATTACTCATCTATAGAACAAATGTTGAATGCCTTGACACATCGACCAAAATCACTCCAGCATCTCATTAAAATTCTTAGACAAAATCCCTTGTAAATAATTTATTTGTTTTAAAATAAATTTATGAACCGCTTAGCTTGCATTAATTATGAAATGTTATTCTCTAATTAGGCCCTTAACCAAAAATTTCCAAAAAATATACCAGTATATAATAATATAATTTTTTTAGTTTATTAAAGTTTTAGAAACAATTGAATGACATCATAAAAAACAATTGGATGATGCTAAAAAAATTAGACGACAACAAAGAATAAGAAGATTTTGGCATTGTATTGTATGATAGATTATACATAGTTTATTGTTATATATTGAAATTATTTTTAGAGCATCAATACTGATATATTCAGTCGTAATTTATTTGCTTTAAGATGAACTTAAAAAATGCTTAACTTGCATCAGTTATAAAATGCTATCCTTCAATTGCTTATTATTTTTCTGTGTTGAATTGGTTTTATCCGTTAAATGCATATCTAATAGGCAGACATTATGGCAGTTTGTCAGATTTCTTGAGGATGAGTTTACTTTCAAAGGTCGAGAAGCTGCCCTTTTGTCTTCCAAACGCAATTAGTAAGCATTTAAGAATTCAATTATCATAAGTTGTTCTGCCATGAAGTGGGAAGATGCTACGTCACTTCATATTGGGCGATATCGTTCTTGAGCAGCTGGACATTCAGCTTGTCAACGATACTTTTCAGCTCTCTGATCTCGCACTCAATGTTGACTTCCTCAACGATAAGGTGTGTTTGATTTGAATTTTATTATATTTCTCGATTTCAACTCTATTAGTGTATTTTATCGATATATTTTTCTCTAAAATAGTTTCATGAAAATCACCAATCACAAATTCAAATTAAATGTCTAAATAATTAATGTATAATATGTCAAACAAGTTATTGTTTCTTGTTATTTCTAATTCAAATGAGTGACAACTAAACTATTAGATACAGTCTATTTAAACTTGGTTTTAATGTAAACTAATTTTTTTTTGTGCGTCATGTCTTGCTAATAGCTAATGTATTTGCTTATTGCAAAACCAAGTACGACATATTCTCTTAAGAAACACATGTCGGTAAACAAGTTGGATATAGGGAATAATGATACTCAATTATTGATTTGGTAAGAAATTTTATTTGAAATACATTTTTTATAATATTTATCCAACTTTTGAATGACTAATATGTTTGTTTAGTGGACACTTGTCCAAGATCTCTAAATATCTCATTTTACGAGAGCGTCTAATTTCTGTGGATTCATATACCGTGAGAGTAAAAAAAGGAAGAGTTTTGCTCTCATCATCTTCGAAAACACATCATAATCTGAAACTCCTGCCTTCGATAATTACTCATCTATAGAACAAATGTTGAGTGGCTTGACACATCAACCAAAATCACTCCAACATCAAATTAAAATTCTTAAATAAGATCCATTGTAATTAATTTATTTTGTTTTAAGATAAATTTAAGAACTACTTAGGTTGCATTAATGTTATTCTTTCATTAGGCTTCTAACCAAAAATGTCCTAAAAATATATAAATACATAATAAGATGATTTTTCAGTCTATTAAAGTTTTAGAAATAACAGGATGACTTCATAAAAAACAACTGGATGACACTAAGAAAAAAATTAGATGAAAAAGAAGAATAAGAAGAATTTAGCATTGTAATGCTATTACGTTAATTACAAAATAATATTCTTCGATTGCTTATTGTATTTATTATGTTGAATTGTTTTTGTAGATTAAACGCATATTTGATTGGCAGACATTTTGACAGCTTGCCAGATTTCTTAATGATGAGCTCACTTTCGAAGCTTGAGAAGCTTCCCCTTGGTCTTCCAAACGAAATAAGTAATGGTTTAAAAATTCAAATATCAAAAGTCGTTTGGCTATGAAGTGGGACGAAACTACTCACACGTGATTTACTGGAAATCATAAAGTTTCACAAGGACCACATGAAACATTTTGGTGTCTATGAAAGGCCACCAATTTTTGAAGATATGAGATTTCAACAACGGTTTGATCGGCTTTCTTGAATCTTGTCATAAGTTTTTCATAGTAAACGAGGGATGAAACTAATTTCATCCGAAACACTAGTCACTGGCAGAATTGAAGGATGTTCTCTCTTCATTGGCCAAAGACTCTCCTGGGATTATTTCGGAGGTTCAAGAGCAACTTTACAACGATAATCTACTCAAGTATCTAAGGTAACATATTAATTTTTATCTTGGCATGCATGAAAAAAAAATTATACAACTCTGAATTGTTTTATGCATTTTGTGAATGATGTAGTATAAATCCAAATGATTCATTGCTAAGAAACTGAAAGATGCATTTTATATAACTATTACGTTTCTATTCATTACACTACGTGTAGGTATTCGCATAGACAATAATAAAAAATAACTTAAGTATATTTCTTACCTCGAAATGATTGAACTGCTGCATACTCACACGTGATTTACTGGAAATCATAAAGTTTCACAAGGACCACATGAAACATTTTGGTGTCTATGAAAGGCCACCAATTTTTGAAGATATGAGATTTCAACAACGGTTTGATCGGCTTTCTTGAATCTTGTCATAAGTTTTTCATAGTAAACGAGGGATGAAACTAATTTCATCCGAAACACTAGTCACTGGCAGAATTGAAGGATGTTCTCTCTTCATTGGCCAAAGACTCTCCTGGGATTATTTCGGAGGTTCAAGAGCAACTTTACAACAGTAATCTACTCAAGTATCTAAGGTAACATATTAATTTTTATCTTGGCATGCATGAAAAAAAAATTATACAACTCTGAATTGTTTTATGCATTTTGTGAATGATGTAGTATAAATCCAAATGATTCATTGCTAAGAAACTGAAAGATGCATTTTATATAATTATTACGTTTCTATTCATTACACTACGTGTAGGTATTCGCATAGACAATAATAAAAAATAACTTAAGTATATTTCTTACCTCGAAATGATTGAACTGCTGCACAATAATTAATTCATAACAAAAATCTTAATTAAAAGATATTTCACATGGCTCAAGATATTTGGTTATCAGATAGCGGTTCAGAACAGTTGATAGACGTGCAACGTGTTTTAAACATGTCACCGTATCTCAAGTATGACTCAAAACCTACTCGAACGGTTGAATTCAGCCACGTCACAGGTAATCACCTGGATTCTATTACCGATTTCTAACCTGATAACACAGCTCTTGGTACAAAATGAATCAGTGTTATGCGTTATGTTCAGCTTTCAATAGAAAATAGTCTTTCTTGATTTTGGTTTTGGAAACGGTAATGGTAAATACACGCAGAATGGCTCGTGAGAGCACAAAACGTTGAATGATAGCTCTTGAAAGCAACATAATCTGTTCAGCCATGGTTCCATGGATAAAAAACTTGTCAAAAGAAATACTCGTGGATATAATCTGCAGGCTGCCAATCAATGATGTAAATGCAGTTGCTACAGTTTCGAAATTTTTCCTCAATCTATCATTAGATTCATATTTCAAGCAGTTGTATTCATCAACAACGTCTACACTGGTATTTCTTCTTCACTTGAACGAGAATAACAATTTGTACACTGCTGATACTGTTTTCAATGACATTTTCAAACAAACGTTGATCTCAAATTCCGTCTCATTTCTAACCTTCTGTTGTTGAGTGTTATCGCAAAAAATAGACTCAATTTTAACGTCAAATTTCATAGACTTGAACTTGTCAATGCCTGTATGGGATTAGTTTGCTATTGTGGCCCATACAACAATGAATATGTGGTTATATGTAATCCCGTCACAAGTGATTTCACCACGCTAGTCTGTCCTCCTAAAAAAAGTAAAGATAGGGTATTTCAATTTACCAAGTATGCATTTGGGTTTAATCCCAAAACCAACCAATACAAAGTACTGCGAATGATAAGGCACGATACAGAAGTCGCAAGTCCTGGATTATACAGAGTTGAGAGTAAATTTGATGCAAACATATATACTTATGGTGACAATTATAGTTGGAAGAGCGTTGAAAATTGTCCAAACACTTCAATGCTACCTGATTGTTGCACTTATTATAAAGGTTATGCACATTGGTACCTATCAACTACAGGTGAAATATTAAGATTTGATTTTGGTTATCAACTGTTTGACAAGCTGAATGCACCGCACACATGGACTGAAGACGTGTTGTCAGACAATAAATCCAAAATAGGTGTGATTAAGGATAAACTCTATAAGACAATGATCAATGCAGATTGTGTAGAGGCCTGGGTTATGGTAGAATAAGAAATTGAAAGTTAGTGGATGAAGGCTTTTGCAATTAAAAAACACTTGCCACATTATTACCAAAGCTATGAGTTCATTGACATTTTGAAAAACGGAGAAGTTCTAGTGTTGAGTGGAAGTCAAATCTTGTGCTACAATTTGGATACTGGAAACATTGTTCTATTATGTGGTGGAGGTATTTTTGGAGGGTACATGTTTTCTATGAAACCTACACTTTTGTCCCTTTGCAATATACTCGGCAGTAATGTAACGATACACAATGCAAAACACTGGTAAGCCTACTATTACAACTTATTTATAAGTTGCCACACCATAATAGATACTTAAAGAATTTTTTCTTTTTAGTCCTGGGAAAAGAACCGGTGAATATAGCATGCTTCCAACATGGCTCGATCGCAAAGAAATGGTGTGGTATATTATAGTAATATGATTATGTTACCTGGTTATTTTTCTTTGGTAACTTGTTATAGTTTATAACTTAGATAGTATCACTTGCAGATTAAACAAATACAATGGCGTTTATCCACTCTACAACACCAGCAAGGAGCAAACGAACACGAAGTTCATAACCTGATAACATCCTTGCGTTTGTCTATGAAAGTAAACATCTAACCAGACATTTTCAGTACATAAGACCACTTATATAAACTTGGCAAATCTCACTGGACATTCGTAGTTTTGTTTTCAGTCATGCACTTTAGAAGTTTCTATAGTATTTGCTTATTTTTGTATTTGGTGAGGATCATGCTCAAAACATCTATAATCAAATTTAGTAAAAGTTTGTGTTAAGTTTCTGACTATTACTTGTCTATCTAAATGCATTAATTATTATATGGTTTACATTATTTATTTACAAGCTGGGTGGTTTTGTATTTATTCCTTATTTATTGAAATATTTTAGATAATCCATTCACTTGTACAAACCTAGCAATTCTCACTGAACATTCATAGTTTTGTTTTCAATCATTCACCTTAGATGTTTCTATAGCATTTGCCTACTTTTGTATTTGGTGGAGGATCATGCATAGGAAATCTACAATCAATCATGGTAAAAGTGTTGGGAGTGGTTTCTGATTATTATTTGTCTATCTAAATGCATTAAGTATTGCATGCTTTACACTCATCATTTAATTGAACGAAAATACTCATGCTCAGTAGATCTGTATTTTATTCCTTATTATGCCAAGAACTTTAAATAATCCATTTTTCATAATATACATAAAAAGGATTCCTAAACACAAAATTCTTTATATATGTAACTTCATGCTGCACCCCCAATACCATAAGGATTCCTAAAGACAAAATTATTTATATATGTAACTTCATGCTGCACCCCAAATATCATATTTTGGTAAGTAACACTGATCTAAGTCCACACCATTCTATAGCCACAACCTAAAAAGTTAACTAACAGTACCTCATTCTTGTAAATTACAAAAAAAAACAATTATTTATAAACTTAATATTATAGACTGGTGGTTATTTCAATAAAACTTAAACGAAAAGACATTTTGCAGATAACATTATTCAAAACATATTCTGTTTGCCGATAACATTGTTTAAAACGTAATTCATGTGTTGAGTTAATCTAGCACATGTAAGCATACCTGGTATATTTGTTTGTAAATTAAAACATTGTTCTATATGTGGAAACAAACCAAGATTCAATATTCATATACAAGATAAAACTCGAATACCTACCTACTGAGACACAAATAGCTGACATCTTCACAAAGGCGTTAGATGCTAACAGGTTTGAAAGTCTAAGGTCATCCCTTGGACTTTGCTGCCTTGAGTAACCAGAAGTCAAGAAAGAAGAGAGGGAGCTTTTAGTTGATTTTACTCTCTCTCTCTATCAGGACCAGTAAGGGTCCACAAAATCAAACCGGACCCAATTCCTTTATCATAGCCCAGTTGAAGTCTGAGTTTTTTTTTTTAAAATTCAAAAAGGGGGAAAACAGAATGATTATAATCTGACAATCAACCAATCACCACTCAACCCTTTTGACTTCCGCGCAGAAAAGTTCTGCACGCCCCTTCCTCCTTCCTAAAACATCTAGGGCACCACAAAATCAAAATCAGTCTGCACCTGTAGCCGCTTCTCCTTCCCTTCAAAGACAACTCCGATCAAACCCCAAACTAAGCCCCCACAAATGGTTGGAATCAGAAGCGGACGAGTTCCTTATGCTTCCAAGAAACTACGAGCCAAGATGAGGGTGAAGATGATCGACAGAAAGTTATCTGCGTCAAAAACTTCAACAAATAAACGTGGAGTAAAGATTCAAGGAGGGAATCCCCCAGGAGAGGGCTTTGAAAACCCTAAAAGTGCAACAGCTTCGTCTCCGACTATCGCATCTATGAAGGTTTATATCCGCCGTTGAGAAGGACAACCTCTTACCCGAGGCTGCTGGCATTGAAGAGGAGGCCTCTCATTCCACTCAGACGCCTCTACAAGGTAACCCTATTATCCCTCCTATAGTGGATCCAGTAGATAAGAACTAGTCTGAAGAAACTCTAGGGACCTATGTTCTTGAGATTCCTGGTACTAGTTGTGAAAATCGATCTAGCCCTCCAAAATCAACGCCTGCACCAGAAAAATCCCCAATAGACGAAGTCATGCAGAGAGTCGATGGTCCTCTTGTCGCTCCGGACAGTGGTTCGGGGCTGAATGGAGATACATAAATCATACCGTAAGTCCCCCAACCTTTAGCCGATCCTGAGAACACAGAAGAGGTAGATACAACCAAGACAACTGTGGAAGAAGAAGCTACACGAGAGGACAGAACGCCTCTGAAAAAGTCTGTGCCCGAAGGGCTTAAGAAAAGAAAACAACCAAAGAGAAAGCTGATTGATGAAAAGGAAGAACCTCCAGTGCAGAGAAGACTGACTCCGAAAAGAAAAGCTACAGAGAAAGGAGGAGCACCTGCTTCTAAGCCAGTAAAGAAGCTAAGAAAGAAGTCATCCACTTCAGTAACAACCCCTGCTCCCAAAGAAGAAGAGGAGGAAACTCGTGCCTTACCCCCACGGGTCAAGAAGTCTATGGGAGGTTTGAAACTCCCCAAGAACGTTCCAAAAGCCCTAACAGACAGTGTCTCCTTTCATTCGGTAGACAATGCAGTCAAATGGCGATACGTATATCAACGCAATATCTACCCGGAGAGGGAGCTCTTTACAGAAGCTCAAGGGATGAACGTAGTTGTGGAGCTCCTCTGTGGCTCAGGGCTAACCAACACGGTCATCAACATCGGCCGTTCTACCCCTCTCTGGTCAAGGAGTTCATCGTCAACCTCTCAAGTGAGTTTAATGATCCAGAAGACGCTGGGTATAGGAAGGTCTTTGTTCGAGGAGAGTGCTTTGATATATCTGACTCCACAATCAACGCTTATCTAGGCACAACGGCTCCAGAAGTCACTCCAAACGCCCCTCACATGAACATGATAGCATTTTTGTGCCCTAGTCCAATTGCTAATGGTCTGTAAATGTCTATGTATAATGATCATCGTTTGTAATAAATAAAACGGCTTTGTATTACTTATGTGCTGAAGTAATATGTTAAGCATGATCTGATTTATGACCACTAAAGTAGTAGAACCATAAATATGTACAGATCACACTTAATGAGTCTCTGGTCAATATACGCTTCAATAGAAGCGACCAGTATGATGATGGTTCTCAATGAAGTAATTCTACTTGTCATAGGGATGAGGGATCTCGGAATCATATCATAGATATCATGAGGTGATTGATATCGGACGACCCACTTTGAATAGTGTTTCATAGATTCAGCCATGAACATATTCAAATGCGATAGCTTGTCACGATATCCTTAGACCAAGGAGTCTTTGTGATCGTTATGCAATGTACGTGCGGCTTTAACTTGCGCCTAACGCTTTCCGTAACAGGATTGCAATAACGGCTAAGGGATTTATCCCTCGTACTATGGTATGGGAAAGATATCTGTTAAAGGCCTCTTGATCGAGAGTGACTGAGAGAAAGAGCATGGCCATGCCAGTGATACAGGTTATCAGTTCTTAGCCATCTCACATATCAAGTAACAATGATTGATTAAACAAGGATGACGACTCTATGCCTTGTGATCAATCGGGATATCAAGAGATAATAGGATAGTGACTTGAACGCACAAAGGTTAAATCGAATCATCGATCATCATGCACCTTGGGTAATCATAACGTCTTACTAGAGACCACTTATGATGGATCGGGCAAGAGAGATCTTTTGCGCCGATCTGCCAACGGTGGCATGAGCCTGGAGGGTCATACACATTCAAGACAGATAACTTGAGACAAGGAAACCTTAATGTTTCTTGAGGAGCAATACATGGGCAAAATTGAAGGTTTTGGGCCATAGGTTCGATATGAGAGAATAATTAGCGAATCGAGAAAACTGAGTTTTTTCGTCAATGTCGCGTCGGACTTTGTTTGATAAGTAACGACAAAAAGGGTCGGGCGACTTTTGGACACGGCACGAAACCACATGGGCGAGCCCATTGGGCTCGGCCCATGAGGTGACATGGCCGGCCCAACAAGGGCCCTTTTTGGGCCCAATAAGCCCTACATGGCCGGCCACTTTGGTGGGCCCAAAGGTAGGGGCCACAACACACCATGCTTAGTTGGTGATTGTTGATTATGAGGTGAGTGATTTAAGGGGTATGGGTTAGACACCTTTAAGCTCATACCAATCACCTTTTGACCCATGCTTATGAGATTGATGAAGTAGAGAAAGATCAAATAATTAATTACACAATTCTCACAACTCACAAGCTCTCTCTCTCTCTCCTTGGCCGGCCACCTACATTTGCTCCCTCTTCTTGCTCTCTTGTTCTTCATTTAATTGTTCTAGTAGGCATTAAGTGAAGGATCTTGAAGATCATCCCCTTGGCGTGGACTTGCTCTAGAGAAGAAGATCACAAAGTTCTTCTTTATCGATTCAATAAAGACTTAAAGGTAAATTTCTTGTGGAATAGATTTTGCCTTGGGATTTAACGGTTCAATGTTCTTGGACAAGGTTTGGAGTTGATTTTGTTAAAATGCTTCCGCTATCTCGATGTTAAAGAACGCTCCAAAACCCTACAGTGGTATCAGAGGATGGTTGACCCTCTTAATCTTTGTCTTGTTGAACTTGTTTCGGTTTTATGATTATTTGCATGTCATATTTGTTGATAACATGTTTTTAATTCTTTTTGGGAAAATTGCATGAAAAATGTTATTTTTGGAAAATATATTGAATTTGGAATTTTTCGGAAATTATTGGATTTTTCGATTCCGAGAAGAGACTCTCGGGGAGCCGGATCGGAGGTACCGGACGGAGGTCACCGGAGGCCGGGAGAGGCCGGCGGTGACTGGGGCCGTCCCTCCTCTTGGCCGAGGCTGAGAGGAGAGGCAAGCTCGGTTTGGGCTTTTCAATGCCCAAACCGAGCCGTGATGTTGGGCTCGGCCAAATGGGCTTCGGCCCGTTGGCTTGGCCCGACTTGGTTCGTGCATGTTGATTATGTCAGTGGATGAACCCGCGATCCAATATTTCGAAAACTTTTAAATTTGATCGGTTTCGATAAACCGTTTTTCGAAAAGGTCTAGTTTCGATAAACCCGACCAAACAACTTGGCAAAATTAAAACCGAAATAATTGCATATTATTTGATGACATGTTTGTGTGATAACATGTTGGATGATGTGATGAGATGTATGATGCATTAGTAGCCCATTAGATTTTATCGCTTTCACGGTTTGCATACCGTTAGTGTTAGTGTGTAATTATTCTTTCATTCGAGCCCATAAAGTGTAATTAATTTTTATCCGGTCTACGAATCGAGTATTAATTGTAATTACTACTCAAAGACGAGAAGGATGGAAAATCGAGCACAATGACGGTCTTGGAGGAAGTCCAAGAGCTAGTGGGAGCCCGAATGAGAAAGACGAGAAGATGTGGTGACTCGTGGAATCCTAAGATTAGGATGGGCTATTGATGCATATTTAACGCTTTATGTTTGCTTGCTTGAATTATTTAAATAATTACATGCTTGCATTCTTAGCTTATAAGTTTATAAGTCATCACCTCACATGCAAAGATTAAAATCGATTTTAATTTTATGCATGTTTAAAGCGTTGTGAACCATCATCGCACGGATTGTGATGGATGAGTTCAATTTTGAAACGTGTTTGCACGGGTTGCAAATGACGACTTCAAAAGAAGATTGTATATGATACAATTAGAAACGTCACAACACAGGTTGTTGATAACGGGTTCGTAATTGTACAAAGATACTTTTGAATTATTAAACACAACCAAATCACAACATAATTTGAGTCAAGTGAGATGCCACCCAAATTCACACCCATGTAAAAACATTTTATTTGTGTCGTGCGCCTTAGCGGAGCATCGATGGAATGAATTCTATATGGGAATGGTAAATTTTGTGGGATGTCGTGCGCCTTAGCGGAGCATCTGCACAAAGTTAACGCATTAGTGAAGGTTGGTTGACTCGACCACGATTCTTGGCCTGAGGTTGAGCTGGGGCATCGGAAGGGTAAGCCGTGTGCTTTTTGCACATACCCTGACCAAGAGTTACACAGGTTGTAATTGGCTGGACGTCCTGCCTAAATGAGTCAATTGGAGCGGTGCGCCTTAGCGTACTTCAATTGACAAATAAGGGATCTTGGTTTAAAGATTCTAAACCTTAGAATCGGATGGTTGGTGTTTAATTCGGATCTTCCTAAATTTATTCAACTTTTTTGATTAAATTTATTTTCTTCGTGTAGAAATGGCTAGTAATTCAACAAACTCGTCTAATTTGTCGTTGAGTACCATACTTGAAAAGTGTAAACTCAATGAGACAAATTATCTGGACTGGGACAGGAATTTACGACTTGTGTTAAAGTTGGAACGCAGGGAGTACGTCCTTGACAAGGCTATCCCGGTGGAGCCAGCTGCCAACGCAACGAGGGTCGTTAAGGATGCGTACCAGAAACACCTTAGTGACTCTATCAACGTTGCGTGTGTCATGCTGGGCTGCATGGAGGCGGACCTCCAGAAGCAGTTTATGGAGCTATCCCATGATCCGTTTGCAATGTGTGCACAGATCAAGAATATGTTCAAAGAGAAAGTACGTATTGAAAAATACACCGTTCTCCGAGAACTCATTGCCTGCAAGATGTCAGCAGGCAGCTCCGTAGGTCCACACGTCCTACGTATGAAGGGACATCTCGATCATATGACTAGTCTCGGAATGACTATGGAGAAAGAGATGGCTGCGGATTTCATTCTGCAATCCCTTCCTCATGCATATGGTGGGTTCGTCATGAACTATCACATGCATGACATGGACAAGACCGCATCGGAGTTGCACAACATGTTGGTAACTGCCGAGAAGAGCATAAGGGCCAGTACGCCCAAAAGTGTTCTAATGGTCAAGAAGGGATCCGACTTCAAAGCTGGTGGTGGTAAGGGCAAAGGCCCAATGCACCAGACGGGGAAGAACAGACGACCTTTCATCACTAAACCTTCCATGCCCATGAAGGGAAATGGGAAGGCAAGAGAGTCGGTTTGTTTCTACTGCCAAAAGCCTGGTCACTGGAAGAAAGACTGTCAGCAGCTGAAGGATGATCAGAGGAAGGGCGGTGGGGCCGCTACTTCATCAGGTATTCCATTAGATCTAAATCTTTCTCCTATAAATGCTTAGGTACTAGACACTGGAGCTGAGTCTCATGTCTGTGCGGATGTGTAGGTGTTGCATAGTAGAAGAGATATGGGGAAAAACGAGGTTTACCTAAGAGTTGGGAACAACATGAGAGTTACCGCAACTGCCGTGTGTTCTGTTAACCTTGTTTTGCCCAGTGGGCTTGTAATTGAACTTTCTGATGTGTTTTGCGTACCTGCTTTCAGCAGTAATATTATATCAATATCTCTTCTTGAAAAAGAAGGTTATTATTTTGATATTAAGAACGAGTTTTTTAATATTATGCGCAACAATATGTTTTATGGAAATGCTCACACTGTTGGAGGTTTATACATATTAAATATGCAGAACTCGAGATCCAACATGCTCTATAATATAAATGCTAAGAGGTTTAAAGCTAATGATTTAGGCCAAACTTTAATATGGCATTGTCGTCTAGGTCACATAAATGAGAAACGCATCTCAGCGCTTCATAAGCGCGGACTTCTAAGTCAATTCGAATTCCAAACGATTGATAGATGCGAAACTTGTTTAATGGGCAAGATGACTAAAGCGCCCTTCACTGGTTTAGGTGAGAGGGTAGGTGATCTATTGGGTTTAGTACATTCAGACGTATGTGGACCAATGAGTACACCAGCCAGAGGTGGTTTAGGCTACTTTATCACATTTACTGATGATTTGAGTAGATATGGTTATGTCTATCTCATGAGACATAAGTCCGAAGCCTTTGATAAATTCAAGGAGTTTAGCACTGAAGTAGAAAACCAACTCGGAAAAGTATCAAGGCACTCCGTTCTGATCGGGGTGGAGAATACTTATCCGAGGAGTTCCATAGACATCTTACTGAAAGTGGAACACTATCTCAGTGGACTCCGCCAGGAACACCGTAACTCAATGGTGTGTCCGAGCGAAGGAATCAGACATTGTTGGATATGGTTCGATCGATGTTAAGTCTCACTGATCTCCCGATCTCCTTCTGGGGTTACGCTCTGCAAACGGCCGCATTCATAATAAACAGGGCTCCGTCGAAAGCAGTGGAAGGGACATCATTCGAGAAATGGTACGGGAAGGAACCCGTTTTGTCCTTCCTAAAAATATGGGGTTGCGAGGCTTATGTAAAACGGTTGCTTGCAGCCAAGCTCGAACCGAGATCAGATAAGTGCACTTTCTTCGGATATCCAAAAGAAACAAAAGGATACTACTTCTACAAACCGAGCGAAAATAAAGTTTTTGTCGCTCGAGGTGGGACATTCTTGGAAAAGGAATTTATTTCCAAGACAGTTAGTGGGAGAGCTGTTCATCTTGATGAAGTTCTAGATAAGATAGTAACTCGGGAACCACTGGACGACCACTGGAAGAAGTAGAGCCAGAAGTGGTCGTTGAGCAAGAACCAATAGCTACAGTTAATGAGGACGGTCCAAGGCGGTCTGAAAGGATAAGTCATGCACCTATCAGATACGGTTTCCTAGTAACTGGAGGTGATGATTTAGTGTTAGTGGACAATGATCCAGCTACCTTTCGAGAGGCTTTGGACGGAACCGACTCTGAGAAATGGCTAGAAGCCATGAGGGAAGAAATGCAATCCATGTCAGATAATCAAGTGTGGGACTTGGTGGATCAAACCCCTGACGTAAAAGTCATTGGGTGTAAATGGATCTTTAAAATAAAGATTTACATGGATGGCAAACCTCAGACCTATAAAGCAAGACTGGTAGCAAAAGGTTATAGGCAAGTCCACAGAATTGACTATGAAGAGACCTTTTCTCCAGTAGCTATGGTCAAATCTATCCGCATTCTACTTGCCGTAGCAGCGTATCATAACTATGAGATATGACAAATGGACGTCAAAACCGCCTTCCTCAACGGGAGGTTAGCTGAGGACGTTTATATGTCCCAGCCTGAGGGTTTTGAGGATCCTAAGAATAAGGGAAAGATTTGCAAGTTGCTCAAATCAATTTATGGTTTGAAGCAAGCATCTTAGAGTTGGAATCAGCGTTTTGATGAAGTTGTGAAACAGTTTGGCTTCATCAAGAACGATGATGAACCTTGCGTATATAAAAAGGCAGATGGGAGCAAAGTAGTCTTCTTGGTGCTCTATGTTGATGACATACTGCTCATTGGAAATGACGTCCCTACCTTGCTCTTAACAAAGACTTGGTTAGGTGAGTGTTTCGCAATGAAGGACTTAGGCGAAGCCTCTTACATCTTGGGGATCAAGATATATAGAGACCGTGCCAAGCGGGTCTTGGGCTTCAGTCAAAACACCTATATAGACAAAGTGCTGAGAAGATTCTTAATGCAAAATTCAAAGAAAGGACTGTTGCCCATGCGTCATGGCATAAAGCTTAGCAAGAAGCAGTGTGCTGAGACACCTGCAGAGCTAGAAAGAATGAATGAGATCCCATATGCTTCGGCTATAGAGTCCATAATGTATGCCATGATATGTACGAGACCGGATGTCTCGTTTGCCCTAAGCTGTACCAGTAGACATCAGTCCAAACCCGGTGAGGAACATTGGATTGCCGTCAAGGCGATTCTCAAATATTTGAGAAAAACCAAAGACGCTTTTCTTGTATACGGGGGAAGAAATGATGATGATCTAGTCGTCAAAGGATACGACGCTAGTTTCCAGACAGACCCCGATAACTTTAAGAGTCAGTTGGGATATGTGTTTATGTTGAACGGTGGAGCATTCAGCTAGAAAAGCAAGAAGCAGGACACCATTGTCGACTCTACGACCGAAGCTGAGTACATTGCTGCATCGGAAGCGGCAAAAGAGGCTGTATGGATCAGGAGTTTCATAGCTGGGTTAGGTGTAATTCAAAACCCATCTAACCCAGTAGACTTATATTGTGACAACACCGGGGCCATTGCGCAAGCTAAGTAACCCAGGGCACATGACAGATCCAAACATGTACTCAGGAAGTATCACATCATTCGCGACATTGTTGCTAGAGGTGACGTGAAGATCCATTACGTTGCATCTGATGATAACACAGCCGACCCCTTGACCAAGGCTCTTCCTCAAGCGAAACATGATAAACATGTTAGGTCAATGGGTATAGATTGGGACTTAGATTGGAACTAGGGACTTCTGGGGGGAAGCTGCTCTTACAGCAGTGTACACCATCAATCGGGTTCCATCTCCAGTCATAGGGAATAAAACCCTCTATGAATGCCTTTATGGCCAGTCTCCTCCTTATAGTCTTCTTCGTGTCTTTGGGAGTGTCTGCTTTGTCCACCTACAACCACACGAGCGAAATAAACTAGAAGCTCGTGCTCATCTCTGCTGCTTCGTTGGGTATAATGGAATTGAGCACAAGAGTTATCGATATTGGGATCCTCTATCTCAACGTCTTCGCATATCTCGGCATGTCACCTTCTGGGAACATAAAATGTTCTCCTCTATGTCTGATTTCCGTGTGTCACAATCTATTCCCTTCTTTTCCAATCATGACATGGATCTTTTTCCTGATAATACTTTGGCTCCTTCTTCCCTCGAGTTGTCTCATGCAGGTATCTCAGACCCACATCCAGCAGCTCCCATAGATCTAGCTCCGCCAGAGGATCCTGTGCCTTTAACACGTCCTCAACGTCAACCACGACCACCATTGCACCTTCAGGACTATCAGGTAACGTTATCCAATCTCTCTCGAGTCATGACTACCGCTCTGTCCGTCTATGAACCTCGCACATATCAAGAGGCATGTACTAATCCTTTGTGGCAGCAAGCAATGACTGAAGAACTTAGAGCTCTTGAGAAAACTGGTACCTGGGAATTCGTCTCATTACCCAGCAACAAGTCAGCAGTCAGTTGCAAATGGGTATACAAAGTGAAGACCAAGGCGGATGGGACCATTGAGCGCTATAAAGCTCGTCTCGTTTCCCGAGGGTTCTCCAAGGAGTATGGGATTGATTATGAGGAAACCTCTGCACCAGTTGCTCGTCTCACATCTGTTTGGAATTTACTTGCAGTTGCAGCTAGACGAAAGTGGAATCTCTTTCAGATGGATGTCAAGAATGATTTTCTCAAAGAAGAAGTCTACATGCAGCCCCCTCCTGGGTATGAGCATCCTCCAAACATAGTTTTTCATCTAAAGAAGGCCTTGTATGGACTCAAGCAAGCTCCAAGGGCATGGTTTTCAAAATTCATTGGGAAGATGTCCGATCTTGGCTTCACCTCTAGTCCATATGACACCGCCTTGTTTGTCAAGAAGACCTCTCGTGGTCACATCTTGCTTTTACTCTATGTGGATGATATGATTATCACATATTTTCTTGGGCTGGAAATCTCGTCAGTCTCTTCAGGAGATTGATAATATTTTTGTGCCCTAGTCCAATTGCTAATGGTCTGTAAATATCTATGTATAATTATCATCGTTTGTAATAAATAAAACGGTTTTGTATTACTTATGTGTTGAAGTAATATGTTAAGCATACCACTAAAGTAGTAGAACCATAAATCTGTACGGATCACACTTAACGAGTCCCTGGTCAATATACGCTTCAATAGAAGGGACTAGTATGAGGATGGTTCTCAATGACGTAGTTCTACTTGTCATAGGGATGAGGGATCCCGGAATCATATCATAGATATCATGAGGTGATTGATATCAGAAGACCCACTTTGAATAGTGTTTCATAAATTCAGCCATGAACATATTCAAATGCGATAGCTTGTCACGATATCCTTAGACCAAGGAGTCTTTGTGATCGCTATGCAATGTACTTGCGGCTTTAACTTGCGGCTAACGCTTTCCGTAACAGGATTGCAATAACGGGCATGATTGGGTGACATAACGGATTGCATGAGTGACACGAAAGACGGCTAAGGGATTTATCCCTCGTACTACGGTATGAGAAAGATATCCGTTAAAATCCTCTTGATCGAGAGTGACTGAGAGAAAGAGCATGACCATGCCAGTGATACGGGTTATCAGTTCTCAGCCATCTCACATATCAAGTAACAATGATTGATTAAACAAGGATGACGACTCTATGCCCTGTGATCAATCGGGATATCTAGAGACCATAGGATAGTGACTTGAACGCACAAAGGTTAAATCGAATCATCGATCATCATGCACCTTGGGTAATCATAACGTCTTACTAGAGACCACTTATGATGGATCGGGCAAGAGAGATCTTTTGCGTGGATCTGCCAACGGTGGCATGAGCCTGGAGGGTCACACACAATCAAGACGGATAACTTGAGACAAGGAAACCTTAACGTTTCTTGAGGAGCAATACATGGACAAAACTGAAGGTTTTGGGCCATAGGTTCGGTATGAGAGAATAATTAGCGAATCGAGATAACTGAGTTTTTTCGTCGATGTCGCGTCAGACTTTGTTTGATAAGTAACGACAAAAAGGGTCGGGCGACTTTTGGACACGGCACGAAACCACATGGGCGAGACCATTGGGCTCGGCCCATGAGGTGACATGGCCGGCCCAACAAGGGCCCATTTTGGGCCCAATAAGCCCTACATGGCCGGCCACTTTGGTGGACCCAAAGGTGGGGGCCACAACACACCATGCTTAGTTGGTGATTGTTGATTATGAGGTGAGTGATTTAAGGGGTATGAGTTAGACACCTTTAAGCCCATGCCAATCACCTTTTGACCCATGCTTATGAGATTGATGAAGTAGAGAAAGATCAAATAATTAGTTACACAATTCTCACAACTCACAAGCTCTCTCTCTCTCCTTGGCCGGCCACCTCCATTTGCTCCCTCTTCTTGCTCTCTTGTTCTTCATTTAATTGTTCTAGTAGGAATTAAGTGAAGGATCTTGAAGATCATCCCCTTGGTGTGGACTTGCTCTAGAGAAGAAGATCACAAAGTTCTTCTTTATCGATTCAACAAAGACTTAAAGGTAAATTTCTTGTGGAATAGATTTTGCCTTGGGATTTAACGGTTCAATCTTCTTGGACAAGGTTTGGAGTTGATTTTGTTAAAATACTTATGCTATCTTGATGTTAAAGAACGCTCCAAAACCCTACAGAACAAAGTTGCGTTTGAGATCACTGGAGGAAGCAAAAAGGTTTGGCCCTACAAGGATACCATTGCGGCTGCAGAACTAACAGCCAAGTATTCCATTTTATACCGAATTGATTTGGCAAACTGGGCGCCCTCCACTCACGGGTCTAGCATCAAAACAGAGCTAGTAAAGCTCATATACCAAATAGGTACTCAATCCCCTCTTGACTTTGGCACATATGTTATTGAGCATCTTGTCAAACATGCCAAGTCATGTGCTGTCAAATTACCTATTGGTTTTCCATCATTGATCACTGGACTTCTCTTCCAACAATGTCCTCACATTGTTCGAGATTCTGATGTACCTGGAAAGAAGCCTCTGCCTCTCACCATAAGTCTCAAAAACTTTGAGGGCAAACATATGAGAGATCTCGCTCCTCCCTTGGCCAAAATATCTGAAGCTGGTTCCAGCTCACGTCCTTCCAGACCTCTCGGCACCAGGGTGGAGGAAGAGCTGGTGGACATGATCAATGACTTGGAGAAGACGATTGCTGCTCTGACAACCCGAAAGGTTGCCTGTGAAGCCCTCTTACATGATCTACGCACCGCTCCTGCTGAGGACACTATATCTGACCAAGATATCGATGATTCCGCCTCCTTTTAGAAAATGTTTCATTTACTTGCCTCTAGACTGATAACTTGTTAAACAACTTCTTAAATCCTTGGGGATTGTCCGAGTTAAATTTCTGCACTTAGTGACTTTTTGGATATTTGCTCGTGTTTTGAGCTGGTTTATACCCTGTTGCTATAAGTATATCGTTTTATGATTGCCTTTGGAAATTTTGTTAGATAATCAGGGGGAGATATAAGCTAACGGTATGAACGGTACGCACGTTACGCCAGAAGCCGCGCCAGAAGTCGCGCCAGACGCTCCAAGGATGTTGTATGCACCAGACGCTTTAAACCTCTACTCTGACATCTCTTGCTGTGCGTAACTGCCACAAGATGACGATGTGCTTAAAAATGTGTTTGCCTAAAAAATTGCCAAAGGGGGAGATTATTGCTAGTTTAGTGTTGGCATAATTTTTTAATGCAAAAGTAAGAAGTCAGTGCAACATGTTACAAGACATGTGGAGCGACTCATTACACTCCAGATTAGGAAAGGCCTGAAGCTTTCCTATTTAGAGTCGCTTGGAGCGCAAGAGAATGACGTCAACAAGCCCAGGCGACTTCCAGCTGTCATTAACACGTCAACAAAGGCGGCCACTGCTTGCCTAATTTATTAAGGAAGTCTCAGACTTCCTATTCCTAATCCGAGCCAGATTAGGAATGTGGGGCTGCGATAAAAAGCTTGTGCTTCCCCATTAGCAGCCTGTCTGTTCTTGTTCTTTATTTGCTAAATTTCTTAGAGCTCTTAACCGTGCACCATTGGCGTGTTGAGTGGCTGATTAAGTTTGCTAGAACGGCTTTGCTTCGATTAAACATCATTTTGCAAAGATTGAGTGTTTGATCGATTAGGGTTCTTGTGTTCGTGATTGAAGATTCACAAATCCGTCAAAGAAGACTACGACACCGAGCATAGGCGCTTGCTCGAAGGGTGGAATTGAGAGGATCTCAAAGACAGGGGGAGAGGACCCTGGTCGAGGTTCTTCACGGTGAGATCTATAGTAGCTTAGGACAATAGCTTGTGTGATAGCTAGTTGGTGCTTGAAGTTGTACTATTGACTACCATATAGTGAAAACCTTTCCACTGGCAAAGTGGCCCCAGATGTGGGTGACGTTGCACCGAACTGGGTAATCATCTCTGGTGTCGTTATTATTGCTTGTTTATTGTTTAAACTTCGGTTTGCGTTTTAGACAAGTTGTCGACACAAAAGTTACGACTTTGAGTTCGACTTCTTGACTCGGCAACGAATCAGAATTTCAATTGGTATTAGAGGAGGCACCTTATCTCTTAGGTGATTTTACTGCAAAAATTCTGAGTAGCTAATATGGACTCAAAGGAAGGAGGATCTGTCAATCGACCACCGGTGCTCGACGGACCTAACTATGGGTATTGGAAAGCACGGTTGTGTGCCTTTTTGAAGTCTCTCAACAGCAAAACATGGAAGGCTGTCATCAATGGATGGGAGGCGCCTCATTATGTTGATGCTCAAGGAAATCAAACTAGCATTAAACCATAAAAAGATGAAAGAGATCACCACGGGTTCCAATCAATAAATATCATGCAGCGGACGTTATGTAACCGTGGTGATCGATGCAAGCTATGATCTTAATGTAAATTCAACATGTTATATATATATATATATATATTAAATCTGAAAGTTACCTCTTCTAATCGATGAAAACACAAGCTTAGTGTTTCTCTATTAGGTCCACACAAGCACCACAACCGAAGAAGGTTTTCACTCAAATTTTTGCTATGAATTTTGAGAGAAGCTTGACAACAATGGAGGATGAGAGGGGATAGAGAATTTAGCCATGAGGGGGAGAGAGTGATAGGATTAGTTGCTGAAAATTAGAGAAGATAATGGAAGATATTATGTGATTTTAATTTGAAAATTAAAATTGCATATCTATTCTTCATAATCTCTTATTTGCATTTGTTCCCATTCATAACTTAAATCCCTAAATGGGCTTTTTAAGCCCGTTTAACTAAAACCCAAATTAAACCCATTAACTTGAGTTCTAATTTCGGTTTAGACAAAACGGCTCAATTTCCTCGAATTGATTTCTTCAACCGTCTGGTTAAAACCTTAAGCCAGAAAACTACTGAATCGTTCTCAATTTTCATCCATAATTGTTGTCATGTATCGTGCTTAATGCGTGTGACCCTCTAGGCTCACGAATAATTGGCAGACTGGTAAAATTACTATTTTACCCTTTCCATCATAAGTGGCCTCTAGCAAGACATTATGATTATCCAATGTTCGTGATTATCGATTATTCGACTTAACCTGTTATCGTACATGTCACTGTCCTTTTATCAAACCGATATCCAGATTGATCAATAGGCATAGAATGGTCATCCTAATTTATCAATCACTGTTTCTTGATATCTGAGATAACTGAAAACTGATACTAAGGTATCACCTGCACGGCCGTGCTATTCCTTCAGTCATACTCATCAAGTGGCCTAAACGGATATCTTTCTCATACCGAAGTATGAGTGATAAATCCCTCAGACGCCTTTCGAGTTCACTAGTGCAACAAATATCAAAGCCAATCGAAGCCGTTATCGTTATCCTTTTACAGATAACGTTAGACTAGGTCAAACTTAGGTATTCGTTACATAGTGTACACAAAGACTCCTTGGTCTTAGAATATAATGACAAGTTACGATAGGTGAGTATCTCATGACTGGATCTATGCAACATACTCACAATCGAGTTGTCCGATATCATTGACCTGATGGTATCTATGATATAACTCCGGCACGCACTTTGCCATGATCAGTAGAGCATGATCACAATGAGTTAGTCTCATACTGATCGCTTCAGAAGAAGCTTAGCTGATCAGGGACTTAAATGTAATTCTTTCTGATCTATAGATCTACTATTAGTGGTTACACACATAATGACATAGATCAAATTACATTCGATATATTACTACAACACATTAGTAATATATGCCGATTTATTTATTCGGAAAGATGATAAAACATTACATATGTAGATCACTTATATATTGGACTGGGGCATAACTCTAACAATCTCCCACTTGCCCCTAGTTTCAATTTAAGTTCTGATCTACTCCCATAGACCCTGCATGTTACTCATGCCAAGGCTGCGGTTGAGCCTTTGTCAAGGGATCAGCCATATTATCATCAGTCGAATAGTGTTTAATCTCCACATCACCTCTATATGTGATAACTCTCACGAGGTGATTCCTGTTGAGTATATGTTTGGATCTGTTGTGGAATCTGGGCTCTTGAGCAATAGCTACGGCACATGTGTTGTCCCACAACAAGCTTATCGGATCAGACACTCGCGGCGTTGCATCTAATCCGATCAGAAAGCTTCTAATCCATACGGCCTCTTTAGCTGCTTTTGTTGCAGCTATATACTCAGCCTTTATTGTAGAGCTGGCAATTTTGGCTTGCTTAAAGCTTATCCAGCTAAAAGCGCCACCACTCAACACAAAATATATCCTGACTGAATTTTAAAGTCATCTGGATATGTCTGAAAACTAGCATCGACTTGTCCTTTGACTGCTAGTTCTCTATCTTCAACCCCTTTCACCAAAATGCATCCTCGATCCTCCTCAAATATTTGAGGATGGCCTTTGACAGCAATCCAGTTTAATTGTTCGGGGTTAGATTGGAATCTGCTGGTACAGCTTAGTGCAAACGAGACTTCCAGTCTCGTGCACATCCTGGCATACATGATGGATCCCACAGCCGAAGCATAAGGGATCTTACTCATCCTGCTCAGCTTATCAGGAGTACTAGGACTCTGTAGCTTGCTGTGCTTAATGCCATGACGCATGGGTATGTATCCTTTCTTAGAATCAAGCATTGAGATCTTCTCAACACTCTACATATGTACATGTTCTGACTTAGCAACATGTTCTGACTTAGGCTCAAAATCCTTTTGGAATGATCTGTAGAGATCCTGATGCCTACATTAAATGTAACATCACCTAAGTCCTTCATCGATAAGTACTTCCCTATCAAATCTTTCGTGGCAAGGTCGGGATGTCATTCCCGATGAATAAATATCAAGAATACAATATTACTCCCACTCGCTTTCTTATGTACGCAAGGCTCACTTTTGTTTTTGATGAAGCCGAGTTCCCTTACAGCTTCATCAAAATGAATGTTCCAACTCCGTGAAGCTTGCTTTAGTCCATAAATGGATCTTTGCAGCTTACATATCTTCCTGGGATTCTTTGGATCTACAAAACCCACAGGTCGTGTGATATACACGCCCTCTAGTAAGTTCCTGCTAAGGAAGGGGTTTTGACATCCATCTGCCATAGTTATGGCTAAGAATAATCCGGATCAATCTGACCATTGCTACTGGTGAAAAGGTGTCATCATAATACATGCATTGAATCTGACGATAACCTTTTACAACCATCCTAGCCTTATTGGTCTAAGGATTTCCATCCATGTCGGTCTTGATCCTATAGACCCACTCAGAACCGATGGGTTTTATCCCAGGAGTTTGATAATCATCGGATTTAACCCTTTTGTTACTAATATTATAAATCGAGCTAGTGTCAGCGTTTTGAATATTAAGAATATATAAACCACCAACTAATGAAGCATTGCAATAAAACATGTTTTTCTTGAAAATATTGAAAATTCCATTATCAATAGAAAAATGATATCCTTCCTTGTCAAGCAAGGAAATAGAAATAATATTTCTGCGAAACGTAGGTACACAATGAACATTATTTATAAAAAAAACCAGCCCACTGGGCAAACTGAGACTAATATGTCCTACAGCAGTTGTCGAGACTTGATTGCCATCGCCAACTCGTAGGTCCGCCTCGCCCTTGCTCACTTCTCTTCTACTTCCCAGAGCCTACACATTAACACAAATGTGAGATTCTGCACCGGTATCAAGGACCCAAGAATCTGAAGTAGATAAACTGAGATTGAGCTCAATAACAAATATACCCGATCCTGAAGATGTGGAAGCTCCACTCTTCTTAAGAAACAACTTGTGTTTCTTGCAATCCTTCTTCCAGTGCCCCAGTCCTTGGCAATAGAAGCAGATGACATCCTTCTTAGGATTCTCAACAGCCTTTGGAGCTGCTGGACCCTTAGGTTGTCGAATCTTCCCTGCTAGGTGCATAGGAGCCTTACCCTTGCCCAGGCTGGCTTTCTTGAAGCTCACTTGCTTGTTGACCATAAGAACCTCCTTGGTTTTCCCCTTGAGATTCTTTTCAGCAGTCACGAGCATACCATGAAGCTCTGTCACGGTCTTATTCATGTCATGCATATTGTAATTTCCAACGAATTCACGATATGTATCTGAAAGTGAATGCAGCACAAAGTCTGCAGACATTTCCTTGTCCACAGGATGACCGAGTTTGGTCAAGTGTTCCAAAAGACGTTTCATCTTAAGGACATGTGGACTGACAGGAGCTCCAGCCTTTAGCTAGCAAGACATCAGTTCAACGAAAGTGTCGTATCTTTCGACACACGCTTTCTCTTTGAACATTTTCTCGATCTCAGCCTTACAGGCTTTGGGATCTTCGGAAATGTCCAAGAACTGTTTCTGCAAGTCAGGCACCATACTGCCCATCATGATGCACTACACGTCGATCCGGTCGCTAAGGAATTTCTGGTAGGTATCCCTTAGCGCCCTTGAGGCGTTCAGTGCTGGTTCAGTAGGTGCTTGTTCCTGGGTAAGGATATAATCCTTACGTTCATGTTTGAGAACGAGTCTCAAATTCCGATCCCAATCGAGAAAGTTTACGCCGTTAAGCTTATCATGCTCGATTAGTGACCTAAGCGCACTGCTACCAGAATGATTCGTGTTTGCCATTTTATATCTACACAGTAAAAAACTTTTAATCAGTATTAATTAAAATTGAAGTTGGAGATTTAATTATAAAACACTTTCTGATTCTAACTTTAGAATCTGAACCAGGATCCCATCATACTCTCAATTGAAGTGAACGGAGGCTCACTGCTCCAATTGAGTGCATCAATGTAGGAGTGAATCCATCTACAAAACCATGTAGTTCCTGGCTAGGGTCTGTACTTGTTAGTACGTGGCATACCCTATACTGATACCCTAGGTCAGCCCTAGCTGAAAATCGTAGACAAGTCTACCAAGCTTGAACTATGGTTAGATCTAATGTGACTACTACGCGGAGGCGCACGCACCCACACAGAATTACCCATCTCATCCAGACTTTTTCTCTATGAATGTTACGCGGAGGTGTACCGACATCCATAGGGTCAAAGCCCTTTTGAGTGCCCAAACTTGGATGGTATCACGCTTGACTTGTAATTATTTGCGTTTAAGTGAATTATAAAAGTCTGATTGTATATCGATACAATCTTAATCTGGAATCATCAATTGCAAATTCATGCAAAGATGATCCCTTAGCAGGTTACATGCGAGTCTGATTAAATTCCGATTTTAATCTTTGCATGTGGGCGATAGCAATTCATACATAAACTTGTATATGTAAACTATCATACATTCATACATTCAAACATACAAATGTAACGATAAAATGTGCATAGCTAAGCCCATCTTAAGTTCCTAAGAATCTAGCAAAACCGATCCTAAAGACATGGTCTTCAAGATCCAAACTTGCTCCATTCTTGTGAACTCCCACTGGCTTCGAGCCTCCTCCAATCCGAGTCTCCCTCTTGATTTGATTATTGTGTCGGTCTTCATGATTACATATTAAAATAAATTAAATGAAATATAAATCACGACACACAGGCCGTATTTACTACAACCCAAAATTAAGCAACACGCAGGTTGCAAAACCGAAATTAAAATGCAAATCTAATGGGCTTAGCTAGCATCATGTGATTAAAGATCATTTTATCAATCAATATGCTGATCAAACAAATAATTTTTCCAAATTTTATCTTTCTTAAGTGTGGAAAAATTCCGGTTTATCGAAACCGAACGGTTTAATCGATTAATTGAATTTTGGACCGGTTCTCGTTGGTTTATCGAAACCGAACCAAATCTGAAAATTAAATTTTTAGGGTTTCCAAATATCCTCGCGAACCAACCGGTTCAGCTTGAATCTGGTCGAGCCGAACCGGCTCAACCGAAGGTCGCCCGCGGAGGCAACCACGGTGGCCCGTGAGGGCTGCCGAGGTCGCCCGCGTGGCTGACCGTGGTCGGCCACGGGAACGACCATGGTAGCCCGCGAGGGCAGCCATGGTCGCCCGCGAGGCAACCATGGTGGCCCTCATGAGCTGCCTTGGTCGCCCGCAAGGGCAGACCGTGGTTGCCTGCGGCAGCGACCATGGTCGCCCGCGAGGACTGCCATGGTCGCCCGTAGGCGACCCTCGTCGGCCCATGGTGCTGTCCATGGTCTGCCCTAGGGCATTCCATGGTCCACCAAGGGACTCGACCTGGTCGGCCATGGCTAACCCGAAAAACCCCAAAAAAAATTATTTTTCCAATTTCAAAAATCAATCAAATCTGAAATTTTTTTTCGATTTACATGCATGCTAAGGTGATGAACACATATAAACATAAAAAAAATCAGATTTAAACATGTAGAAATGAACATAACAACCATGCCTCTGATACCACTGAAAGAGATCACCACGGGTTCCAAACGATGAATATCATGCAGCGGACTTTATGTAACCGTGGTGATCGAAACTAGCTTAGATCTTAATGCCATTTGAACATGTTATAAACATAAATATAAATCTGATATTTACCTATTGTAATCGACAAAAACACAGGTGTAGTGTTCTCTCTATCAAGTCCACACAAGCACCACAACCGAAATGATTTTTCACTCAAAAGTTTGCTAGAATTTTTGAGAGAAAACAAAACAACAATGGAGGAAGAGAGAGGGAGAGATTTCGGCAATGAGGGAGAGAGAAAGGAGGGGGAAGTTGCTGAAAAAATCAAGGATAAAATGAATAGATATTATGTGATTTTAATTTGAAATTAAATTGAATTTCAAAATTAAAATTGCATTATCTATCCCTTTATTCTTTCTTATTTGCATTTGTTCCCTCTCTTATCTTAAATCCCTAAATGGGCTTTAAGCCCGTTTAACTAAAACCCAAATTAAACCCATTAACTTGAGTTCTAATTTCGGTTTAGTCAAAACGGCTCAATTTCCTCGAATTGATTTCTTCAACCGTCTGGTTAAAACCTTAGGCCAGAAAACTACTGAATTATTCTCAATTCTCATCCATAATTGTTGTCATGTATCGTGCTTAATGCGTGTGACCCTCTAGGCTCACTAATAATTGGCAGACTGGTAAAATTACTATTTTACCCTTTCCATCAAAAGTGGCCTCTAGCAAGACATTATGATTATCCAATATTCGTGATTATCGATTATTCGACTTAACCTGTTATCGTACATGTCACTGTCCTTTTATCAAACCGATATCCAGATTGATCAATAGGCATAGAATGGTCATCCTAATTTATCAATCACTGTTTCTTGATATCTGAGATGACTGAAAACTGATACTAAGGTATCACCTGCATGGTCATGCTCTTTCTTCAGTCATATTCATCAAGTGGCCTAAACGGATATCTTTCTCATACTAAAGTATGAGTGATAAATCCCTCAGACGCCTTTCGAGTTCACTAGTGCAATAAACGCCAAAGCCAATCGAAGCCGTTATAGTTACTCTTTTACAGATAACGTTAGACTAGGTCAAACTTAGGTATTTTTTACATATTGTACACAAAGACTCCTTGGTCTTAGGATATAATGACAAGTTACGATATGTGAGTATATCATGACTGGATCTATGCAGCATACTCACAATCGGGTTGTCCGATATCATCGACCTGATGATATCTATGATATAACTCAGGCACATACTTTGCCATGATCAGTAGAGCGTGATCACAAGGAGTTAGTCTCATATTGATCGCTTCAGAAGAAGCTTAGCTGATCAAGGACATTATCGAATGCAATTCTTTCTGATCTATAGTTCTACTATAAGTGGTTACACACATTATGACATAGGTCAAATCACATTAGATATATTACTACAACACATTAGTAATATTATGCCTTTTATTATGTAGAATAATGATGTCCGTTACAATATAGATTGAGGAATTATTTTGGACTAGGGCACAAACCTAACATATGGCTACCCTTTTACAGGTAACGTTAGACTAGGTCAAACTTAGAGATTCATTACATAGTGATCACATAGACTACTTAGTCTTAGGATATAATGACAAGCTACAAGCTGCGAGTATGCTCATGACAGTATCTATGCTTCATACTCATCATCGGGTCGTCCAATACCATCTCCCTGATCATATCTATGATCTAACTCTGGCACATCTTTGCCATGATCAGTAGAGCGTGATCATAAAGAGTTAGCATCATACTGATCACTTCTTATGAAGCTTGACTGATCAGGGACTCATTAAATGTAATTCTCTCTGATCTACAGTTCTACTATTAGTGATGACACACATAACGATATAGATCAAATGACATCTAATATATTACTACAACACATTAGTAATATGATGCCGTTTTATTAGTTTGAAAAATGATAAAACATTACTATGTAGATTAACTTATTACATTGGACTAGGGCACAATCCTAACAATCTCCCACTTTCCCCTAGTTCCAACCTAAGTCTTAATATACTCCCATCATGCTTAGGCTGTGGTAGAGCCTTCGTCAGGGGATCATCAATGTTATCATCAGTCGGCACATAAGTAATCTCCACGTCACCATTATCTACATATTCCCTAATAATGTAATACTCTATGTATGTGTTTAGTTCTGTTGTGGAATCTGGGCTCTTGAGCAAGCGCTATGGCCCCCGTGTTGTCACACAACAAGCTTACCGGATCAGACGCTCGCGGCATTACATCTAACCCGGTTAGAAAGCTTCTAACCCATACAACCTCTTTAGTTGTTTCTGCTGCAGCTATATATTCAGCCTCTGTTGTAGAATCGGCAGTCGTGGCTTCCTTGAAGCTCTTCCAGCTGAATGCTCCACCGTTTAACACGAACACAAATCCTGCTTGAGATTTGAAGTCATTAGGATCTGTCTGAAAACTAGCGTCGACATATCCCTTGACTGCTAGTTCTCCATCCTTCCCGCCATACACTAGGAATACGTCCTTAGTCCTCCTCAAATATTTGAGGATACTCTTGACAACAGTCTAGTGTTCTTGGTCTGGGTTAGATTGAAATCTACTGGCACAGCTTAGCGCGAACGAGACATCCGGTCTCGTGCATATCATGGTATACATGATGGATCCCACAACCGAAGCATATGGGATCTTACTCATCCTGCTCAGCTCATCAGGAGTACTAGGACTCCGTTTCTTGCTGAGCTTAATGCCATGACGCATGGGTATGTATCCTTTCTTAGAATCAAGCATTGAGAATCTTCTCAACACTTTATCTATGTAAGTTCTTAGACTTAGGCTTAAAATCCTTTTGGGACGATCTTGTAGATCTTGATGCCCAAAATAAAAGCAGCATCACCTAAGTCTTTCATCAAGAAGCACTTCCCTAACTAAGCTTTGACGTCAAGCAAGGTTGGGATGTCATTTCCGATGACTAGGAATACAATGTTACTCCCACTCGCTTTCTTATAAACGTAAGGCTCACTTTCGATCTTGATGAAGCTGAATTCTCTTACAGCTTCATCAAAATGACGGTTCTAACTCCGTGAAGCTTGCTTCAATCCATAAATGGATCTAAGTAGCTTACATATCTTTCCAGGATTTTCTGGATCAACAAAACCCTTAGGATTTGTCATATACACATTCTCTTTTAAGTTCCGTTAAGAAAGACGGTTTTGACATCCATATGCCATATCTCATATTCGTAATATGCTGCTATGGCTAGAATAATCCGGATAGATTTGACCATGGCTACTGGTGAGAAGGTTTCATCATAATCGACACCTTCGATCTGATGATAACCTTTCGCAACCAATCTAGCTTTATAGGTCTGAGGTTTTCCATCCATGCCGGTCTTAAGCTTAAAGACCCATTTACAACCGATGGGATTTATCCCTAGGGTTTGATCCACCAAGCTCCATACTTGATTGTCATACATGGATTTCATTTCCTCATTCATGGCATCCTGCCATTTTTGGACTCGGGACTGGCCAAGGCTTGTCAGAAAGTTTCTGGATCATCCTGATCCACTAATATTATGTCATTTTTCTCAGTGGCTAGAAAGCCATATCTGATAGGAGCTTGACGAGATCTTTCAGACCTCCTTGGACCCTCTGGAATAGGTGTAAGGATTGGTTCTTGATCTACGACCAGTTTAGGCTCCTGTATTTCTACATCTGGCATAGCAGGCTGTTCCGTATCACCTTGAATTTCTTCGAGATGCACGGTACTCCCACTTGCTGTTTTGGAAATAAATTCTTTTTCCAAAAATACCCCTCCTCGAGCAACAAAAATTTTGTTCTCGCTAGGTTTGTAGAAATAGTACCATCATGTTTCCTTGGGATACCCAACAAAGACATATTTATCTTATTTGGGTTCAAGCTTATCGCCTAGCAAACACTTAACATAAGCCTCGCATCCCCAGATCTTAAGGAAAGCTAATAATGGTTTCTTCCCGTTTCACACTTCGTATGGAATGCTTTCCACTGCCTTTGTAGGAGCCCGATTCAAAATGAATGCGTCTGTTTCTAGGGCATAACCCCATAACGAGATAGGGAGGTCAGCCTGACTTATCATTGACCGAACCATGTCTAGAAAGGTCCGGTTTCTCCGCTCAGACACACCATTCAACTGAGGTGTTCCTGGAGGAGTCAATTCAGAGAGGATCCCACACTCCTTTAAATGAATGTGAAACTCTTGGTCCAAGTACTCACCGCCTCGGTCAGATCGAAGCGCCTTTATACTTTTTCCAAGCTGATTTTGTACTTCATTCTAGAACTCTTTGAACTTGTCAAAAGTTTCCGGCTTATGTCTCATTAAATAGACATACCCATATCTACTGAAGTCATCAGTAAATGTGACGAAGTAGTGAAAACCCCTTCTGGCCTGAGTGCTCATAGGTCCACACACATCGGAATGTATGAGACCTAACAAGTCACTAGCCCTCTCACCTAAACCGGTGAAAGGTGCCTTTGTCATCTTGCCCACTAGGCATGACTTGCATCTCTTGATTGAAGTGAATTCAAACGGACTTAAAAGTCCACACTTGTAAAGTGTTGAGATGCGTTTCTAGCCTATGTGTCCTAAACGGTAATGCCATATCACAGTCTAGTTTAAATTATCAGATTTAAGCCTTTTATTGTTTATGTTATATATAGAGCTTGTGTCAGTGTTTTGAGTATTAAGAATATACAAACCACTAACCAATGACGTATTGCAAAAATAAATATCATTCTTATAAATATTGAAAATTCCATTGTCAATAGAAAAACAATATCCTTCCTTGTCAAGCAAGGAAATAGAAATAATATTCCTGCGAAATGCAGGAACGCAATGAACATTGTTTAAACATAAAACAAGCCCAGTGGGCAAACTGAGACTAATATTTCCTACTGCAATTTTTGAGACTTGATTGCAATCACCAACTTGTAGGTTTGCCTCGCCCCTTCCCAAATCTCTTCTACTTTCCAAAGCCTGCACACTAATACAAATGTGAGATTCTGCACCGGTATCAAGTACCGAAGAATCTGAAGTAGATAAGCTGAGATTAAGCTCAATAACATATAAACCTGATCCTGAAGATGTGGAAGCTCCGCTCTTCCTTAGAAACTACTTATGTTTCTTGCAATCCTTCTTCTAGTGCCCCTGCTCTTTGCAATAGAAGCAAACGACATCCTTCGTAGGATTCACAATGGCCTTGGGAGCTGCTGGACCCTTAGGATGTCGAATCTTCCCTGCCAGATGCATAGGGGCCTTACCCTTGGCCAGGCTAGCTTTCTTGAAGCTTACTTGCTTGTTAACCATAAGAACCTCCTTGGACTTGCCCTTGAGATTCTTTTCTGCGGTCACGAGCATACCATGGAGCTCTGTCACAGTCTTATCCATGACGTGCATATTGTAAATTCCAACGAAATCACGATATGTATCTGGAAGTGAATGCAACACAAAGTCTGCAGCCATATCCTTATCCACAACATGACCGAGTCTGATCAAGTGTTCCATAAGACGTTTCATCCTAAGTACATGGGGACTGGCAGGAGCTCCAGCCTTGAGCTTGCAGGACATCAGTTCACTGAAAGTGTCGTATCTTTGGACACACGTTTTCTCTTTGAACATTTTCTCGATCTCTTCCATCAAAGCCTTAGGATCTTTGGAAATGTCCAAGAACTATTTTTGCAAGTCAGACATTATACTGCCCATCATAATGCACAACACGTGGATCCGGTCGCTAAGGAACTTTTGGTAAGCATCTGTTAGCGCCCTTGCGGCGTTCAGTGCTGGCTCAGCAGGTGGTTCTTAGGTAAGGATATAATCCTTACGTTCGTGCTTGAGAACTAGTCTCAGGTTCCGGTCCCAATCGAGAAAGTTAATGCCATTAAGCTTATCTTTCTCGATCAAAGACCTAAGTGTGCTGTTACCAGAATGATTCGTGTTTGCCATTATATCTACATAGTAAAACAAATTTTAATAAGTATTTATTTAAAATTCAAGTTGGATTATCTGATTCTAAAATTAGAATCTAAACCAGGATCGAAGTGAACGAAGGCTCACCGCTCCAATTAAGAGAACCAATGTAGGAATACATCCAATTACAAGTCCATGTAATTCCTGGCTAGGGTCTGTACTTAAAATTACACGACATACCCCATACTAATACCATAGGTTAGCCCTAGCTTACAATTGTAGACAAGTCTACCAAGTTTCGACTATGATCAGAACTAATATGGCTACTACGCGGAGGTGCACGCATCCATATAGAACTGCCCATCTCATCCAGACTTCTCCTCTATGAATGTTACACGGAGGCGTACCGACATCCATAGGCTCAAAGTCCTTTTGAGTGTCCAAACTTGGATGGTATCACACTTGACTTGTAATTATTTGCTTATAAGTGAATTATTACTGCCAGATGTATATTGATAATATATTAACTGGAATAATCAAGTGCAAATTCACGCAAAGATAATTCCTTAACCAATTACATGCAAGTCTGATTAAATTCCGGTTTTAATTTTCGCATGTGGGTGATAGCTAAACATACATAATGGACATAAAACTATCCATACATTCATACATTCACAATATATAAATGTAATCATAACATGTATAGCTAAGCCCATCCTTGTGGACTCCCACTGGCTTCGAGTCCCCTGCAGCCTTCGAATCTCACTCTTGACTTGTATCTTGCGTAGGTCTTCGTAATTACAAATTTAAAATAAACAAATAATACAAATAGTCACGACACGCAGGTCGTATTTATCACAACCCAAAACTCAGCAACTCGCAGGTTGCAAAACTGAAATTAAAAACATACAAGTCTAGATGGCTTAGCTATACATCATGTGGAAAACAATATGTTGTCAAAGATCATGTGATCATACATCATGCTTATCAAACAACAAATTAATTCAAAACTTTATCTTTCTTAAGCATGGGAAAATTTTTCTAGTTTATCGAAACCGGACGGTTTAAATTAATTAATTGAAATTGAACTGATTCACCCTGGATTATCGAAACCGAATCGGATATGAAAATTACAATTATAGGGTTTATAATTTTCTCGCGAACCGACCGGTTCAGCCCGAGACTGGTCGAACCAAACCGGCCCGACCTAGGTCGCCCGCGGCAGCAACCATGGTGGCCCGCGAGGGCTATCATGGTCACTCGCGGGACTGACCGTTGTCGCCTGCGGCAGCAACCATGGTTGCCCGCGAGGGCTGATCCTGGTCGCCTGCGGCAGCGACCATGGTTGCCCGCAAGCAACCTGGTCGGCCCTTGGTGCTGACCATGGTCGGCCCGAGGGCTCTCCATGGTCCACCAAGCGGTTCGACCCTGGTTAGCCAATGCTAACCCAAATCAGCCCCAAAAAAAATTAATTTTGCTTTCAAAATCAACTAATAAAAATATGATTTTTTTTCATGTTTTCATGCATAATTAAAACCCGAATTATACATGAAGATTAGAGAATTTAACTAACCCCGATCATGCTCAAAATCAATATCACAAACAATCATGTTTTGATACCACTGAAAAAATTCCATGGGTTCCATAGATTAAATATCATGCATCGGACAATGAGTTAACCATGGAATTCGAAACAAGATCTTCATGTGATAAAAAATCAGCATATGAACATGAACAATAAATCTGAAAATCTACCTTTCAAAGCTTGAATCATCGAGGCACAAAAGAAAATTACGCCCTCTATTAAGTCCACACAAGCAAGGTTCCTCACTCAAGGTTTCTTCACTCAAATTATGCTAGTTTCAAGTGAAGAATGAAGCAAAACAAAAATGGAGAAGATGAACAAGAGAGAGGGTCGGCTAGAGGGTTGTAGTATTGGCAATTTCCAAGTGAAAATGAGGGATTTATTTCAAAATTAAAATCACCAAATATTCACCTTTAATTACCTCTTAACTACCCATAATTGCAATTTGAATTTCAAATTATAATTATTCCATTAATTATAATTATCTTAAATTATAATTAACTTGGGCTTAAAGCCCATTTAGCAAACCTTTAATTAAACCCATTTGATTGAGTTGTGATTAAATGGTTTAGCTAAACCGACTCTTTCCTCTTTGATCGATTTCCTCAACCATCTGGTTTAAAACCTAGGCCGGAAATCACCAAATTTTCTCGATCCTCATACTTCTCGTACACTGATTTTTCAAGTCCCTTTGGCTATATACCTTGCTTAAAGTGTGTGACCCTCTAGGCTCACGACCCGTTGGTAGACTGGCAAAATTACCACTTTACCCTTTCCATCATAAGTGGCCTCTAGCAAAACATTATGATTACCCAACGTCCGTGATTATCGATGATTCGATTTAACCTCTTATCGTACATGTCACTATCCTTTTATCATATCGATATCTAGATTGATCAAAAGGCATAGAACCGTCATCCTAATTTATCAATCACTGTTTCTTGATATTTGAGATGACTGAAAACTGATACTAAGTATCACCTGCATGGCCATGCTATTTCTTCAGTCATACTCATCAAGTGGCCTAAACAAATATCTTTCCCATACCGGAGTATGGGTGATAAATTCTTCAGCCGTCTTTCGAGTTCACTCATGTAATTCATAACTAAGCCAATCAGAGCCCTTATGGCTACCCTTTTACAGGTAACGTTAGACTAGGTCAGACTTAGAGATTCGTTACATAGAGATCACATAGACTCCTTGGGCTTAGGATATAATGACAAACTACTATCTCTGAGTATGCTCATGACAGTATCTATGCTACATACTCCCCATCGGGTCGTCCAATATCATCTCCCTGATGATATCTATGATCTTACTCTGGCACTTCTTTGTCATGATCAGTAGAGCGTGATCATAAAGAGTTAGCCTTATACTTATCGCTTCTTAATGAAGCTTGACTGATCAGGGACTCATTAAATGTAATTCTTTCTGATCTACAGTTCTACTATTAGTGATGACACACATAATGATATATATCAAATTACATCTAATATATTACTACAACACATTAGTAATATGATGTCGTTTTATTAGTTCGAAAAATGATAAAACATTACAATGTAGATTGATTTTTTACATTGGACTAGGGCATAATCCTAACACATATACCTTTTGGTGCTCCCGGTCTTCAGGACAATCAAAAGCAATAGGGAGATTGACAATGAATTCCTTAACAAGCTGGGGATAGTAGATACCCATATTCGTCACAGTCTTGAGGAGTTATGCTCTTTCCAGCATTTTCATGATTTCAGCCAGGCCAAGCGCCTCAGTGGACAACTCTTTCTTAGGGAAGATAACTCTCTGAACGATGAACTTCCACCTGTTGGTGGCCTCGACGGAGTGAAAGGAGATATTGTCCGTGGCAACATGGGGCACATTTCTGGCCAGTTTCTAGCCGGCGACTGACTTGACTTCCTTGACGTCCTTCTCCTCATTTGCTTCCTCATCATGCAACACCCTAGTAGTTTGTACTTGCTTCTTGCCTTTTGATTTCTTCTCGGACTCCTTGCAGCCCACCTTCTTCTTTTGTGTTTGGGGTTTCAACCTTATTAGACCTTTCAGTCCTTCTCCTCTCTTTCTTCTTTTCTTATGCGAGAATCACAACTAGGCTTTCTTCTTCAACAATCTTGTTTTTCAAGGATGTCAGAACATCCTGAGCAACCTCAGTCCCAACGTCTTTAGCAACATCCTCTACGACAATCTTTGCACTACTGGTCTCTACAACACCATATTTTTCAACTTCCACAGAAACATTGTTTGAACCATCCTTGGATACTTCTTTCTCAGCGGTTTCTCCAACATTCTCATCAACCTTTTTCTCAGTGGTTTCGAGCACCACTCCAACAACAATAGTAACTTTTATGCCATCATCATTCTTAGTAACATCTTGTTCCTTAATAGGACCACAACTTCTTCGCCAACATGATTCTTAACTTTCAATTTCTCAACATCATTATTTCTAACCCTTAGTTCCTCATTAGGAACAACTTCTTTCTTAGCAATTACTTCAAGACTATATGACTAGTCTGAGTCGTTTTGACTTCTACAACATTCTCCTCAACATCAATCCAAACATCCCTCTTACTCTCATTTTCCTTATTCATCAATTTTTCAACCACTACTTCTTGAGAAGGTTCATGATTTTCTAGAAGCGAATCCAAGAGATCTCTATTCCTAGATTTCTCAGTATTAGAAACAATAAAGCATTGGGTACCTTGTTCTTCTTCGAGAGGCACTAGAGATGCAGTAGACACGGGAAGGACATACACACCTTTTTCTAGCGCACCTTCGACAGTGTGCACTGGGGCTTCCTTTGTTGAGGTTGTAATATCGGCAGACTGACATCCCTCTGCACCTCGTACTGGCCTGGTCAAGTCGGTCATGGAGAGTGGTGCACTTCCTGATCTGGGTTTTTTCTTGTAACTTGGAAACAATGGGGTAGGGGGGGCTTTTGCCAAAACACCTCCGGCCTAACCATCGGCGTTCTTAGCAGCAGGTAGTCCCCGAACTCGCACTATATGCCGATTCACTTCTCCTATGTATTCAGTAGCGTCTCTCTCGATGATCCCGGCTCAGGGTCTTTTTCCGACTGTCTTCTTACCGCTCGACCTTTTGCTGGCGGTGCTACTGGTTTTTACCATCTTTCCCCGAGAGATTTGGTCAAGGTTTTGGAAGACCTAGTTTGAGAGAGAAATATCGAGAGCAGAGAGCGATTTTCACAACGGGAAAGTGAGTTCAATTAGCAGAGATGACAAAAATAAATGGAAATTTCAAACGTTGTAGCCTTTTAACTTGGGTCTTGGCAGTTTGGGCCAAAGCAGCTTGTTGGGATTTGTTGTGTCGTTTCTGAGAGGATACCAACTTAACTCCCCCTCAAACAGTACCTTGTCAAATATCAAACGAACACATCCCAAGTGACGACCCAAGGCTCTAAAATCGGTTTAAATTCAATGCTTTTGTAAATATATATGCTAACTATTTTTCAGAGTGGATGTATTCTAGTACGATTTTCTTGTGTTCCACCAACTCACGAATGAAGTGGTGTCATATATCAATGTGTTTCGTCTTGTTGTGTTAGACCGGATTTTTGGAAATATTGATCGCACATACACTGTCATAGTATAATGTCATAACATCTTTCAGAACAGTATACTCGACCAACATCTGCTTCATCCATAGGAGTTGTGTGCAACCACTTCAAGCTGCGATGTACTCTGATTCCGCAGTGGATAGAGCAACACAATTATGCTTTTTACTGAACCATGATATAAGATTATTGCCTAGGTAGAAACAGCCTCCAGATGGGCTTCTCCTATCTGTTGTGCTACCTGCCCAATCGGCATCACAGTATCCCACAAGGGCCTAGATCAGCAGTGCCAGCAATGTACCTCATTATTCTTTTAGTCTGCGTCATATGACTTACATTAGGATTTGTTTAGAATCGTGCACAAACACCTATATCTGGTCGACTTACTGTGAGGTAGAGGAGACTCATAATGATGCTCCTATACAGGCTATGTTCAACAGTTTCCCTCGATTCGTCCTTTATTAGTTTGAGATGTGTAACTGCGGGGTTCGCTTGTGAGAGGCATTTTCCAACCCAAATCTTCTCACAATGTTCTTTGCGTGCTTACTATGGAAAATGAAAATGTTGTCTTTCATTTATTTGATTTGAAATCCCAGAAAGAAGCAAAGTTCACCGACCATGCTCATTTCAAACTCAGACAGCATTTGTCGAGCAAATTGTTCCACCATTATTCTCAACATTCCACCAAAGACAATGTCATCGACATATATTTGTGATATCATCAGTTTTCCACCTTCGTTCTTTATAAAGAGGGTTTTGTCTGCTCCCCCTCTAGTGTAGCCACTCTGTATAAGGAACTTAGTGAGTCGTTCATACCAAGCTCTCGGTGCTTGTTTCAATCCGTAAAGAGCTTTTCTGAGCTTGAACACGTGATCAGGAAAATGTGGGTCCACAAATCCTTTGGGTTGAGCCACATAGACCTCCTCGTTGACATAACCATTTCAGAATGCACTTTTAACATCCATTTGAAACAACTTGAGTTGAAGATGGCAGGCAATCCCAAGAAGTAGTATGATTGCTTCGAGTCTTTCCACTGGTGCGAGTGTCTCGTCGAAATCCAAGCCTTCAATCTGTGAATATCCCTGAGCAACTAACCTGGCTTTGTTATGCGTGATGTTTCCGTGCTCGTCGAATTTATTCTTAAAAATCCACTTCGAACCTATAACATTCACGTTATCTGGTTTAGGCACTAGTTCCTAGACCTGATTCTTCTCAAATTGAATAAGTTCTTCCTGCATGGCATTCACCCAATATTCATCTTCGATTGCTTTGTTGATGCTCTTGAGCTCTATTGTAGATACAAAGCATAAATTCCCAATCACATCCCTATAGTTGACTGGAGCTTTGGGACGAGTATGTATGCCTTCATCAACATCTCCTATTATCGCAATAGTTGGGTGGTTCACCCGAATTCTTCTTGAAGGGTTTCTGTTTCTATTATCCGGAGCTTTTCCATTGTTAATAATGTCAGCCATTTTGTCTTTGTCATCTTTCTTGACATCCGGATTATCAGCGACATTCTTCCTAACTTCCTTCATATCACCGGTAACATCTTTCTCCACATCCTCAGAGGCACTTCCCATGAGGGTGTCGTCCTCCTTAGAGACATTTGTCGTGACATCCTTACCATCATCATCGACAACCACGTTAATTGATTGCATCATTGTATTAGTGCGTTTGCTGAAAACTTGGTATGCTCTACTGTTCCTTGAATATCCAAGGAAGATAGTTTCATCGCTTTTCGGGTCAAATTTTTGCCGTAGTTTCCTATTAACCAAAATATAGCAAACAGAGCCAAAAATGTGGAAGTACTTGACATTCAGTTTCCTCCCCCTCCATAATTCATAATGAGTAAAAGACATACCTGTGCATAGTGTGACTGGATTGTGAATGTGACAGACAGTGTTAAGTGCTTCAACCTAAAAGTATGTAGGAATGTCCTGAGTCAACATCATGACTCTAGCCATTTCTTGTATGTGCGATTCTTTCGCTCGACAATTCCATTATGTTAGGGAGTAATTGGGGTCGAGAACTCGTGAACAATACCTTCGGAATTGCAATAGTCAACAAACTTGCTATTCTCAAACTCCCTCCCATGATCGCTACGCAGGCGAACAATCTTCCCAATTTTGTCCCCCTTTTCTCGTTGAACTTGGAAACATAGGGTCTTGTAGATGGAGAATGTATTAGATTCTCACAAGCAAAATCAACCCATGTATACCTGGAATAATCATCAACACACACGAATACATATCGTTTCCCTCCAAGACTCTCAACCTGCATTGGTCCCATGAGGTCAACATGTAAAAGTTCCAAAACCCTTACGGTTGTAATATGTTGCACCTTTTTGTGTGACATCTTAAATTTTTTACCTACTTGACATTCCCCACATATTTTTCCTTCCATGATTTTTAGGTTAGGGACTCTAACAATGTCTTATTCTGAAATAGCCTTTTGCATACTTCGAGGATTTAGGTGCCCAAGTTTCCAATGCCACAATTTGTTTTCTTCTGCCTTAGTGATTAAACAAGTGTAGTCCTTGTTGCTTGAGTAAGAAGACCAGATGTAACAGTTGTCCTGTGACCTTGTCCCTTGCATAACGACATCTTGTTCGACATTCTTCACCTTGCACCCTTCATATGTGAAGTTAACATGAAGATCCAGGTCGCACAGTTGGCTAATACTTATTAGATTTGCCTTTAGTCCCTCGACTAATAATGCTTATGTCAAGCATGATACTCCAGGATACTGAAGATGTCCTTTGCCAACGATCCGAGCCTTGATCTCGTCACAAAAAGTTACATCACCATTTGTATAGGATTTAAATTTTGTTAAGAATTCACGAGTACCTGTCATGTGACGAGAGGAGCCGCTATCAAAATACCAATCAATATTGGTCGAGACACACACAAACGTATAGGCAATGTTGGCCCAGTAGGATTCACCCTTTCTTCTTCATTCCAACCGCATGGGCTTCTGAGTGTTAGGCTGGGTGCGGTGTTGTCATTGATAGCATTTTTGTGCCCTAGTCCAATTGATAGTAGTCTGTAAATGTCTATGTATATTAATCATCATTTGTAATGAATAAAAATGGCTTTGTATTACTTATGTGTTGAAGTAATATGTTGAGCATGATCTTATTTATGACCACGAAAGTAGTAGAACCATAAATCTGTATGGATCACACTTAACGAGTCTCTAGTCAAATATGTTTCAATTGAAGCGACCAGTATGAGGATGGTTCTCAATGATGTAGTTTCGCTTATCATAGGGATGTGGGTCCCGGAATCATATCATAGATATCATGAGGGGATTGGTATCGGACGACCCGCTTTGAATAGTGTTTCTTAGATTAAGCCATGAACATATTCAATTGCGATAGCTTGTCACAGTATCCTTAGCCCGAGGAGTCTTTGTGATCCCTATGCAGTTGAGGTACGGCTTTGACTTGCGCCACACGCTTTCCGTAACTGGATTGCAATAACGGGCATGGTTGGGTGGCGGGACGGATTGCATGAGTGACACGAAAGTCGGCTAAGGGATTTATCCCTCAAACTGCAGTATGGGAAAGATATCCGTTTAGGCCACTTGATCGAGAGTAACTGAGAGGAAGTGCATGGCCATGCCATTGATACGAGTTATTAGTTCTCAGTCATCTCACATATCAAGAAACAGTGATTGATTAAACAAGGATGACAACTCTATGCCTTGTGATCAATCAAGATGTCTATAGATGATAGGATAATGACTTGTACGCAACAGGTTAAATCGAATCATCGATAATCATGCACCTTGGGTAATCATAACGTCTTACAAGAGGCCACTTATGATGGATCGGGCAAGAGAGATCTTTTACACACCGATCTGCCAACTGTGGCATGAGCCTAGAGGGTCACACACATACAATATGGGTAACATGAGATAAGGAAAGATTGGCGGTTCCTGAGGTGCGAGACATGGCCAAAACTGGGGTTTTGGGCCATGGGCTCGGATTTGTGAGAATGATTAGCGAATCGAGAAAACTAAGTTTGTCGTCGATATCGCGTTGGACTTTTTTTGATAAGTGCCAACAGGGGTCGGATTATTTTTGGACTCGGCACGCGACCACATGGTCCAGCCCATTGGGCTCGGCCCATGAGGCCACAACGCCGGCCCATTAAAGGCCCATAAAAGGCCCAATTAGCCATTGTGTGGCCGACCCACATGTGGGGCCACACACCATGCTTAGTTGGTGTTGTTGATTTGGATGAAGAGAAAATTGTGGGATTAGGTGATGGAATGACTCAAGCCCATGCCTTCATCATTTGTTGATTTACCAAATCAACATATAATATATCTTTTTGGACTCTCACAATAAAAAACCACAACATAACACTTTTCGTGTTTAATCACTCCCTCTCTCCTCATACTGGGCAGAGACCCTCCCTCCCTCTCCTTCCCTTGCTCTCTTGTTCTTCACACTTAAGTTCTAGTAGGCTAAGTGTGTTGGATCAAAAGGATCATCCTATTGGTGTGGACTTGCTCTAGAGAAGGAGATCATCTTGTCCTTCTTTCTTGATTCAACAAAACCAAAGGTAGATTCTTGTGAAATTGTTTTTGCCTTGAGATTTAATGGTTTATGTTCTTGAACAGATTTTTGGAGTTTATATTGTTGTTGCTTCTGCTATTGTGTTCATCTTGGTAGCTCCAAAACCCTACAGGGGTATCAGAGCGTGGTTAACCCTCTTCATCTTTGTTTTGTTGAATTTATTTCGGTTTTATGATGCTTAACATGCAATATTTGTTGATAACATGGTTTTAATGCTTTTATGGGTTAATTGCATGAAATATGTTAATTTTGAAAAATATATTGAATTTGAAATTTTTCGGAATTTTATTGGATTTGTCGGGTCCGAGACGGGACTCTCGGGGAGCCGAATTGGAGGTACCGGACGAAAGTCACCGGAAGCCGGCATTGACCAGCGGTGGTCGGGACCGTCTATGCCCTGACAGAGCCCGAGGGTGGCGACAAGCACGGTTTGGGTTTTCCAAACCCCAACCGGCCGTGAGATTAGGCTTGGCCCAAATGGAATTGGGCCCATTGGGCTTGGGCCCAATAGGTTTGCGCACGGTGTTTGATCCATGGCACAAACCCGCGATCCAATATTTTGAAAGATTTCAAACTTGATCAGTTTCGATAAGCCGTTTTTCGAAAAGGTCTAGTTTCGATAAACCCGACCAAGCAACTTGGCAAAGTTAAAACCGGAAAATTGCATCTTGTTTGATAACATGTTTGTGTGATAACATGTTGGATGATGTGATGATATGTATGATGCATTAGTAGCCTATTAGAATTTTATCGCTTTCACGGTTTGCACACCATTAATGTTAGCGTGTAATTATTCTTTCATTCAAGCCGTTAAAAGTGTAATTATATTTTCATCTGGTCTGCGAACCGAGTATTAATTGTAAATTCTACTCAAAGTCGAGAATGATAGAAAATCGAGAACGGTGAGGGTCTTGGAGCAAGTCCAAGAACTAGTGGGAGCCCAAATGGGGTTAACGAGAAGGTGCTTGTCTTGTAGACTCTTAGGGCTAGGATGGGCTATTGATGCATATTTAACGCTTCAAATGCATGCTTGAATCTTTTTGATGATAATTCGTATGCTAGCATGCTTAGCTTATGAGATTGTAAGCCATCAACTCACATGCAAAGATAAAAATCGAATTTATTTATTTGCATGTTTGAAGCGTTGTGAACAATTATCGTACGGGTTGTGATGGATGGGTTCATTTTGAGACGCGTTTGCACGGGTCGTAAATGACGGGTTCAAAAGAAGATAGTATGTGATACAGTTAGAAACATCACTGAAATTCTGAATCGTAGCCGAGTCAAGAATTCGAACACAAAGTCGTAACTTGTGTATCGACTACTTGCCTAAAACGTAAACCGTAAGCTAAACAATAAACAGATAATAATAACGACACCAAACATGATTACCCAGTTCGGTGACTCCGCACCTACGTCTGGGGGCACTTTGCCAGTGGAAAGGTTTTCACTATAAGGTAGTCAATAGTACAACTTCAAGCACCAACTAGCTATCACACAAGCTATTGTCCTAAGCTACTATAGATCTCACCGTGAACAACCTCGACCAAGGGCCTCTCCCCCTGTCTTTGAGATCCTCTCAATTCCACCCTTCGAGCAAGCCTATGCTCGGTGTCGTTGTCTTCTTTGATGGAGTTGTGAATCTTCAATCACAAACAAAAACCCTAACCGATCAAGCACTTAGTCTTCGCGACTTAATGTTTGATCGGAGCAAAGACCGTTCTGGCAAATATAATCAGCCTCTCAACACGCCAATGGTGCACGGTTAAGAGCTCTGAGAAATCTTGCAATTTTAGAACAAGAACGGATGACTGCTAATGGGAAGCCCAAGGCTTTTTATAGCAGCTCACATTCCTAATCCTTCCCGGATTTGGAACAAGAAGTTTCAGACTTCCTGAATAAATTAGGCAAGTCGTTGCCGCCTGACAGGCTGGAAGTCGTCTTGCCTGTTCGGACTTCCTGAATAAATCAGGCAAGTCGTTGCCACCTATTGCTAACGTGTTACTGACAGCTGGAAGTCGCCTGGCTTTGTCGACGTCACTCTCTTGCGCTCCAAGTCTTCGTGGTGTCTTTCTTCTTTCGCTCCAAGCGTCGTCGAAATAGGAAAGCTTCAGATCTTTCCTAATCTAGATCGTAACTAGTCACTCCATATGTCATGTAACTTGTTGTACTGACTTCTTTCATTTGCGCTAAAAAATTATGCCAATACTTAAACGTAGCAACAATCTCCCCCTTTGGCAATTTTTTAGGCAAACACATTTTTAAGCACATCGTCACCTTGTGGCAGTTACGCACAGCAAGTGAGTTATCTTGTGGCAGTTACGCACAGCAAGTGAGTTATCTTGTGGCAGTTACGCACAGCAAGTGATGTGACTTAAAACACATTTCAGGCACATCGTCACCTTGAGGCAGTTACGCACACAGCAAGTATGTGACTTCTGGTGTGACTTCTTGTGCGGCTTTCTGGTTTATCTTCTGGAGCGGCTTCTGGCGCAACTTCTGGTGTGACTTCTAGCGTAACTTCTGGCGTAACCTATCTATCTCCCCCTGTTTTTCTAACAATATTGCCAAAGGCAATCATACAATGAAATTCGACTAACAACAGGGTATAAACCAGCTCACACCATGAGCAAAATAAACCAGCTCAAACATGAGCAAATAAAACAAGTGTCATAGTGTGCAGAAAATTAACTCGGACATACCCCGAGGATTTAAGAGTGTTTTTGGAACAAGTTTATCATAGTGAATCAGAGAAATACTTAAAACGAGTTGGAGTCATCAACATCATCTTCATCAGCAGGTGCAGAGCGGAGGTCATTGAGAAGAGCTTCACAGGCAGCTTTGCGGGTTGTCAGAACAACAATTGACTTCTCTAGGTCATTGATCATCTCCACCATCTCTTCTTCCATCCTAGTGCCAAGTGGTCCTGAAGGTCGAGAGCTAGAACCAGCTTCTGATGCTTTGGCCATAGGAAGTGCGAGATCCCTCATATGCTTGCCTTCGAAGTTTTTGAGGCTGATAGCAAGGGGCAGTGGCTTCTTACCCGGAACATCCGTCTCTCGGACAATGTGAGGATATTGTTGGAGAAGAAGACCGGTGATCAATGAAGGAAACCCGATAGGAAGCTTGACAGCGCATGATTTGGCATGTTTGACTAGATGTTCAATGACATATGAGCCAAAATCAAGAGAAGATTGCGTACCTATTTGGTATATGAGTTTAGCCAATTCGGGTTTGATGCTCGACCCGTGTGTAGAAGGCGCCCAATTTGCAAAGCCAATGCGGTAGAGAATTGAGTATTTGGCCGCAATGGTGTCTTTGAAGGGCCAGACCTTCTTCCGTCCTCCAGTGATCTCAACCGCTACTTTGTTCAAGTGTGGGACTTCTGGGGTGACTTCTGGGTCTTCTCTGCCAAGATAAGCATTGATAGTTGCGGCAGATATATCGAAGCATTCTCCCCGAACATATACTTTCCTGTACTCTGCATCTTCCGGGTCATCAAACTCACTTGAGAGGTTGACAATAAACTCTTTGACCAATGCTGGGTAGAATGGCCCGATGTTTATGACCGAATTGGTCAGACCTGCTCTTCGGAGAAGTTCCACGATCGAGTTTATCCCCTGCATTTCTGTGGAGAGCTCTCTCTCTGGATAGATTTTGCGCTGGTATACATACTGCCATTTAACCGCATTGTCTACAGAGTGGAATGAGACATTATCTGTAGGAGCTTTAGGAACATTCTTGGGGAGTTTCTGCCCTCCCATTGCCTTTTTGACCCATGGTAGAATAACACGGGTGTCTTCTTCTTCAGACTCCTCTTCTTCTGGAGCAGTGGTTGCTGCAGAAGTTAGTGACTTCCTTCTAGACTTCTTTGGTTGTTTAGAAGCCGATGCTCCTCCTTTCTCTGTTGTTTTTCTTTTTGAGGTTAATCTCCTTGGTACTTTGGGTTCTTCTTCTTCATCGACCAACCTTCTTGTTGGTAGCTTCCTTTCCTCAAGCCTTTTAGACACAGCTTCTTCTTCCATGGTCTCAGTGGCAACTATTTCTTCGCTGTTAACAAGTTCGTCTATAGGTGAGTGACTTCCGGTATAGCTTCCGGATCTTCATTAAGCCCTGAATCACTGTCCGGGGCGACATGGGGACTTCCTTCTTTCTGAAAGTCTTCGTTTAGAGGGGATTTGCCTGGTGCTGGTGTCGATTTAGAGGGGCTGGTTTGGTCCTTGCTGCTAGCACCATTAATTTCAGGAGCACGGGTTCCTAGAGCTTCTTCAGGCAGGCTTTCATCTACATGGTCTACTTCAGAAAGGATAGTAGGTTTACCTTGTGTCGGGGTCTGAGTAGAGAGAGAGACTTCCTCTTCTAGGTTCGCAGATTTGAATAAAGTGTCGTCCTTCTCAACGACGGGAGTTGTTTCTACTGGTGTGATAGTTGGAGGTGAGGTCGTTCCTCCTTGAGGTATTGCCGAACTTTCCCCTGAGATATTTCCTCCTCGAATCCTTACTCCGTGTTTGTTTGTCGAGGATTTTGAGGCTGATAACTTTCGAGCGATCATCTTTACCCTCATCTTTGCTCGTAATTTCTTGGAGGCAGATGGTGCGCGTCCGCTCCTAGTTCCAACCATTTGCTTGATAGGTTTTGGTTTGGAAGGGAAGAGCAAAAACTTGCAGTTGCAGATTTTTGATTTGTGGTGCCCTATCGGTTTCGCAAGGTGGAGGAGGTGCAGAGCCTTTTCTGCGTGGAAGTTGAAAGGAGTGATTGCTGATTGGTTGATCGTCAGATTGCAATCATTCCTTTTCTCGTTTGAATTTCAAATAAATTTCATCTCGGCTTTTTGACAAAGGGATTTTTGGCCCGACTAGATTTGGTGGACCCTGGCTGGTCCTGATAGAGAGAGAGAGAGAGAGAGAGAGAGAGAGAGAGAGAGAGAGAGAGAGAGAGAGAGAGAGAGAGAAAATCCACTCAAAAGCTCCCTCTCTTCTGTCTTGACTTCTGGTTACTCCAGACAGCAAAGCCCAAGGGATGACCTTAGACTTTCAAATCTGTTAGCATCGAATGCTTTTGTAAAGATGTCAGCGACTTGTTTCTCAGTGGGTAGGTACTCGAGCTTTATCTTCTTGTCTTCTACAAGCTTTCGAATGAAGTGGTGCCTGATATCAATATGCTTTGTTTTGCTGTGTTGCACTGGGTTTTTCGAGATATTGATAGAACTGATGTTGTCACAGAACAAAGTCATGACTTCTTGCTTTACTCCATACTCTACCAACATTTGTTTCATCCAAAGAAGCTGAGTACAACTACTTCCGGCTACAATATATTCGGACTCAGCAGTAGACAAAGCAATACAATTCTGCTTTTTGCTGAACCACGATACAAGATTGTTCCCCAGGTAGAAACAACCTCCAGAGGTACTTCTTCGATCTGGTGTGCTTCCCGCCCAGTCAGCATCACAATATCAAACGAGAGTAGGAGAGGTATCAAATGAATATAGCAAACCCAATTCAGAGGTTCCTGAGATGTACCTTATGATCCTCTTGGCATGAGCTAAGTGACTGACTTTTGGATTGGCTTGATATCGAGCACAGACTCCCACGGAGTAAGCGATGTCGGGTCGACTTGCTGTTAGATAGAGAAGACTTCCTATTATGCTTCGATAAAGGCTTTGATCAACTAATTCTCCTATCTCGTCCTTTGTGCATTTGACATGTGTGGCAATAGGAGTTCTCTTGTGTGAGGCCTTTTCTAACCCGAACTTCTTGACAATGTTCTTTGCATATTTGCTTTGGGAGATAAATATTCTATCTGACATCTGTTTGATCTGGAAGCCTAGGAAGTATGTGAGCTCACCGACCATACTCATCTCAAATTCAGACTACATATGTTGGACGAAACGTTCCACCATCTTGTCTGACTTTCCTCCAAATACAATGTCGTCGACATAAATTTGAGTGATCATGATGTCCCTTCCTTCCTTCTTCACAAAGAGAGTTTTGTATACTACCCCTCGAATATAGCCATTCTGAACTAGGAATTGAGTAAGGCATTCATACCATGCTCGTGGAGCTTGTTTGAGACCGTAGAGGGCTTTCTTTAGTTTGTAGACATGATGAGGAGAGTCATGGTCTTCGAATCCCTTTGGTTGAGCCACATAGACTTCTTCGTTGAGATTTCCATTAAGGAAGGCACTCTTTACATCCATCTGATAGAGTTTGAACCGTAGATGGCATGCTATGCCAAGTAGAAGTCGTATGGCTTCTAGTTTGGCTACCGGAGCAAAGGTTTCTTCGAAGTCAAGTCCTTTTACTTGTGTGTACCCCGGAGCCACTAGTCTTGCTTTGTTTCGAGTGATGTTTCCTTGCTCGTCAGACTTGTTTTTGAATATCCACTTTGTCCCGATGACATTGACATTGTCAGGCTTGGGTACTAGTTCCCATACTTCATTCCTTGCAAATTGGACCAACTCTTCTTTCATGGCGCAGACCTAGTACTCATCATTGATGGATTCTTGTGTATTCTTTAGCTCAATTTTGGAAATAAAGCAAATGTTACCTATCATCTCTTTGTAGTCTAGAGATGCCTTTTGTCGAGTCCGCACTCCCTCATTTATGTCTCCTATCACATCCTGGGGTGGATGATTCTTCTGAATTCTTCTTGACGGAGCTCTCTCTACTATAGGAGATGCCGCTTTGTCCGGGATGATTGGGCTTTCGTCTTTAGATTCTTTGCTGCGCTCTTCGCCTCTGACTTCCGGTCTAACTTCTCCTCTGACTTCTGGTCTGCCTTCTCCTGAGAGATTTAGGACTTCTTCGTCCTCGTCACTGGGTTGCTCGTTACTGTCATCGATCACGATATTGATGGATTCCATGATAGTCCGGGTGCGTTTGTTGAATACACGAAAAGCCCGACTATTTCTGGAGTATCCAAGGAAGATGCCTTCGTCGCTTTTAGGATCAAGTTTGCGTCGAGGTTCCCTATCTGCAAGTATGTAGCAGATCGATACAAAGACATGGAAATATTTGACATTAGGTTTCCTCCCCCTCCATATTTCATAAAGAGTGAGCGAAGTTCCAGGGCGGAGGGTCACTCTATTATGAATATGGCAAGCCGTATTTAAAGCTTCAGCCCAGAAGTGCTGCGGGATGTCTTTGGCTAACATCATGACTCTTGCCATTTCTTGAAGAGTGCGATTTTTTCTTTCAACGATCCCGTTTTGCTGAGGAGTGATGGGAGCAAAAAATTCGTGTGCAATTCCTTCAGCATCACAAAAATTTGCGAAGCTGATGTTTTCAAACTCCTTTCTATGATCGCTTCGAAGTCGGACGAATTTTCCAATTACTTCTCCTTTTTCTCGTTGAACTCTCCGACATAGGGCTTCAAAGACTGAGAAGGTGTCTGACTTCTCTCTGATAAAGTCTACCCAGGTGTACCTCGACAAGTCGTCTACACAGACAAATATGTACTTCTTCCCTCCTAGACTTTCTACTTGCATAGGTCCCATAAGGTCAACATGAAGAAGTTCTAGAACACGAGAAGTAGTAAGATGTTGTACCTTCTTGTGTGACGTTTTGACTTGTTTCCCAATCTGGCATTCTCCACAGATTTTTCCTTCAATGATCTTGAGGTTGGGAACTCCAATGATCGCCCTTTCAGAGAGAATCTTTTGCATGCTCCTCAAATTGATGTGACCAAGTTTTTGATGCCATAGCTTTGTCTCTTGAGCTTTGGATAAAAGGCACTTGGTTGGCAAGGTTGTGATTGTTGGAGACCATAGATAACAGTTATCAAGGGACCTGGGGCCTGTCATGACTTCCTTCTGCTGTTTGTCTTTGACCGAGCACTTGTCACGAGTGAAGTTGACATCCAGATTTAAATCGCATATTTGACTTATGCTGATGAGGTTGGCTGTAAGACCTTATACCAGTAGAGCCTCTTTCAAGCACGGTGAGTTGGGAAGGTTGAGTTTTCCTTTCCCGAGTACTCTCGCTTTTACTCCATCTCCAAAAGTGACGAACCTATTTGTGCAAGGTATTAAAGTGACCAAGAATGAGCTATTACCAGTCATATGTCGAGAAGATCCATTATCAAAGTACCAATCGTTGCTAGTTGAAGCCTTTAGAGCGGTGTACGCGATATTAGCTCGATAGTTTACCTCCTTAATTCGCCATTCCTTACGTGGTTGTGCTTTCTTGATGGTGGTCCTTTTCTTGACGAAGCTCCTTCCATATAGCTGATAGCAGAAAGGTCAAATATGTCCTCTTTGTCCACAGTGGTGACATACCCAGTTATGTCTTTTGTTCTGCGTCTTTGAAGCGGCCAAGGTAAGAGGCTTTTTGGTCGCTTGGTCAGGCGTGAAGTTAGGAGACTTCTGACGGGGCTTCTGGGTGACAACCTTCTGAGGGACGAAGACGGTGTGCGATGATGAGGCTTCTTTTGAATATCCAAGACCTTCCATATTTCTAGCTGGTTTTCCGATCGAGAGAATTTGGTCTAGAGTGTCAGTGCTTGGATTCATCATCTTTACAGACTTGGTGACTTGTTCTAATTCACCTTTTAACCGAGCAACTTCCTTTTTGAGATCAACAGTGGTTTCGAGAAGTCGTGACTTGTCTTCATTAAGAGAAAGAATGAGAGCATTTTGTTTTTCGATTACCTGAGAGTCTTCAAGCCACTTGACATATCATTCGTTGTATGCATTGTTGAGAGTCTCATCGGATAGCTCATCATCAGAGTCATACTTCTTTGAATTCTCGGAAGGTTGCTCTACTTTGGAGGAAGTAAAAGCAACATAGTTACTTGTATCCTCAACGTCACTGTCCTCCTCATCTTCATCGTCAGTTAGAGAGGCATTGAATCCCTTCTTCTAATTCTTTACAAAGTTAGGACATTCTTTCTGCATGTGTCCATACCCTTCACATTCAAAGCACTGAACTCCTCTTTCTTTTCCTGATCGCTCTCCTCTTCTACCATCGGTATTTGTGCTTTCGAACTTCTGGAACTTGTGCTGCGGCTTGTCTCTAACTTCTCGGGTGACATTCTTTCCTGTCATCTGGCTAAATCTTTTCATGACTTTATTGTAGTTTTTGGCCAGCATAGCGATAGTTTCCTCAATGTCACTATCCGAATCAGAGTGCGTCAAGTTCTTCTGCTTTTGGGTAGAACTCTTGAAAGCCACACCATTAAGTTTCTTCTCGATAAGCGGTAGGGAGAGCTCGAAGGTCATTAGAGATCCCATGAGTTCATCAAACTTCAGTGTCTTCCAGTCATGGACTTCTTCTATGGCGGTAATCTTCATCTTGAATCTGGGACTTAGGGCTCTCAGCGTTTTTCTGACCAAATCTTCATCGGTCATAGGTTTGCCAAGTGAATATGATTCATTGGCCAGATCCTTGATGCGCACATTAAACTTCGCAGTAGTTTCATCTTCATTCATGGTAAGGGCCTCAAAGTTGGTCGTGAGGTACTGTAACTTCTGCTCTTTGACTTTTGAAGTACTCTCGTAAGCAATAGCAAGAGTGTCCCAAGCAATTTTGGCACTTGTACACATGTTGATGAGTCGAAATACATTCTTGTCTACTCCATTAAAAATAGCATTGAGTGCACGAGAATTACCTAGGGCGGCTTCATCTTCTTCCGCGCTCCATTCTTTTTCTAGTTTGATGCTAGTTTGATTTCCATGAGCATCAGCATAGTGAGGTTCCTCCCATCCATTGATGACAAACTTCCAGGTTTTGCTGTCGAGGGACTTCAAGAAGGAACACATCCGTGCTTTCCAGTACCCATAGTTTGTTTCGTCGAGCACTGGTGGTCGATTTACTGAACCTCCTTCCTTTGAGTCCATATTGGTTATTCATAAATTTTGCAAGAAAATCACCTAAAAGAAAAGGTGCCTCCTCTGATACCAATTGAAATTCTGAATCGTAGCCGAGTCAAGAAGTCGAACACAAAGTCGTAACTTGTGTATCGACTACTTGCCTAAAACGTAAACGGTAAGCTAAACAATAAACAGATAATAATAACGACACCAGAGATGATTACCCAGTTCGGTGACTCCGCACCTCAACTAGCTATCACACAAGCTATTGTCCTAAGCTACTATAGATCTCACCGTGAACAACCTCGACCAAGGGCCTCTCCCCCTGTCTTTGAGATCCTGTCAATTCCACCCTTCGAGCAAGCCTATGCTCGGTGTCATTGTCTTCTTTGACGGAGTTGTGAATCTTCAATCACAAACAAAAACCCTAACCAATCAAGCACTTAGTCTTTGCGACTTAATGTTTGATCGGAGCAAAGACCGTTCTGGCAAATATAATCAGCCTCTCAACACGCCAATGGTGCACGGTTAAGAGCTCTGAGAAATCTTGCAATTTTAGAACAAGAACGGATGACTGCTAATGGGAAGCCCAAGGATTTTTATAGCAGCTCACATTCCTAATCCTTCCCGGATTAGGAACAGGAAGTTTCAGACTTCCTGAATAAATTAGGCAAGTCGTTGCCGCCTGACAGGCTGGAAGTCGTCTTGCCTGTTCGGACTTCCTGAATAAATCAGGCAAGTCGTTGCCGCCTATTGCTGACGTGTTACTGACAGCTGGAAGTCGCCTGGCTTTGTCGAAGTCACTCTCTTGCGCTCCAAGTCTTCGTGGCGTCTTTCTTCTTTCACTCCAAGCGTCGTCGAAATAGGAAAGCTTCAGATCTTTCCTAATCTGGATCGTAACTAGTCGCTCCATATGTCATGTAACTTTTTGTACTGACTTCTTTCATTTGCGCTAAAAAATTATGCCAATACTTAGACGTAGCAACAATCACAACTCGGTTTGTTGATGACGGGTTCATAATTGTGCCAAATACTTTCGAATTGTTAAACACAACCAATCACACATTAAGTCGAGTCATGTGAGATGCCACCCAAATTCACACCCATGTAGGGACATTCTTTCGGTGTCGTGCGCCTTAGAAGAGCACTGACAAGAATGGGTTCTATATGGAATGGTCAACCTTGTTGGATGTCGTGCGCCTTAGCGGAGCATCTGCACAAAACTTATGCATATGTGAAGGTTGGTTGACTCGACCACGATTCGAGGCCTGAGGTCGAGCTTGGGGATCAGAAGGGTAAGCCATGTGCGTTTGCACATACCCTGGCCAAGAATTACACAGGTTGTAATTGGACAAATGTCCTACCCAAATAGGTCAATTAGAGCGGTACGCCTTAGCGTACTTCAATTGACAAATCAAGGATCTTAATTTAAAGATTCTAGTTATTAAAATCGAATGGTTGGTGTTTGATTCGGATCTTCGTAAATTTATTCAACTTTTCAGATTAAATTTATTTTCTTCGTGTAGAAAATGGCTAGTAATTCAACAAACTCAACTAATTTGTCATTGAGGCCTATGCTTGACAAGTGTAAGCTCAATGGAACAAATTATCTGGACTGGGACAGAAATTTACGACTTGTGTTAAAGTTGAAACGCAGGGAGTACGTCCTAGACAAGGCTATCCCAGTGGAGTCAGCTGCCAACGCGACAAGGGTCGTTAAGGATGCGTACTAGAAACACCTTAGCGACTCGATCGACGTTGCGTGTGTCATGCTGGGCTGTATGGAGGCGGACCTCCAGAAACAGTTTATGGAGCTATCCCACGATCCTTTTGTCATGTTTGCACAGATCAAGGATATGTTCAAGGAGAAAGTACGTATTGAAAAATACACTGTTCTCCGGGAACTCATTGCCTGCAAAATGTCAGGGGCAGCTCCGTAAGTCCACACGTCCTACGAATGAAGGGACATCTCGATCACCTAACTAGTCTCGGGTTGACTATGGAAAAGGAGATGGCTGCAGATTTCATTCTGCAATCCCTTCCTCATGCATATGGTGGTTTTGTCATGAACTATCACATGCATAACATGGACAAAACCGCATCAGAGTTGCACAGCATGCTCGTGACTGCCGAGAAGAGCATAAGGGGTAATGCGCCCAAAGGTATTCTTATGGTAAAGAAGGGATCTGGCTTCAAAGTTGGTGGTGACAAGGGTAAAGGCCCAACGCACCTGGCAGGAAAGAACAAACGACCTTTTTTTCCTAAACCTTCCAAGCCCACGAAGGGCAAGGGGAAGGTAAAGGAGTCGGTCTGTTTTTACTATCAAAAGCCTGGTCATTGGAAGAAGGACTGTCAGTAGATGAAGGAAGATCAGAAGAAGAGCGGTGGGGCCGCTACTTCGTCAGGTATTCCCTTAGAGCTAAATCTTTCTACTAAAGATACTTGGGTACTGGACGCTAGAGCTGAGTCTCATGTCTATGCGGATGTCCAGGTACTGCGCAGTAGAAGAGATGTGGGCGAAAACGAGGTGGACTTGAGAGTTGGGAACAACGTGCGTGTTGCCGCAACTGCTGTGGGTTCGGTTGATCTTGTTTTGCCAGTGAGCTTGTAATAGAACTACTAAATGTGTTTTACATACCTGTTTTTAGCAGGAACATTGTATCTATATCCCTTCTTGAAAAAGGAGGTTGTTTTTTAATATTATACGCCATAACATATATTATGAAAATGCTCACACGGTTGGAGGTTTATACATATTGAATATGCAAAACTCGAATTCCAACTTGCTCTATAATGTTAATGCTAAGAGGTTTAAAACCGATGATTTAGACCAAACTCTTATATGGCATTGTCGTCTAGGTCACATAAACAAGAAACGCATCTCAGCGCTTCACGAGCGCGGACTTTTAAGTCAATTCGAATTTCAAGCGATTGAAAGGTGCCAGGCTTATTTAATGGGCAAGATGACTAAAGCACCCTTCACTGGGTCAGGTGAAAGGGCGGGTGATCTATTGGGTCTCATACATTCGGACGTATGTGGATCAATGAGTGCACCAGCCAGGGGTGGTTTAGGCTACTTTATCACATTTACTGATGATTTCAGTAGATATGGTTATGTCTATCTCATGAGACATAAGTCCGAAGCCTTTGAAAAATTCAAAGAGTTTAGGACTGAAGTAGAAAACCAACTCGGGAAAAGTATTAAGGCACTCCGTTCTGATCGGGGTGGAGAATACTTATCCGAAGAATTTCTTAGTCATCTTACAGAATGTGGAATACTATCTCAGTGGACTCCGCCAGGAACACCACAGCTGAATGGTGTGTCCGACCGGAGGAATCGGACATTGTTGGATATGATTCGATCAATGTTAAATCACACTGATCTCCCGATCTCCTTCTGAGGTTACGCTCTACAAACGGCCGCATTCATATTAAATAGGGCCACGTCGAAAGCAGTGGAAGGGACATCATTCAAGAAATGGTACGGGAGGAAACTCCTTTTGTCTTTCCTAAAGATCTGGGGTCTCGAGGCTTTTGTAAAACGGTTGCTAGCAACCAAGCTCGAACCAAGGTTAGAAAAGTGCATTTTCGCCGGATATCCTAAAGAGACAAATGGATACTACTTCTATAACCTAAGCGATAACAAAGTGTTCGTCGCCCGTGGTGGGATATTCTTGGAAAAGGAATTTGTTTCCAAGATAGTTAGTGGGAGGACTATTCATCTTGATGAAGTTCTGGATGAGATAGTCACTCAAGAACCGCTGGACGACCCCATAGAAGAAGTGGAGCCCGAAGTGGTCGTAGAGCAAGAACCAATAGCTGCAATTATTGAGGACGGTCCAAGGCGGTCTGAAAGGACTAGTCATACACCTATCAGATACGGTTTTCTTGTAACTGGAGGTGATGAATTGGTGTTAGTGGACAATGATCCAGCTACCTTTCGAGAAGTCATGGACGGACCCGACTCTGAGAAATGGCTGGAAGCCATGAGGGAAGAAATGCAATCCATGTCGGATAATCAAGTGTGGGACTTGGTAGATCAAACCCCTGGCGTAAAACTCATTCGGTGTAAATTAATCTTTAAAATAAAGATAGATATGGATGGTAAACCTCATACCTATAAAGCAGGTCTGGTAGCAAAAGTTTATACACAAGTCCACGGAATTGACAATGAGGAAACCTTTTCTCCAGTAGCTATGGTCAAATCTATTCGCATTCTACTTGCCATAGCAGCTTATCATAATTATGAAATATGGAAAATGGATGTCAAAACCGCTTTCCTTAATGGGAGGTTAGCTGAGGACGTTTATATGTCCCAGCTTGAGGGTTTTGAGGATCCAAAGAATAAGGGAAAGATTTCTAAGTTGCTCAAATCAATTTACTGTTTGAAGAAAGCATCTCGGAGTTGGAACCAACGTTTTGATGAAGCTGTGAAACAGTTTGGCTTCATCAAGAATGGTGATGAACCTTGCGTATATAAGAAGGTGGATGGGAGTAAGGTAGTCTTTTTAGTGCTCTATGTCGATGACATATTGCTCATTGGAAACGACGTCCCTACCTTGCATTTAACAAAGGCTTGGTTAGGTGAGTGTTTTGGAATGAAGGGCTTAGGCGAGGCTTCTTATATCTTGGGGATCAAGATATATAGAGATCGTGACAGGCGGGTCTTGGGTTTAAGTTAGAGCACCTATATCGACAAAGTGTTGAGAAAATTCTCAATGCAAAATTCCAAGAAGAGACTGCTGCCCATGCGTCATGGCATAAAGCTTAGAAAGAGTCAGTGTGCCGAGACACCTGAAGGGTTAAAAAGAATGAATAAGATCCCATATGCTTCGGCAATAGGGTCCATAATGTATGCCATGATATGCACGAGACCGGATGTCTCGTTCGCCTTAAGCTGTACTAGTAGGCATCAATCCAACCCCGGTGAGGAACACTGGATTGCGATCAAGGCAATTCTCAAATATTTGAGAAAAATCAAGGACGCTTTTCTTGTATACGGGAGAAGGAGTGATGATGATCTAGTCGTCAAAGGATATGTTGACGCTAGTTTCCAGACAGGCCCTGATGACTTTAAGAGTTAGTTAGGATATGTATTTATGTTGAACGGTGGAGCATTCAGCTGGAAGAGCAAGAAGCAGGACACCATCACCGACTCTACAACAGAAGCTGAGTACATTGCTGCATCAGAGGCAGCAAAGGAGGCTGTATGGATAAGGAGTTTTATGGCTGGGTTAGGTATAATTCAAAACCCATCTAACCCAGTAGACTTATAATGTGACAACACGGGGGCCATTGCGCAAGCTAATGAACCTAGAGCACATGACAGATCCAAGCATGTACTCAGGAAGTATCACATCATCCGGGACATAGTTGCTAGAGGTGACGTGAAGATCCACTACGTTGCATCTGATGATAACACAGCCAACCCCTTGACCAAGGCTCTTCCTCAAGCAAAACATGATAAACATGTTAGGTCAATGGGGATAGACTGGGGCTTAGATTGGAACTAGGGGCAAGTGGGAGATTGATAGCATTTTTGTGCCCTAGTCCAATTGCTAGTAGTCTATAAATGTCTACGTATATTAATCATCGTTTGTAATGAATAAAAATGGCTTTGTATTACTTATGTGTTGAAGTAATATGTTGAGCATGATCTGATTTATGACCACTAAAGTAGTAGAACCATAAATCTGTACGGATCACACTTAACGAGTCACTGGTCAAATACGGTTGAATTGAAGCGACCAGTATGAGGATGGTTCTCAGTATGAGGATGTGGGATCCCGGAATCATATCATAGATATCATGAGGTGATTGGTATCGGACGACCCACTCTGAATATTGTTTCATATATTAAGCCATGAATATATTCAAATGCGATAGCTTGTCACAATATCCTTAGACCAAGGAGTCTTTGTGATCGCTATGCAGTCGACGTACGGCTTTGACTTGAGCCTAACGCTTTCCCTAACTAGATTGCAATAACGGGCATGATTGGGTGGCGGAACGGATTGCATGAGTGACACGAAAGATGGCTAAGGGATTTATCCCTCATACTGCGGTATGGGAAAGATATCCGTTTAGGCCGCTTGATCGAGAGTGACTGAGAGGAAGTGCATGGCCATGCTAGTGATACGAGTTATCAGTTCTTAGTCGTCTCACATATCAAGTGACAATGATTGATTGAAAAAGGATGACGACTCTATCCCTTGTGATCAATCAGGATGTCTAGAGATAATAGGATAGTGACTTGTACGCACCAGGTTAAATCGAATCATCGATCATCATGCACCTTGGGTAATTATCATTTCTTACTAGAGGCCACTTATTATGGATCGGGCAAGAGAGATCTTTTACACACTGATCTGACAACGGTGGCATGAGCCTAGAGGGTCACACACATACAATATGGGTAACATGAGATAAGGAAAAATTGGCGGTTCTTGAGGAGCGAGACATGGCCAAAACTGGGGTTTTGGGCCATGGGCTCGGATTTGTGAGAATGATTAGCGAATCGAGAAAACTGAGTTTGTCGTCGATATCGCGTCAGAGTTGGTTGATAAGTGCCGACAGGGTCAGATTATTTTTGGACTCGGCACGCGACCACATGAGCCATTCCATTGGGCTCGGCCCATGAGGCCACAAGGCCGGCCCATAAAGGCCTAATTAGCCATTGTATGGTCGGCCCACATGTGGAGCCACACACCATGCTTAGTTGGTGTTGAAATGACTCAAGCCCATGCCTTCATCATTTGTTTATTTACCAAATCAACATATAATATATCTTTTTGGACTCTCACAACAAAACAACACAACATAAATCTTTTGGTGTTGAATCACTCCCTCTCTCCTCATACTTGGTCGAGACCCTCCCTCCCTCTCCTTCCCTTGCTCTCTTGTACTTCACATTTAAGTTCTAGTAGGCTAAGTGTGTTCGATCAAAAGGATCATCCTATTGGTGTGTACTTTCTCTAGAGAAGGAGATCATCTTGTTCTTCTTTCTTGATTCAACAAAACAAAAGGTAGATTCTTGTGAAATTGTTTTTGCCTTGAGATTTAATGGTTTATGTTCTTGAACAGATTTTTGGAGTTTATATTGTTGTTGCTTCCGCTATTGTGTTCATCTTGGTAGCTCCAAAACCCTACAGTCATGTCCTTTAGAACCTTTTTCCATAGAGGTAGTAGCAGTATGGCCGAATGTGTCCTTTCCTATCAAAGTAGTGACAGATCCATTTCGATTTATTGACAGGTGTCCGAGACGATTGTCGTTTATGCTGAGTCACCCTGACAGCTGTATGGCAGACGTTTGTCTAGACAGATGTCGGGACATCTTTCGCTTTACCTAGCATGGAATGTTGCTTAAAATTTTCCTTCTCTCTAATCAGGGCTTGTTGCGGAACAAACTTGGTCTTAGATGTTGACCCATTATGTGTGTAGCCAAGTCCCCTCATGCCTCTGGCCTGCTTTCCGATTGAGAGAATCTTGTCAAGACTTTCAGTGCTAGGATTCATCATTTTTACCGATTTGGTCATGAGGTCTATTTCTCCATTCAGACGAGTGACTTCTCGCTTTAGCTCGACGATAGTCTCTAGAAGTCTAGATTTTTCATCTATAAGAACAATAATTTGTGCCCCTTGTTTGTCTAGAATATGAGATTCCTCAACCCACTTGGTGTAAAGAATGTAGTATGCTTCGTTTAGCTGATCACCAATCCATTCATCATCAGGTGGCATGTCTTGAGTATCTTTATCATCATTAATTGACGGATCAAGTTTAGTGAATGACGTAGAAGCAGTGAACGCGACAAAGTTGCTTATCTCCTCTATGTCACTCTCATCAGAGTCTTCATCAGACAAGGTAGCATTGTACCCATTTTTTTATTTCCTAAGGTAATTAGGACATTCTCTTTGGTAGTGTCTGAATCCTTTACACTCATGGCATTGTATTCCTCTACCTTCGCCACTCCCTTCACCAGCTCTATTTTCCGTGTCAAAGCTTTTATTTCGTTGAGCCTTCTGCGGAACTTTGTGCTTGACATCAGACGGAACATTTTTCCATCCATTTGCTTAGAAATTCTTCCCAGACATCCTGTTGAATCGTTTCATGACTCGGTCATAGTTTTTTGTTTGTAAAGCTATGGTTACATCAATGTCATCATCCTAATCCGAGAAAGTTTGCTCTGCTGACTTTTAAGCTGTGCCCTTGAAAGCTACTCCTTTATTTTTCTTGTCAATAATTGGAAGAGACAGCTCATAGGTCATTAGAGACCCCATTAGTTCATCGAACGGAAGGGTCTTGAGATCATGAAACTCTTCGATGGCTCTTAGGGTCTTTCTCACAAGTTTCTCATCTAACATTGGTTCACCCAGAGAGTAGGATTCGTTGGAAAGATCTTGAATTTGTACATTGAATTCAGATACAATTTCATGTTCTCTCATGATGAGAGCTTCAAAATTCGTTGTTAAGTACTTGAGCTTATGTTCTCGAACCTTGGTGGTTCCCTCATAGGCAATAGTCTTGATGTGCCATGCACTTTTGGCAATAGTGCAGGTGTTGATCAATATGAACATGTTCTTGTCTACGCCATTGAAGATAAGATTTAGTGCTCGGGAATTTCCTAGGGCTGCCTCATCTTCGGTGTCAGTCTATTCTGTCTCAGGTTTAGGTCCTGTAATATTTCCCTCAGCATCTTAATAGCACGGGGCACTCCAGCCATTTATTACAGCCTTCCATGTCTTGTTGTTAATATATTTCAGGAAGGTGCACATGCGAGCTTTCCAGTACCCATAGTTACTCCCATCCAGAGGCTCTGGACAGTTAACTGAACCTCCTTATCTGTTGTTGTCCATGTTAGACAATCAAAATGTTACGCCTAGGAAATCACCTAATGTTGTAGGTGCCTCCTCTGATACCAATTGAAATTCTGATTTCTTACGTTAGACGAGATGTCAAGAACAATGTTGAGATAATATTCTTAACAACTGGAGAGGATACGAATAACAAAATAAAAATAGTAAACAACGACACAGATGGAGCGGATACATATCACTACCCTAGGCTACTATTACAAGTGCAAACCTACTTAGGGACTCCCCCTAAATTCAAGACCCCGTCTTGGTTCCACTCCACGAGCACTCTCCTTGCTCGGATGTCGCAAGTCGTTGTTTAACTTGAACGTGACGCTTCAATCACGCATACACATAGAAAACACAATCACTCACACTTGATCTTTCGATTTTGGTAGTGATACACAATGTCTTTCGAAGAATACACAGCCTCTTAACCCGCACGTCCTTCACGTCTAAGAGCTCTATATATTCTCTCGAAGAAGCCAACGCTGCTAATGGTAGAACCTAGGCTTTTATAGCAGCTTCCAAAATGACTACCGGAATGCATTAGGGTTTCCTTAATCCTAGAGATCTTAATTTCCCAAATCCTTGTCGCCAAATATCTTTGCAGAATCTCTATCATGGCAGGAAGCTTTCCAGTATCATTATATATTCAAGACTTCCAATAAGTCTTGTATATAGGTAGAGATCTTCCAGATTCACAATCGCCGAATATCTTCATATTTAAGGAAACTAGATAATGCTTCGACGTACACGATGTCGAGAAATATGATGCCACCTTCGACTTGACATCTTTCCTCATCATACGCTCGACATCCTTCTTGACTAAAAAATAAGCCAACAATCATCGTAATAACAATTGCAATCATCAAGACTAACAAATGCGAGGTATGACATTCCCCACAATACAACTCCATCTACATCTTTGCTCGTGATTTTCGCTTTGCCCTAAGGTAATGCGGTACTCATAAGCAAATAATCGCTCAAGTCAGAGGAATGAGAAAAATGGTTGAGGATGTGCATTTTTTTAACTTGATTGAGTCTATTTTGGGGACCTAGAAGTGAGAGAGATATAGATAGGCCGGAGTGAAGTGATTTTTCGCTTAAATTTACAAATTAGTTTATGGGCGTTCATTGATTTTTCTATTTTTTGGCGGAATTAATTCAAATTTCAAATTTTAGGGTGTTTGGTTGCTCTGTACTATCATGAAAACGGAAATTTATTTGATTTTTCTATCATCCTTTTTTCGTGTATTTGTATGGTAAAAATGTGTAAGCATGTTTGGACTGAAGCTATTCTTCAAACAAGATTTGATTTTTTTCTTCTAACTTTCTTGTTTTTTTTGGTGAGTAGATGTAATTGAAGCAATCAATATATGTAGATGTGTAAAATTAGAGTTTGAAATTAGCTAGAAGTGAAGGAATTGGTGGGGTAACTCTCCAGAAGTGTAGGATTTAAAATTCAAGAACCTTTTTTATGTATTGTTTAGTTAATCAGAAGTAGGAAGAATGTAAAGACATTTTTTTTATTCAACTCAGTATTAATATTTTTTATTTGTAAATTGTATCAAGATTTGGACTCGACTATGCTATGACGAAGTAAGACAACACCAAACTAAAAACTCAAATTAATACTGAGTTGAATGAAAATATAAAGTACATGTTTGTGGTGTAGATCAATGCCCTTGGTTGAAGAATTTGGAATCGTAAAAGTTCCGTGTTTATCTCTTCAATTCTAATTTAGTATATAATTTTACTCAGTTTAATATTATTATTTAGATTAACTTGCTAAGCTAGAAAAATAGTTAACTTTCCTCTTATTTTCCGGTAGACTTTAGTTCATTGTGCAAGTGTTGATAAGTCGAAAAACATTCTTGTCTACCCCATTAAATGTGGCATTGAGTGCACGAGAATTACCTAAAGCGGCTTCATCTTCTTCCGCGCTCCACTCTTTTGTTAGAGTTATGCCCCAATCCAATATATAAGTGATCTACAGATGTAATGTTTTATCATCTTTCCGAATAAATAAATCAGCATATATTATTAATGTGTTGTAGTAATATATCGAATGTAATTTGATCTATGTCATTATGTGTGTAACCACTAATAGTAGATCTATAGATCAGAAAGAATTACATTTAATGAGTCCCTGATCAGCTAAGCTTCTTCTGAAGCGATCAGTATGAGACTAACTCATTGTGATCATGCTCTATTGATCATGGCAAAGTGCGTGCCGGAGTTATATCATAGATACCATCAGGTCGATGATAGCGGACAACTCGATTGTGAGTATGCTGCATAGATCCAGTCATGAGATACTCACATATCGTAACTTGTCATTATATCATAAGACCAAGAAGTCTTTGTGTACACTATGTAACGAATACCTAAGTTTGACCTAGTCTAACGTTATCTGTAAAAGGATAACTATAAAAGCTTCGATTGGCTTTGATATTTGTTGCACTAGTGAACTCGAAAGGCGTCTGAGGGATTTATCACTCATACTTCGGTATGAGAAAGATATCCGTTTAGGCCACTTGATGAGTATGACTGAAGGAATAGCACGGCCGTGCAGGTGATACCTTAGTATCAGTTTTCAGTTATCTCAGATATCAAGAAACAGTGATTGATAAATTAGGATGACCATTCTATGCCTATTGATCAATCTGGATATCGGTTTGATAAAAGGACAGTGACATGTAAGATAACAGGTTAAGTCGAATAATCGATAATCACGAACATTGGATAATCATAATGTCTTGCTACAGGCCACTTATGATGGAAATGATAAAATAGTAATTTTACCAGTCTGCCAATTATTCGTGAGCCTAGAGGGTCACACGCATTAAGCACGATACATGACAACAATTATGGATGAAAGTTGAGAACGATTCAGTAGTTTTCTGGCCTAAGGTTTCAACCAGACGGTTGAAGAAATCAATTCGAGAAAATTGAGCCGTTTTGTCTAAACCGAAATTAGAACTCAAGTTAATGGGTTTAATTTGGGTTTTAGTTAAACGGGCTTAAAGCCCATTTAGGGATTTAAGTTATGAATGGGAACAAATGCAAATAAGAGATTATGAAGGATAGATATGCAATTTTAATTTGAAATTCAATTTTAATTTTCAAATTAAAATCACATAATATCTTCCATTATCTTCTCTAATTTTCAGCAACTAATCCTATCACTCTCTCCCCCTCATGGCTGACATCTCTCTCCCCTCTCATCCTCCATTGTTGTCAAGCTTCTCTCAAAATTCATAGCAAAAATTTGAGTGAAAACCTTCTTCGGTTGTGGTGCTTGAGTGGACCTAATAGAGAAACACTAAGCTTGTGTTTTCATCGATTAGAAAAGGTAACTTTCAGATTTAATATATATATATATATAACATGTTGAATTTACATTAAGATCATAGCTTGCATCGATCACCACAGTTACATAACGTCCGTTGCATGATATTTATTGATTGGAACCCGTGGTGATCTCTTTCAGTGGTATTAGAGCCATGATTGTTGTGTATTCTTCTACATGTTTAAATCTGATTTTTTTTTAGTTTATATGTGTTCATCACCTTAGCATGCATGTGAATCGAAAAAACATTTCAAATTTGATTGATTTTGGAAAATTGCAAAATAAATTTTTTTTGGGTGTTTCGGGTTAGTCATGGCCGACCAGGTCGAGACCCTTGGTGGACCATGGAATGCCCTAGGGTAGACCATGGTCAGCACCAAGGGTCGACGAGGGTCGCCTACGGGCGACCATGGCAGCTCTCGCGGGCGACCACGGTCTACCCATGCGGGCGACCATGGCAGCCCGTGAGGGCCACCATGGTTGCCTCGCGGGCGACCAGGGTCTGCCCTAGGGTCGACCATGGCTGCCCTCGCGGGCTACCACGGTCATTCCCATGGCCTACCACGGTCAGCCCCGCGGGCGACCTCGGCAGCCCTCACGGGCCACCGTGGTTGCCTCCGCGGGCGACCTCGGTTGAGCCGGTTCGGCTCGACCAGATTTGAGCTGAACCGGTTGGTTCGCGAGAATATTTGGAAACCCTAAAAATTTAATTTTCAGATTTGGTTCGGTTTCGATAAACCAGCGAGAACCGGTTCAAAATTCAATTAATCAATTAAAACGTCTGGTTTTGATAAACCGGAATTTTCCACACTTAAGAAAGATAAAATTTGGAAAATTTATTTGTTTGATAAGCATGTTGATTGTATACATGATCTTTGATAACATGATGTTTTCCACATGATGCTAGCTAAGCCCATTAGATTTGCATTTTAATTTCGGTTTTGCAACCTGCGTGTTGCTTAATTTTGGGTTGTAGTAAATACGGCCTGCGTGTCGTGATTTGTATTTCATTTTATTTATTTTAATTTGTAATCACGAAGACCGACACAAGAATCAAGTCAAGAGGGAGACTCGGATTGGAGGAGGCTCGAAGCCAGTGGGAGTTCACGAGAATGGAGCAAGTTTGGATCTTGAAGACCATGTCTTTAGGATCAGTTTTGCTAGATTCTTAGGAACTTAGGATGGGCTTAGCTATGCATATATTTTATCGTTACATTTATATGTTTGAATGTATGAATATATGATAGTTTAAATATACAAGTTTATGTATGATTTGCTATCACTCACATGCAAAGATTAAAATCGGAATTTAATCAGACTCGCATGTAACCTGCTAAGGGATCATCTTTGCATGAATTTGAAATTGATGATTCCAGATTAAGATTGTATCGATATGCAATCAGACTTTTATAATTCACTTAAACGCAAATAATTACAAGTCAAGCGTGATATCATCCAAGTTTGGGAACTCAAAAGGGCTTTGACCCTATGGATGTCGGTACGCCTCCGCGTAACATTCATAGAGAAAAAGTCTGGATGAGATGGGTAGTTCTGTGTGGGTGCGTGCGCCTCCGCGTAGTAGCTACATTAGTTCTATCCATAGTTCAAGCTTGGTAGACTTGTCTACGATTGTCAGCTAGGGCTAACCTAGGGTATCAGTATAGGGTATGCCGTGTACTTTTAAGTACAGACCCTAGCCAAGAATTACATGGTTTTGTAAATGGATGTATTCCTACCTTGATGCTCTCAGTTGGAGCAGTGAGCCTCCGTTCACTTCAATTGAGGGTATGATAGGATCCTGGTTCAGATTCTAATGTTAGAATCAGACAAGTGTTTTGTAACTTAATCTCCAACTTGAATTTTAATTAATTTTACTATGTAGAACTAAAAGGCAAACACAACACAAAGGAGTAATAGCGCACTGAGAGTCCAGATTGAGGACAGACTCAAGGGCGTGAATTACTCAGATTGGAATAGAAACTTGAGGCTTGTACTCAAGCATGAACGCAAGTAGTATATCCTTACCAAGGAACCTCCTGCCGAGACACCGCTGAACGCCGCTAGGGCACTAAGGATACTTATCAAAGTTTCTTAGTAACCAAATCGACGAGTCATGCATTATGGCGGGTAGTAGGATACCAGAGTTGCAGAAGCAGTTCAGGAACGTTTCAGATGACCCTCATACCTGTAAGGCAGAGGTCAAGGAAATGCTCAAGGAGAAAGCTCGTGTTGAAAGATATGATACTTTCATAGAACTTAACTCCTGCAAACTTAAGGCTGGAGCCCTATTAGTCCCCATGTCACGAAGATTTAATGTCTTCAGGAACATCTAACCAGACTCGGTTTTGATGATCAGGAGGAAATGGCTGCGGATTTTATGTTGCAGTCACTTCCATATACATATAGTGATTTCATAATAAATTACAATATGCATGACATGGACAAGTCCTTAATAAAGCTTCATGGGATGCTTGTGACCGTTGAAAAGAACCTCAAGGGCAAGACCAAGGAGGTCCTTATGGTCAACAAGAAGGTCAGTTTCAAGAAAGCTGATCTGGGTAAGGGTAAGGCTCATGGGCACCTTTCAGGGCAGATCAGACACCCCAACCGTCCAAAGGTTCAAGCAGCTCCCAAAACTGCTGTGAATTCTAAGGACAAATTAGAGGAGATCTGCTATCACTGCAATGAGCCAGGACACGGGAATAAGGGATTGTAAGCAATATAAGGATCATGTGAAGAAGAGTGGGTATCCACGTCTTCAGGATCAGATATTTACGTTGGTAAGCTTAATCGCTATAACGTAAATAAGAAAAGGTTTAAATCTAATGATTTAAATCAAGTTATAATCTGGCATTGTCATTTAAGGCACATAGGCGAGAAATGCATTTCAACAATTCACAAGTGTGGACTTTAAGTCTGTTTGAATTCACTCAAACTGAAAGATGTAAGTCTTGCCTAATGAGCGAGAAACGCATTTCAACACTTCACAAGTGTGAATTTTTTAAGTCCATTTGAATTCACTCAAACTGAAAGATGCAAGTCTCGTCTAATGGACAAAATGACGAAGGCACCTTTCACAGGTTTATGAGAAAGGCGAGTGACTTATTAAGTCTAATACATTCCGACGTATGTGGACCTATGAGTGCTCAGGCCAGAAGTGAGTTGAACTAATACTTGACTCTAGAAACGGCCGCATTCATTTTGAATCGGGCTCCGATGAAGACAACGATAGTACACCTTGTGAGAGTCATTCTGTCTCCCATTACTGTGGATGCGTGCGCCTCCGCGTAGCATTCATTGGGATGTGAGCTGAATAAGGTAATCAGTTATATTTGGATGCGTACGCCTCCGCGTAGTAGCCAAATAAGAGTTGGACCAGAGTCACAGAAGGTACACCACATGACACTCATTACGTCTCCCGTTACTGTGGATGCGTGCGCCTCTGTGTAGTATTCATTGGGTGGGAGCGGGATGAGATGGTCAGTTCTATTTGGATGCGTGCGCCTTCGCGTAGTAGCCAAATAAGAAATGGACCATAGTCATATATGGTTTGGGAGACATTCTAGTATGTATTTCCTAAAAGATTTGGGTAGCAGAGATGCAGGCATCCAAATCACACAAATGTGCCTTCTTAAGGTATCCTTAAGAAACTAAGAGATACAACTTCTACATACCCAGCGAGTACAAAGTCTTTGTTGCTCGAGGAGGGGTATTTTGGAGAAATATTTTATTTCCAAAACAGCTAGTGGGAGTCCCGTGCATCTCGAAGAAATTCGAGAGGATACGGAACAGCCTGAAGCAATTCAGGAGCCTGTTATGCAAGATGTAGAAGTACTGGAGCCTCAGATGGTCGTAGATGAAGAATCAGTCCCTACAGAAATTCCAGATGGTCCAAGGAGGTCTAAAAAATCTCGTCATGTTCCAGACAGATATGGCTTCACAGCCACTGAGGGAAATGACTTGATGATTGTGGATCAGGATGATCCAGAAACCTTCAGACAAGCTTTGACCAGTCCAGACTCCGAAAAATGGCAGAATGCCATGAATGAGGAAATGAAATCCATGTAAGACAACCAAGTCTGGTGCTTGGTTTAAAGCAGACTGTGATATGGCACTGCCGTTTAGGCCATATAGGCCAGAAACGCATCTCAACACTTCACAAGTGTGGGCTTCTAAGTCCGTTTGAATTCACTTCAATTGAAAGATGCGAGTCATGCCTTATGGGAAAAATGACAAAAGCACCTTTTGCCGGTTTAGGTGAAAGAGCGAGTGACTTACTAGGTCTCATACATTCCGATGTATGTGGGCCCATGAGCACTCAGGCCAGAAGAGGTTTTCACTACTTCGTTACATTCACTGATGACTTCAGTAGATATGGGTATGTTTATCTTATGAGACATAAATCAGAAACCTTTGACAAGTTCAAAGAGTTCCAGAACGAAGCACAGAACCAGCTTGGTAAAAGTATAAAGGCGCTTCGATCTAACCGAGGCAGTGAGTACTTGGACCAAAATTTTCACAGTCATTTAAAGGAGTGTGGGATCATCTCTGAATTAACTCCGCCTGGAACACCTCAGATGAATGGTGTATCCGAACGGAGAAATCGGACCCTACTTGACATGGTTCGATCAATGATGAGTCAGGCTGACCTCCCTATCTCCTTCTGGGGCTATGCCCTAGAAACGGCCGCATTCATATTGAATCGGGCTCCTACAAAGGCAGTGGAAAGCACTCCATACGAAGTATGGAACGGGAAGAAACCCTTATTAGCTTTCCTTAAGATTTGGGGATGCGAAGCTTATGTCAAGCGTCTGCTAGGCGATAAGCTCGAACCCAAATCAGACAAATGTGTCTTTGTGGGGTACCCTAAAGAAACAAGGGGGTACTATTTCTACAAACCCAGCGAGAACAAAGTTTTTGTTGCTCGAGGAGGTGTATTTTTGGAAAAGGAATTTATTTCCAAAAGAGCTAGTGGGAGTGTCGTGCATCTTGAAGAAATTCAAGAAGATACGGAGCAACCTACTATGCCGAATGTAGAAATACAGGAGCCAGAAGAGGTCATTGATCAAGAACCAATCCCGAAACCCATTCCAGATGGTCCAAGAAGGTCTGAGAGATCTCGTCAAGCTCCTATCAGATATGGCTTCCTAGCCACTGAAGGAAATGACTTGATGTTGGTGGATCAGGATGATCCAGAAACCTACAGACAAGCTTTGGCCAGTCCAGACTTCGAAAACTGGCAGAACGTCATGAATGAGGAAATGAAATCCATGTCCGACAACCAAGTCTGGAACTTGGTGGATCAAAGCCCTAGGATAAAACCCATCGGTTGCAAATGGGTCTATAAAATTAAGACCGACATGGATGGAAAACCTCAGACCTATAAAGCTAGACTGGTTGCGAAAGGTTATCGCCAAATCGAAGGTATCGATTATGACGAGACTTTTTCACCTGTGGCTATGGTCAAGTCTATCCGGATCATTCTAGCCATAGCAGCATACTACGACTATGAGATATAGCAGATGGACGTCAAAACCGCCTTCCTTAACGGGAACTTAAAAAAGGATGTGTATATGACACAGCCAGAGGGTTTTGTTGATCCAGAGAATCCCGGAAAGATTTGTAAGCTGCTTAGGTACATTTATGGATTAAAGCAAGCTTCACGGAGTTGGAACATTCGTTTTGATGAAGCCATAAGGGAATTCGGTTTTATCAAAAGCAAAAGTGAGCCTTGCGTATATAAGAAAGCGAGTGGGAGTAAAATAGTATTCCTAGTGCTATATGTCGATGACATACTGATCATCGGGAATGGCATCCCAACCTTGCTTGAAGTTAAAGCTTGGTTAGGGAAATGCTTCTCGGTGAAGGACTTAGGTGATGCTGCTTTCATTTTGGGCATCAAGATCTACAGAGATCGACCCAAGAGAATATTGGGCCTAAGTCAGAGCACTTACATAGATAAGGTGTTGAGAAGATTCTCAATGCTTGATTCTAAGAAGGGATACCTACCCATGCGGCATGGCATTAAGCTTAGCAAACAACAGAGTCCTAAGACTCCAGATGAGCTAAACAAAATGAGCAAGATCCCATATGCTTCGGCTGTGGGGTCCATCATGTATGCTATGATTTGCACGAGACCAGACGTCTCGTTCGCGTTAAGCTGTACCAGCAGATATCAATCTAACCCAGGCCAGGAGCACTGGACTGCTGTCAAGAGTATCCTTAAGTATCTAAGGAGAACTAAAGACGCATTCCTAGTGTATGGTGGGAAGGATGGAGAACTAGCAGTCAAAGGATACGTTGATGCTAGCTTTCAGACAGATCCTGATGATTTCAAATCACAAGCAGCATTTGTATTCGTGTTAAATGGCGGAGCATTCAGATGGAATAGCTTCAAGGAAGCCACAACTGCCGATTCTACAATAGAGGCTGAATACATACCTGCAGCAGAAGCAGTTAAGGAAGCCGTATGGGTTAGAAGCTTTCTAACCGGGTTAGATGTAATGCCGCGAGCATCTGATCCGGTAAGCTTGTTGTGTGACAACACTGGGCCATAGCATTAGCTCAAGAGCCTAGATTCCACAACAGAACTAAACACATACAGAGGAAGTATCACATTATCAGAGAATATATTGATAACGGTGATGTGGAGATTGCTTATGTACCGACTGATGACAATGTTGCTGATCCCCTGACAAAGGCTTTACCGCGGCCTAAGCATGAGGCGCACGTGACGTCTATGGGGGTAGATTGGAACTTAGGTTGGAACTAGGGGCAAGTGGGAGATTGTTAGGTTTGTGCCCTAGTCCAAAATAATTCCTCAATCTATATTGTAATCGACATCATTATTCTACATAATAAAAGGCATAATATTACTAATGTTTTGTAGTAATATATCTAATGTGATTTGATCTATGTCATAATGTGTGTAACCACTTATAGTAGAACTATAGATCAGAAAGAATTGCATTCGATAATGTCCCTGATCAGCTAAGCTTCTTCTGAAGCGATCAGTATGAGACTAACTCCTTGTGATCACGCTCTACTGATCATGGCAAAGTATGTGCCGGAGTTATATCATAGATATAATCAGGTCGATGATATCGGACAACCCGATTGTGAGCATGCTGCATAGATCCAGTCATGAGATACTCACATATCGTAACTTGTCATTATATCCTAAGACCAAGGAGTCTTTGTGTACACTGAAATTCTGAATCGTAGCCAAGTCAGGAAGTCGAACACAAAGTCTTTAACTTGTATATCGACTTCTTGTGGAAATAGTAAGCAAAGTAATGGACAGATAATAATCACGACACCAGAGATGATTACCCAGTTCGGTGACTCCGCACCTACGTCTGGGGGCACTTTGCCAGTGGAAAGGTTTTTCACTATCAGGTAGTCAATAGTACAACTTCAAGCCCAACTAGCTATCACACAAGCTATTGTCCTAAGCTACTATAGATCTCACCGTGAATCGCCTCGACCAGGAGCCTCTCCCCCTGTCTTTGAGATTCCCTCAATTCCACCCTTCGAGGAAGTCCATGCTCGGTGTCTTTGTCTTCTTGGACGGAGTTGTGAATCTTCAATCACAAACAAAAACCCTAACCGACCCAAACACTTAGTCTTCGCGACTCAAGGTTTGATCGGAGCAAAAAGGTTCGTTCTAGCGAATATTCATCAGCCTCTCAACACGCCGATGGTGCACGGTTAAGAGCTCTGAGAAATCTTGCAAGTGTTAGAACAAGAACGGATACTGCTAATGGGAAGCCAAGGGCTTTTTATAGCAGCTCACATTCCTAATCCTTCTCGGATCAGGAACAGGAAAGTCAGGCAAGTTGTTGCCGCCTTACATGACAGCTGGAAGTCGTCTTGCCTGTTCTGACTTCCTGAATAAATCAGGCAAGTACAGTTGCCGCCATAGTTGCCTATTTTCGCTGACGTGTAACTGCCAGCTGGAAGTCGCTTGACTTGTCGACGTCACTCTCTTGCGCTCCAAGTCTTCGTGCCGCCTTTCTTCTTTCGCTCCTAGCTTCGTCGAAATAGGAAAACTTTAGACTTTCCTAATCTGCGGCTCGTAACAAGTCGCTCCACATGTCATGCAACAAGTTGCTCGACTTCTTACTTTTGCGCTAAAAAATCATGCCAACTATTAAATGTAGCAACAATCTCCCCCTTTGGCAATTTTTTAGGCAAACACCTTTTTGTAAGCCCATCGTCATCTTGTGGCAGTTACGCACAGCAAGTGATTTTATCTTGTGGCAGTTACGCACAACAAGTGATATGACTTCTTTACTCCAAGCAGGCACATCGTCGTCACCTTGAGGCAGTTACGCACACAGCGAGTTTCGTGACTTCCGATGCGACTTCTTGTGCGGCTTCTAGTGTATCTTCTGGAGCTTAACTTCTTGAGTGGCTTTTGGAGCGGCGACTTCTATGTACATCTTTCGGCGCGGCGACTTCTGGTGTAACTCCTGGCGTAGCTTCTGGCGTCGTATTTTATCTCCCCTGTTTGTCTAATAATATTGCCAAAGGCAATCTCATAACCAAATTTGACTTAAACAGTAGGGTAAAAGAAAACTAGCTCACACCATGAGCAAATAAACGGCTCAAACATGAGCTCAAATCCAGCTCGATCAAGAGCAAATATCCCCCAAAAAATAGTCATAATGTGCAGAAAGTAACTCGGACAAACCCCGAGAATTTAAAAGTGTGTGTGGGACAAAGTTATCATAGAAAATTTCAGAGAATTACTAAAATGACGTGGAGTCGTTAACTTCTTCTTCAACAGTAGCAGCAGCAGCAGCAGCAGTAGATCAAAGGTCTTCTAGGACTTCACAGGCGACTTTGTGAGTTGAGAGCGTGACAATTGACTTCTCCAGATCAGCAATCACTTCCACCAATTCTTCCTCCATCCTAGCGCCAATTGGTCCCGAGGGACGAGAGCTTGATCTAGCTCCTGGGGTTTTGGCCATAGGAAGTCCGAGGTCCTTCAACTGTTTCCCTTCAAAGTTCTTCAGGTTGATAGCTAGGGGCAGTGGCTTCTTACCCGGAATATCCGTTTCTCGAACAATGTTAGGACATTGTTGGAGGAGGATACCGGTGATGAGCAAAGGAAATCCGATCGGAAGTTTGATAGCACATGATTTGGCGTGCTTAACTAGATGGTCAATAATGTAAGCGCCAAAATCAATGGGAGACTGCGTACCTATTTGGTAAATGAGTTTTGCCAGCTCGGTCTTGATGCTTGACCCATGCGTAGAAGGCGCCCAATTAGCCAGACCGATGTGGTAGAGAATAGAATATTTTGCTGTGAGCTCGGTTGTCGCAATGGTGTCCTTGACTGGCCAGCCTTTCTTACGTCCTCCGGTTATTTCGACCGCTACTCTGTCCAAGTGCGGGACTTCCGGAGTGACTTCAGGGTCATCTCTGCCAAGATAGGTGTTGATGGTTGAGGCAGAGATTTCGAAGCATTCTCCCCGAACAAACACCTTTCTGTATTCAGCATCTTCAGGTTCATCGAACTCGCTTGATAGGCTGACAATAAACTCCTTGACCAAATTTGGGTAGAATGGCCCAATATTTATGACCGTGTTGGTCAGGCCTGCTCTACGGATAAGCTCAACAATCGCATTTATCCCTTGTGCTTCTGTGGAGAGTTCTCTTTCTGGATAGATCTTCCTTTGATAGACATATTGCCACTTAACGGCATTGTCTACAGAGTGGAAAGAAACGTTGTCTATAGGTGCCTTCGGTATATACTTAGGAAGTTTCTGCCCTCCTAATGTCTTCTTCACCTGTGGTAGCACAATTTGGGTGCCTTCTTCTTCAGATTCTTCTTCTTCCGGGACAATGGTTACTGCAGTGGTCAATGACTTCTTTCTTGACTTCTTCGGCTGTTTGGACGCCGAAGCTTCTCCTTTTTCTGTTGCCTTTCTCTTTGGGGTCAATCTTCTCTAATCTTGAGGTTCTTCTTCTTCATCAACCAACCTTCGTGTTGGTAGCTTCCTTCTCACAACCCTTTTGGTCACAGCTTCTTCCTTTTCCATGGTTTCAATATCGACACTTTCTTTGACAGGTTCCTCTAAAAGTTGACTGACTTCTGGAATGACTTCAGGATTATCATCACGCCCTGAATCACTGTTCGGGGCGACATGGGAACTTCCTTCTTTTTGCAAGTCCTCGTTTAGAGGAGATTTCTCTGGTGCGGGTGTCGACTTAGAGAGGCTAGGTTGGTTCTCGGTGCTAGTGCCGTGGACTTCAGAAACAAGGGTTTCTAAACCCTCTACAGGCAAGCTTTCTTCTATGTTTTCTTCAGAGAGGATAGCAGATTTACCTCGTGTTATAGTCGGAGTAGAGAGAGAAGCTTCTTCTTCAATGTTTGCAGAAACGGCTCGAGCGTCGTCCTTCTCAGCGACGGGGATTGTATCTTCCGGTGTGACAGATGGGGGCGAGCTTGTTACATCCTGAGGTGCTGCCAAAGTTTCCCCTAAGCCTCTTCCTCCTCGGATCCTCACTCCATGCTTGGTTCTCGTTGATTTGGAGGCAGATAATTTATTGGCAATGACTTTTGCCCTCATTTTTGCTCGAAGTACTTTTGAAGCAGATGGTATTCTTCCGCTGCGAGTACCAACCATTTAGCTAGGATTTGTTCTTTGTGGGGGAAAGCAAATTTTTGCTGAACTTTTTGATCTGAGAAACCCTAGCGATTTCAAATGATGGAGAAGGTGCAGAGTCTGTGGGAGTTGAACAGAATGATTTCTGATAGGTGGATAGTCAGATCGTAATCATTCTCAAAATTCAAAAAGACTAACGGGCTTTTGATAAAAGGATTTGGGCCCGGCTTGATTTTGTGGACCCTGTTTGGTCCTGATCGAGAGAAAGAGTAAAATCAACTAAAAGCTCTTCCTCTTCTTGCTTGACTTCTGGCTATTCTAGACAGCAAAGTCCGAGGGTTGACCTCAGACTTTCAAACCTTTTGGCATCTAATGCCTTTGTAAATATGTCTGCGACTTGTTTCTCAGTGGGTAGGTATTCGAGCTTTACTTTCTTGTCTTCTACAAGCTCTCGAATAAAGTGGTGCCTGATGTCAATATGCTTTGTCTTGCTATGTTGTACTGGGTTCTTCAAGATGTTGATTGCACTGATGTTGTCACAGAACAAAGTCATGACTTCTTGCTTGACTCCATATTCTGCCAACATTTGTTTCATCCAAAGAAGCTGAGTACAGCTACTTCCGGCTGCAATATATTCGGACTCAGCAGTAGACAAAGCAATACAGTTTTGCTTTTTGCTGAACCACGATACAAGATTGTTCCCTAGGTAGAAACAGCCTCCAGAGATGCTTCTTCGATCTGGTGTGCTTCCCGCCCAGTCAGCATCACAATATCCAACCAGAGTAGGAGAGGTATCAAAGGAATATAGCAAACCCAATTCAGAGGTTCCCGAGATGTACCTTATGATCCTCTTTGCATGGGCCAAGTGACTGACTCTTGGATTGGCTTGATATCGAGCACAGACTCCCACAGAATAAGCAATGTCGGGTCAACTTGTTGTTAGATAGAGGAGACTTCCTATTATGCTTCGATAAAGACTTTGATCAACTGGTTCTCCCATCTCGTCCTTTGTGCACTTGTCATGTGTGGCAATAGGAGTCCTTTTGTGCGAAGCCTTTTCTAACCCGAACTTCTTGATAATGTTCTTTGCGTATTAGCTCTGCGAGATAAATATTCCATCTGACATCTGCTTGATCTGGAAGCCTTGGAAATATGTGAGCTCACCGACCATACTCATCTCAAATTCAGACTGCATGTGTTGAACGAAGCGTTCCACCATCTTGTCTGACTTCCCTCCAAATACAATGTCGTCGACATATATTTGAGCAATCATGATGTCCTTTCCTCCCTTCTTCACAAAGAGAGTTTTGTCTACTCCCCCTCGAATATAGCCATTCTGTACAAGGAATTGGGTAAGACGTTCATACCATGCTCGTGGAGCTTATTTGAGACCGTAGAGAGCTTTCTTTAGCTTGTAGACATGGTGCGGAGAGTCATGGTCTTCGAATCCCTATGGTTGGGCTATATAGACTTCTTCGTTTAGATTTCCATTAAGGAAGGCACTCTTTACATCCATCTGATAGAGTTTGAAGCGCAGATGACATGCGATGCCGAAAAGAAGTCGTATGGCTTCCAGTCTGGCTACCGGAGCAAAGGTTTCTTCAAAGTCGACTCCTTCGACTTGTTTGTACCCTTGAGCCACCAGTCTCGCTTTGTTTCGAGTGATGTTTCCTTGTTCGTCAGATTTGTTTTTGAATATCCATTTTGTCCCGATGACATTGACATTGTCAGGTTTGGGTACAAGTTCCCAGACTTCATTCCTTGCAAACTGAACCAATTCTTCTTGCATCGCGCAGACCCAGTATTCATCATTGATGGCCTCTTGTATATTCTTTGGCTCAATTTTGGAAATAAAGCAAATGTTACCTATCAGTTCTTGGCGGTCAAGAGATGCCTTTTGTCGAGTCCGAACTCCCTCATTAATGTCTCCAATCACATCCCTGGGTGGATGATACTTCTGAATTCTTCTTGACGGAGCTCTTTGCCTTGTAGGAGTTGCCTCTTCATCCGGGATGATTTGGCTTTCGTCTTCAGACTCTTTGTTGCGCTCATCGTCCTTGACCTCTGGTCTGACTTCTGTTCTGACATCTTGTCTGACTTCTGTTCTGACATCTTGTCTGGCTTCTCCTCTGACCTCTGGTCTGACTTCTCCTGAGAGATTCAGGACTTCTTCGTCCTCGTCACTTGATTGCTCGTTATTGTCATCATCAATTACGACATTGATGGATTCCATGATAGTCTGGGTGCGTTTATTGAATACCTGAAACGCGCGACTATTTTTGGAGTATCCAAGGAAGATGCCTTCGTTGCTTTTAGGGTCCAACTTGCGTCGAGGTTCCCTATCTGCGAGTATGTAGCAGACCGATCCAAAAACATGGAAGTATTTGACATTCGGCTTTCTCCCCCTCCATATTTCATAAAGAGTGAGCGAAGTTCCAGGGCGAAGAGTCACTCTATTATGAATATGGCATGCCGTATTCAAAGCTTCAGCCCAGAAGTGTTGCGGGATGTCTTTGGCTAACATCATGACTCTTGCCATCTCTTGAAGAGTGCGATTCTTTCTTTCAACGATCCCGTTTTGCTGAGGAGTGATGGGAGCAGAGAATTCATGGGCGATTCCTTCAGCATCACAAAATTTTGCGAAGCTGATGTTTTCAAACTCCTTTCCATGATCGCTCCAAAGTCGAACGACTTTCCCAATAACTTCTCCCTTTTCTCGTTGAACTCTTCGACATAAGGCTTCAAAGACTGAGAAGGTATCTGACTTCTCTCGAATGAAATCTACCCATGTGTACCTTGAGAAGTCGTCTACACATACAAATATGTATTTCTTCCCTCCTAGACTTTCTACTTGCATGGGTCCCATAAGGTCAACATGAAAAAGTTCTATAACACGAGAAGTAGTAAGATGTTGTACCTTCTTGTGTGACGTCTTGACTTGTTTCCCAATTTGGCATTCTCCACAGATTTTTCCTTCAATGATCTTGAGGTTGGGAACTCCGATGATAGCCTTTTCAGAGAGAATCTTTTGCATACTCCTCAAATTGATGTGACCAAGTTTTTGATGCCATAGTTTTGTCTCTTGAGCTTTGGATAAAAGGCACTTGGTTGGCAAAGTACTGACTGTTGGAGACCATAGATAACAGTGGTCAAGGGACCTGTGGCCTATCATGACTTCCTTTTGTTGTTCGTCTTTGACCGAGCACTTGTCACGAGTGAAGTGGACATCCAGATTTAAATCACATATTTGGCTTATGCTGATGAGGTTTGCTGTGAGGCCTTCTACTAGCAGAGCTTCTTTCAGACATGGAGAATTGGGAAGATTGAGTTTTCCTTTCCCGAGCACTCTAGCTTTTACTCCATCTCCAAAAGTGACGAAGCTATTTGTGCATGGTATTAAAGTGACCAGGAAAGAGCTATTACCCGTCATATGTCGATAGGATCCACTATCGAAGTACCAATCGTTGCTGGTTGAGGCCTTTAAAGCGGTGTACGCGATGTTAGCTCGATAGTTGACCTCTTTGACTCGCCATTCCTTCTGAGGTTGGCTTTTCTTGATGGTGGTCCTTTTCTTGACCGAGCTCTTCCCATATAGCTGATAGCAGAAAGGTCGAATATGTCCTCTTCGTCCACAGTGATGACAAACCCAGTTGTGTCTTTTGGTCTGGGTTTTTGAAGCGGCCAGGGTAGAGGGCTTTTTGGTCGCTTGGTCAGCCGTGAAGTTAGGAGACTTCTGGCGAGACTTCTGGGAGACAGACTTCTGAGGAACGAAGATGGTGCGCGATGATGAGGCTTCTTTCGAATATCCAAGACCTTCCATATTCCTTGATGGTTTCCCGATCGAAAGTATTTGGTCCAGAGTGTCAGTACTTGGATTCATCATCTTTACAGACTTGGTGACCTGCTCTAACTCGCCTTTTAGTCGAGCAACTTCCTTTTTGAGATCAATAGTTGTCTCAAGAAGTCTTGACTTGTCTTCATTAAGAGTAATTATGAGAGCGTTTTGTTTTTCGATTACCTGAGAGTCTTCAAGCCACTTGACATACCATTCGTTGTAAGCGTTGTTGAGAGTCTCATCGGATAGCTCATCATCAGAGTCATACTTCTTTGAGCTTTCAGCTGGTTGATCTATTATGGAGGAAGTAAAAGCTACATAGTTACTTGTATGCTCAAGGTCACTGTCTTCCTCATCTTCATCGTCAGTTAGAGAGGCATTGAATCCCTTCTTCTGTTTCTTTAAGAAGTTGGGACATTCTCTCTGCATGTGTCCATAACCCTCACATTCAAAGCACTGAGCGCCTTTACCTGATCGTTCTCCTCGTCCTCCATCGTTAGCTGTGATGTCGAGTTTCTGAAACTTGTGTTGTGGCTTGTCTCTGACTTCTCGGGTGACTTTTCTTCCTGTCATCTGGCCAAATCTTTTCATGACTCTGTTGTAGTTTTTGGCCAGCATAGCGATAGTTTCCTCGATGTCACTATCCGACTCAGAGTGTGTTGAGTTCTTCTTATTAGAAATTTTGAAAGCCACACCTTTAAGTTTCTTCTCAATACGAGATAGGGAGAGCTCGAAAGTCATTATTGAGCCCATGAGTTCATCAAACTTCAGTGTCTTCAAGTTATGGACTTCTTCGATGGCGGTGATCTTCATCTTGAATCTGGGACTTAAGGCTCTCAGCGTCTTTCTGACCAAATCTTCATCGATCATAGGCTTGCCAAGTGAATATGATTCATTGGCCAGATGCTTGATGCGCACATTAAACTCCACAATAGTCTCGTCGTCATTCATGGTCAGAGCCTCAAAGTTAGTCGTGAGGTACTGTAACTTCTGCTCTTTGACTTTTGAAGTACCCTCGTAAGCAACCGCAAGTGTGTCCCAGGCAAGTTATGCACTTGTGCATGTGTTGCATTGAGTGCTCGAGAATTACCTAGGGCGGCTTCATCTTCTTCCATGCTCCACTCCTTTTCTGGTTTGATGATGGTTTGATTTCCATGAGCATCAGCATAGTAAGGTTCCTCCCATCCATTGATGATAGACTTCCAGGTTTTGCTATCGAGGGACTTCAGGAAAGCACACATCCGTGCTTTCCTATATCCATAGTTTGTTCCGTCGAGTACCGGCGGACGATTGACAGATCCTCCTTCCTTTGAATCCATATTAGCTACTCAGAATTTTGCAGGAAAACCACCTAAGAGATTAAGGTGCCTCCTCTGATACCAATTGAAATTCTGAATCGTAGCCAAGTCAGGAAGTCGAACACAAAGTCTTTAACTTGTGTATCGACTTCTTGTGGAAATAGTAAGCAAAGTAATAGACAGATAATAATCACGACACCAGAGATGATTACCCAGTTCGGTGACTCCGCACCTACGTCTGGGGGCACTTTGCCAGTGGAAAGGTTTTCCACTATCAGGTAATCAATAGTACAACTTCAAGCCCAACTAGCTATCACACAAGCTATTGTCCTAAGCTACTATAGATCTCACCGTGAATCGCCTCGACCAGGAGCCTCTCCCCCTGTCTTTGAGATTCCCTCAATTCCACCCTTCGAGCAAGTCCATGCTCGGTGTCTTTGTCTTCTTGGACGGAGTTGTGAATCTTCAATCACAAACAAAAACCCTAACCGACCCAAACACTTAGTCTTCGCGACTCAAGGTTTGATCGGAGCAAAAAGGTCCGTTCTAGCGAATATTCATCAGCCTCTCAACACGCCGATGGTGCACGGTTAAGAGCTCTGAGAAATCTTGCAAGTGTTAGAACAAGAACGGATACTGCTAATGGGAAGCCAAGGGCTTTTTATAGCAACTCACATTCCTAATCCTTCTCGGATCAGGAACAGGAAAGTCAGACAAGTTGTTGCCGCCTTCCATGACAGCTGGAAGTCGTCTTGCCTGTTCTGACTTCCTGAATAAATCAGGCAAGTACAGTTGCCGCCTTAGTTGCCTCTTTTCGCTGACGTGTAACTGCCAGCTGGAAGTCGCTTGACTTGTCGACGTCACTCTCTTGCGCTCCAAGTCTTTGTGCCGCCTTTCTTCTTTCGCTCTAAGCTTCGTCGAAATAGGAAAGCTTTAGACTTTCCTAATCTGCGGCTCGTAACAAGTCGCTCCACATGTCATGCAACAAATTGCTCGACTTCTTACTTTTGCGCTAAAAAATCATGCCAACTATTAAACGTAGCAACATACACTATGTAACAAATACCTAAGTTTGACCTAGTCTAACGTTATCTGTAAAAGGGTAACTATAACGGCTTTGATTGGCTTTGGCGTTTATTGCACTAGTGAACTCGAAAGGCGTCTGAGGGATTTATCACTCATACTTAGGTATGAGAAAGATATCCGTTTAGGCCACTTGATTAGTATGACTGAAGAAAGAGCATGGCCATGCAGGTGATACCTTAATATCAGTTTTCAGTCATCTCAGATATCAAGAAACAGTGATTGATAAATTAGGATGACCATTCTATGCCTATTGATCAATCTGGATATCGGTTTGATAAAAGGACAGTGACATGTACGATAACAGGTTAAGTCAAATAATCGATAATCACGAATATTGGATAATCATAATGTCTTGCTAGAGGCCACTTTTGATGGAAAGGGTAAAATAGTAATTTTACCAGTCTGCCAATTATTCATGAGCCTAGAGGGTCACACGCATTAAGCACGATACATGACAACAATTATGGATGAGAATTGAGAACAATTCAGTAGTTTTCTGGCCTAAAGTTTTAACCAGACGGTTGAAGAAATCAATTCGAAGAAATTGAGCCGTTTTGACTAAACCGAAATTAGAACTCAAGTTAATGGGTTTAATTTGGGTTTTAGTTAAACGGGCTTAAAGCCCATTTAGGGATTTAAGATAAGAGAGGGAACAAATGCAAATAAGAAATAATAAAGGGATAGATAATGCAATTTTAATTTTGAAATTCAATTTAATTTCAAATTAAAATCACATAATATCTATTCATTTTATCATTGATTTTTTCAGCAACTTCCCCCTCCTTCCTCTCTCTTCCTCCATTGTTGTTTTGTTTTCTCTCAAAAATTCTTGCAAACTTTTGAGTGAAAAATCATTTCGGTTGTGGTGCTTGTGTGGACTTGATAGAGAGAACACTACACTTGTGTTTTTGTCGATTACAAGAGGTAAATATCAGATTTGTATTTATGTTTATAACATGTTCAAATGGCATTAAGATCTAAGCTAGTTTCGATCACCACGGTTACATAAAGTCCGCTGCATGATATTCATCGTTTGGAACCCGTGGTGATCTCTTTCACCATAAGGGCTCTGATTGGCTTAGTTATGAATTACATGAGTGAACTCGAAAGACGGCTGAGGGATTTATCACCCATACTCCGGTATGGGAAAGATATCTGTTTAGGCCGCTTAATGAGTATGACTGAAGAAATAGCATGGCCATGCAGGTGATACTTAGTATTAGTTTTCAGTCGTCTCAGATATCAAGAAATAATGATTGATAAATTAAGATGACGGTTCTATGTCTTTTGATTAATGTAGATATCGGTATGATAAAAAGATAGTGACATGTACGATAAGAGGTTAAATCGAATCAGCGATAATCACAGACGTTGGGTAATCATAATGTCTTGCTCGAGGCCACTTATGATGAAAAGGGTAAAATGGTAATTTTGTCAATCTGTCAACAGGTCGTGAGCCTACAGGGTCACACACTTTAAGCAAGGAATATAGCAAAAGGAAATTAAAAAGTCAGTGTACGAGAAGTATGAGGACCGAAAGAATTTGGTGATTTCCAGCCTAGTTTTTAAACCATATGGTTGAGGAAATCGGTCCAAGAGGAAAGAGTCAGTTTAGCTACACCATTTAATTAGAACACAATCAAATGAGTTTAATTAAAGGTTTACTAAATGGGCTTTAAGCCCAAGTTAATTATAATTTAAGATAATTATAATTAATGGCATACATATAATTTGAAATTCAAATTACAATTATGGGTAGTTAAGAGGTAATTAAAGGTGAATATTTATTGATTTTAATTTTGAAATAAATCCCTCATTTTCACTTGGGAATTGACGATCCTACACCCCTCTAGCCGACCCTCTCTCTTGTTCATCTTCTCCATTTTTGTTTTGCTTCTTTCTTCACTTGAAACTAGCATAATTTGAGTAAGGAAACCTTGAGTGAGGAACCTTGCTTGTGTGGACTTAATAGAGGGCATAAAATTCTTTTGTGCCTCGGTGATTCAAGCTTTGAAAGGTAGATTTCCAGATTTATTGTTCACGTTCATATGCTGAATTTGTATCACATGAAGATCTTGTTTCGAAATCCATGGTTAATTCATTGTCCGCTGCATGATATTTAATCTATGTAACCCATGGAATTCCTTCAATATGTTCGATGAAAAAAGTTCGATGTTTTCTCTTTCTGGAAAGAAGACATGTGCAGCCCAACTCTGTCCCTAGTCTAGATACAGTGGCTAAAGAAGTCACAAGGAACAAACACCAAGTTTGGCCAACAAACGGATCAATTGTTGCCTCCGATTTGACTTCAAAGTACTCCGTGTTGTACCGAATTGGATTGGAAAATCGGGCACCCTCCTCGAATGGCTCACTAGTCAAAGACGAACTTGCGATTCTTATCTGCCAAATAGGGATGGGCTTGTCTTTTGACTTCGGATAGTTTGTTATTGACCATTTTACAAGACATGTTAGGTCATTTGCGGTGAAACGCCCTGTTGGATTTGCCTCCCTCATCTCTGGTATTCTCCTTCATCAACATCTATAGGTCCTACTGGTTACTGACCGAGTGGGGAAGAAACCAGGGGCTATCACAATCAGCCAGTAGCTCCTTGAAGGCAAGCATGTTGTGGATATTGCCAGGAAGAATGTAGATTCTTCTGTCAATGTCAAACTGAATGTGAAGAAGAATGCCATAGCACCTGGAGCAAGTTCCAGCCATACTGTAGACATTGGTCCCATATCTGCTGCCTTCCATAACGATGTCACAATAGAGCTGACAAGCCCGATTACCATGATTAACAAGGATATTGCTAACCTGCAGCAAGTGATCCATAACAGGGATATTTATGAGGACATACTTGCCAAGATGTCTGCTCCTAATGTAGAGGAAGATGAAGAAAAACCCAGTTCTGAAGAAACCAGTGATGATGAAGCGTCAAGCAGTAATGAATCTTCTTGATTTTAGTCCTGATATTTACTACAACTCTCTATTCTCTTTTGATACACTTATTATGACTTTGTTGACTCGCATGTACGAGTCTTATTATTGACATTTATATGGGGCTTGAGCCTGGTTTAGTTATGCTAATGCCTACATATGCATTCGCACTTTTCTGCCTAATTCTCTCTAGATTGGAAGTGTGTCTCTTTTTGAGGCAATCAGGGTGAGACATTGCTCAAGACCATAGCAAACAACAAGTTTTTTCTGTGTTCATATGGGTGCTTGCCTACAAAATTTAGCCAAAGGGGGAGTTTGTTTTACGATGATTGTTGGCTTATTTTTTAATTAAGAAGGATGTCGAGCATATGATCAGGAAAGATGTCAAGCTGAAGGTTGCATCATCTTTCTCGACATATGGTACGTCGAAGCATTGTCTAGTTTTCTTAAATATGAATATATTCAGCGATTGTGAATCTGGAAGATCTCCAGCTGTGTACAAGACTTATGGGAAGTCTTGAATATGTAATGAGACTAGAAAGCTTTCTGCCATGATAGAGATTCTGGAAAGATATTTGGCGACAAGAATTTGCGAAACCAAGATCTCTAGGATTAAGGAAACCGTAATGCACTCCGGTAGTCATTTTGGAAGCTACTATAAAATCCAAGGTTCTGCCATTAGTAGCGCTGGCTTCTTTGAGAGAATATACAAAGCTTTTAGACGTGAAGGACGTGCGGGTTGAGAGGTTGTGTATTCTTCGAAGGACATTGTGTATCACTACCAGAATCGAAAGATCAAGTGTGAGTGATTGTGTTTTCTATGTGTATGTGATTGAAGCGTTACTTTCAAGTTAAACAACGACTTGCGACATCCGAGCAAGGAGAGTGCCCGTGGAGTGGAACTAAGACATGGTCTTGGATTCAGGGGGAGTCCCTGAGATATGTTTTCACTTGTAATAGTAGCATAGGGTATTGATCTGTGTGATGATCACCGATACTTGTATGTCGTGACTTATTACTTCATAGTGAAACCTTTTCACTTGCAAAGTGCCCCCAGACGTAGGTGAGTTAGCACCGAACTGGATAAACAATCTGTGTGTCGTTGTTTACTGTTTTTATTTTGTTATTCGTATCTGCTCCAGTTGTTAAGAATATTGTCTCAACATTCTTCTTGACATCTTGTATGACGTAAAAAAATTAGAATTTCAGCAATCAACAACATGTCCCTTGCTATTTGGCTCATTTGTTGAAGGAATTCATGTTAGGCTATCTTCTTCTCCTACAGACTAAAACTTTATGAAATCATATAACGGAGAATGGAGATATTTAAGCTATACTATCCTACAATATATGCAGATAAGCTCATAAGTACTTACTCTATGATCCTTATAGTACTTGGCAAGCATGTCCATGGTTTGTTTAGGTAGAAGCTTGGTAAACACAAACATAATAGCAAGAAGTAGCATCCAAGGCGAAGTGGGTTTGATCGAAAGCTCTGGAGTTCTCGCAAAACCCACACAAAATACACAACTGAATTAAATATCCTATTAAATTAGAAACAAGTTCTAATCAACATGTCTGAAATTTTGTCATGTAGCAGTGACAAGATGTCGAACACAATGTTGTGACAATTGGTTCGACAACTTGCCTAATCACAGATGATGGACGGTAAATAGTAAAGCAGTAAACATAAGACACACAATATGTTTACCTAGTTCGGTGACTCTGCAGCTACGTCTAGGGGCACTCTGCCAATGGAAAGGTTTTCACTATTTGGTAGTCAATGGTACAACTTCAAGCATCAAGTAGCTATCACACAAGCTATTATCCTAAGCTACAATAGATCTCAAAGTGAACCACTTCAAGAAAGTGAACCCTTCGAGCAAGCCTATGATCAGTATTGTTGTCTTCGACAATTTCTTCGTGAGTCTTCAATCATAGACAAATACCCACAAATCACAAACACTCAAATCTTCTCAAGTTGATGTATGTGATCGATTGTGTCCTCTCTAAATTGATCAGCTTCTATATTTGCTAGTCGTACACGGTTAAAAGCTCTAAGAATTCAACACAGAGAAAAGGACTAATTTGCTAAGGGGGTAGCACCTGATTTTATAGCAAATCATATTGCCTAATCGAATTCCTATTCCGATTAGGAAAACCCTTGCCGCCTTGCCTTACTGGCAAGTGACAGGCAAGGTTCTAAAAAACGCTAGGCGCTAATCGGGCAGACAACACTACAAAAGGATTAATCGGGGATTAATCGGATTTGTATTTTTTATTATTTTTAATATAAAAATGAATTATACTATATAAAAAAAACAATCTCACAAATAATTAGTTTAGAAGTATAAATCAATTAAGAATAAACCAACTAAACCAAATGTTTGAGACGTTTTAGGTCTAAATGTGTAAATTGTAATTTTCAATTGATTTTTTCTCTCTAAATAATAGGCCCGCCTGAGCCGATTAATCACTGCCTAGCCCGTTTTATGGCCTCCACCATTTTTGAGTGCTCGACTAGTCAAAAACGGAACGGCAAAGCCCAAATGAGCGCCTAGACGCCGCCTAGACCGTTTTTTGGAACACTGGTGACAGGTTTGGTGTTGCCGCCTTCTCTAAGCCTTGCTTACATGTCTTCCTTATAGTTGGACCTTGCCTAAATCATTCATGACTTTGCACGCATAGCTTCTTGTTGGGTTTTTGTGTCCTAGCACAATGTATTTTCAATCTAATCATGTAATAAAGATTATTAGTTGAAATAAAATCGGCATTCATATTACTAAGTGTTGTAGTAATATCTTAAGTATGATTTGATTTGTATCATTGATGTGTCAACACATAATAGTAGATCTACAGATCAAATAAAATCTTACTTGAGCAGTCCCCGATCAGAATAGCTTCATAAGAAGCGATCGGTATGAGGCTAACTCTAAATGATCACGCTCTACTAATCATGGCCAGAAGGGGGCAAGAGTTAGGTCATAGTATCACCAGTCAGGGGTGATATAGGACGACCCGGTCATGAGTATGTTACATAGACACAGTCATGAACATACTCATATGTCGGTGCATGAAATCACATCCTCAGACAGAAGGACCATTGAGGTCAATATGTAATGAGTGACGAGTTTGACTCAGTCTAACGTCTCTTGTAAAAGGGTTACTATAACGTCTCAATGGATCGCTGAAGGATTTATCCCTCATACGGACGTGTGAGCAGATATCAGTTAACTCAGAATCAAGAAACAGGACAATAGAACGAGGATGACTTGTTTATGCCTCGTGGTTGTCAAAGATATCAAGAGGATAAAAGGATAGATTCATGTACGATAAGGTTAAGTCGAAATCTCGATAATCACAAGCGTTGGGTAATCATGATGTCTTGCTAGAGGCTACTCATGATGGAAAGGGTAAAATAGTAATTTTACCAGTCCGCCAACGTGTCGTGAGCCTAGAGAGTCACACACTAAAGGTTGAGTAAAACGGATGGAATCATATGGAGGAATCATGAGAGAGACAAAATCTGGTTTTGGATTAAAGCGGATTAGACCGATTTCGGTTTAGGATTAAACCGGAAATCAAGAACGGTTTAGCAGGACTAAGTAATTATAATCTAATTAAATAGATTTAATTAACTTAGCTAAGCTGGGCCTAGCCTGAATGGGCTAAGCCAGAATGAGCTTCTCTACATAATTAATTAAAAGCTTTGGACTTTAAGCCCATTAAGACCTTTAATCAATTAAAGTCCAAATAAGGGTTATAAAAGGGTAATTTTCATATTTGAAAGTTAAAGGAATTATTTTCCACAAACCCTAGCTCCTCTTTTCTCTCTCTTAGCCACCGGCCACCTCCCTCCCCCTCGCTCCGTCCGTTTTGCTTGCTTTGATCTTCTAGCAAGGGTCGTCGTGAGTATCCCCGGATTGCTCTTCCTGTGTGGACGTTCTTTAGAGGTTACTAAATATTATTTAGTAACAGAGAGATTTTGAATCAAGGTAAACTTCAAGTTTTATTCGAGTCTAAGATCTCGTGATCAATTCATGATCATGCAAGATCCAAATTAATTCGGATATTTGAGGTTAATTTCTTGTATGGGCATGAAATTATATGATTGGAACCCTCAAATAAATTGAAAAATTGCAAATTCTATATTTTTGGTTAATGAATTAATTACTAGAATTTTTGTAATGTTGCTGAAAATTTTAATTGATCGAATAAGATCATGATCGAGACCCGTGGGAGGCTGAGGCTAGCCAAGAGGCTAACCCCGGCCGCGCCACGGGCCGATCGGCCGGAACGAGAAGGCCGACCAGATCTGCCTGTGGCAGATCTGGCCGAGCCTCTCGGCTCCGGCCAAGGGAGGGCCTCGACCCGACCAGATCCGGCCAGGCGGCCCGCCTCGGCCAGCCCTCACGGACTGGTCGGCCACCGCGCGACCAGCCCTGGCGGCTAGGGTTTTGGCCGAACCCTAATTGGCCCTCGGGTCAATTTTGGTTCGGTCAAACTAATTGGATTCGGGTCAGAACCGACCCAGAAAAATCCATATTTTTCAGCAATAATTAATTAAAATTTCAGACCGGTTCGGTTTCGATAAACCAGCGCGTGAACCGATTTAATTCAGAAATTAACCGGTTCAAGAAAACGGTTTCGATAAACCGTATTTTATGATTTAAATCAAGATAAAATTGGAATTAATATGTTGGCTTGATAACATGCTTGTTTGATAACATGATTGTTTGATAACACGGTGTTTGCAACATGATTGCTAAGTTAGCCCGAATTTAGAATTTAAATTTTGGTTTGCAACATGCAAGTTGCTTATGGGTTGTAATTTAATAGTGACATGTGTGTCACAACATTTATTTTATTTAAATTAAATGTAATTACAAAGTCCCAAGACAAGAAGAACCGAAGAGAAGGACGGTAACCCCGAGGAGGCGTGGAGCCAGTGGGAGTCTAGGAGAATGAGGAAAAGACAAGACCTAGTATAGGTTCTAGTTTATTCCAGTAGGGTTAGCGGGCTAGCTAAAGCAAATTTACATTTATGTTTATGTATGTATGATTTACAGGAGAATGTATGAATGTAAGAACGCTTATGACAAGTACATAAGCGATCGACAAGATGTTGGCATCCTCATGGTCGGGTCCATGGAAAATGACACCCAGGACAAGTTCATGCATCTCATGGGAGATCCCCAAGAGATGATGGAGGAAATTAAAATATATTACCAGAAAAATGCTCGTGTCGAAAGATACGACACTCTTAGGGAGTTGTTTTATAGCAGGCTGAATGATGGTGAGGCAGTGAGCCCACATGTCCTTAAGATGAAGCGGCTCTTTGATCGCTTGGCCAGTATAGGTCATAAATTCACAGAGCAGCTGAAATCAGACATAGTCCTGATGTCGCTTCCAAAGGTTTATGGAGATGTGATCACAAATTACAATCTCCATAATATGGAAAAGACTATCAAGGAACTGCATGGAATGTTGGTGAAAGCAGAGAAAAATCGCAAGGGCAAGACCCCTGACGTTCTGATGGTCAATAAGGGTGTTAGCTTCAAAAGAGCTGGCAAACCTACTGGTAAGTCACCAGGACACTCCAACAAGGGCAAGGCACCAGCAGTGTCAGGTAAGGGTAAGGCGCCAATGCACCTAGCTGGGCGGATAAGGGCACCTAGAGGTCCAAGGATCCAAGCGGTTCCTAGAACCGAAGGGAGCACTTCGACCTCAGAGGTAGTCTGTTACTACTGCCAGCAGTCAGGTCATTGGAAGAAGGATTGCAGGCAGCACAAGGATTATGTGAAGAGCTTGCAGAAGGGAGGACACCCTTCAGGACCTGGATCAGGTATTTACGGTGTTCAGTATAATCTCAACGTTACTTTCTCATATACATGGGTAGTTGATACCGGAGCAGAAACTCACATTTGTGTTAATTAGCAGGATCTGGAAAGTAAGAAACTCCTTGGGAAAGGCGAGCGGGATCTGAGAGTCGGAGACAACAGTTCGGTGTCAACGACGGCTGTCGGTTCTGTTAGTCTTAGGATGCCCACAGGGCTTATTTTAGTATTGGACGATGTATTATGTGTACCTACATTTAGTAGGAATATTATTTCAGTGTCCAGTTTGGACAAATTCGTGTTGTTTTTTCAATAGACAATGGCTTATTTACTTTATCAAGAAATAATATCATTTATGGCACTGCATCTATGGTTGGTGGATTATATATTTTAAATATTGATAACACTAAATACAGTTCAAACTATAACGTAAATAAGAGGTTGAAATCAGATGACTTAAACTAGGCAGTGATGTGGCACTGTCTTCTAGGCCACATAGGCGAGAAACGCGTCTCGACACTTCATAAGTGTGGGCTGTTAAGCCCGTTTGAATTCACACCAATCGAGAGATGCGAATCTTGCATTATGGGAAAGATGACAAAGGCGCCTTTTGGCGGCTTAGGTGAAAGGGCGAGTGATCTCCTGGACCTAATACATTCAGACGTATGTGGGCCCATGAGTACACAAGCCAGGAGAGGTTTCAGATACTTCATAACCTTTATCGACGATTTCAGTAGGTATGGGTATGTCTATTTAATGAGACATAAGTCGGAATCCTTTGATAAATTCAAGGAATTCCAGAATGAAGTACGAAACCAGCTTGGTAAAAGTATAAAGGCACTTCGTTCCGATCGAGGTGGCGAGTACTTAGATCAGGAATTTCTCAGTCAACTATGGGATAACGGTATACTCTCAGAATTAACTCCGCCAGGACCCCTCAGCTGAATGGTGTTTCCGAACGGAGGAACAGAACCCTACTTGACATGGTTCGTTCCATGATGAGTCATGCTGACCTTCCAGTATCGTTATGAGGTCATGCCCTAGAAACGGCCGCATTCATTTTGAATCGTACACCTACAAAGGCAGTGGAGACCACTCCATTTGAAGTTTGGCAAGGGAAAGCTCCCAAGCTGCCTTTCCTCAAGATCTGGGGGTGCGATGTTTACGTCAAGCGGTTGCTTGGTGATAAACTCGAACCCAAGGCAGATTAGTGTGTCTTTGTAGGGTACCCCAAAGGAACCATGGGGTACTACTTCTACAAACCCGAAGAGAACAAAGTCTTTGTTGCTCGAGGTGGGGTTTTCTTGGAAAGAGAATTTTTATCCAAGAAACCTAGTGGGAGTCTTGTGCTTCTTGAAGAAATTCGAGAAGATAGGGAACAACCTACAGAGGATATAGAGGTACCCGATGAAGTAAATGATCCAAGTCCTATTTCAACAGAAACTCCTGTAGGACCAAGGAGGTCTGAAAGATCTCGTCGAAACCCAGTAAGATATGGCTTCTTAGCCACAGAGGGTAATGACTTGATAGTTGTAGATCAGGATGATCCCGCAACAGTTAAGCAAGCCTTGGCCAGTCCCAACTCAAAAGAATGGCATAATGCCATGGATGAGGAAATGAAGTCCATGAAAGACAATCAGGTCTGGAACTTAGTAGACAGCACACCTGGGATAAAACCCATAGGTTGCAAGTGGATATTTAAGTTAAAGACAGATATGGACGGAAAGCCTCAGACTTACAAAGCAAGACTGGTTGCGAAAGGTTATCGTCAAGTCCAAGGCATGGACTATGATGAGACTTTTTCGCCAGTAGCTATGATTAAGTCAATTCGGATGATGTTAGCCATTGCAGCATATTTCGATTACGAGATATGGTAAATGGACGTCAAAACCGCATTCCTAAACTAGAATTTGCAGGAGGATGTCTATATGACCCAGCCATAAGGTTTTGTCGATCCAGAACATCCCAAAAAGGTGTGTAAGCTGCAACGATCCATTTATGGGTTGAAGCAAGCTTCCAGGAGTTGAAACTTACGGTTCGATGAAGCCGTAAAAGAGTTCGGGTTCATCAGAAATCCAGATGAACCCTGTATCTACAAGAAGAGTAGTGGGACTAACATAGTGTTCCTGGTGCTGTATGTCGACGATATACTGATCATGGGAAATAACGTCCCAACCTTGCTTGAGACCAAAGCTTGGTTAGGGAAGTGTTTCTCCATGAAGCTCATAAGCTACAATAGATCTCACGGTAAACCACCTCGACCAGGGACTGGAAAGGTCTTTAAGATTCCCTTAATTCCACCCTTCGAGCAAGCCTATGCTCGGTATTGTTGTCTTCGACAATTTCTTCGTGAGTCTTCAATCACGAACAAATACCCACAAATCACACACTCAAATCTCCTCGAGTTGATGTATGTGATCGACAGTGTTCTCTCTGAATTGATCAGCTTCTCAATCCGCTATTCGTACATGGTTAAGAGTACTGAGAATTTAGTACAGAGAAAAGAAATAAGTTTCTCAGGGGGTACACCTGCTTTTATAGCAACTCTTATTACGATTCCGATTAGGAAATCCCTTGCCGCCTTGTGATATTGGCATGTGACAGGTAACTACCAGACGGTAATCTGCACCACCACCGAACCCATTGAATCTGATCACAAATAAAATTTGAATAAGAAATTCACACTACGCAATCACAAAACTACAGATATATTATAATTGACCGGATTTGGAAAAGAATTTTCATAGCTACAAAAATAACTGATGGTAGTAATGAAAGTATCATAAAAGGCTATAAACACCACAAACTTGTGAAAGACTCTGCACCACCTGTCCCAATTTCTTACTAATTTCTTAATGATATACTCCAGAACGCACAATAGAAGAGGACACAAAATAAAAATAAAAACCGAAAGAAGATGTGCAAAGTAAATTCTCAGCCGGCACCATAAGAAGAATCATAGAAACAGAGAGATCAACTCAATCTCGACTTCTTATACACAATTTTCCGACGTACAGATAAGAGCCGCACAAAAATAGTGAGAAGAACACAAAATAACAAACACATAAGGGATTTTATAAAATCGAATCTCAATTGACAAAAAAAAGTTAGAGAAAGAGATTAACTAATTTTTGAGTTGCTACACATCATTCATGTTGAGAGCATCATGGTACAAGTTTAACATGCAAAAGAAATATTAAACACAATAGTATATGGTGGACATTTACAAACGAAATATCAAAAGGATAAAAAATAATAATTTGCGCTTACGAGAAAACTTCTTATAACCTACACGCTCGATTGCCACAATGAAGTTAATTTCTATATAACAACTAATATCCACTAAATACTCTTGCACAACATCGTCGCCACCAATTCGCAAGCAACCTCCAACAGGTGGACTCCTATCCAAATAATAAACCAGAATTCCCACACGCAAAAGCAAAAGTAAGTCAGAAAAAGCACACAGCCCATCCATGCCTACCACGTGATCGTTAAGTACAGTGGCGAGTAAGACACTTTCCAAGAACAAGCCGAGTGTTATGCACGAGATGACAATGTGCACCGTCTCCGCCCTCCCGTATCCACCACACAAATATATACCAGTCGAACAAACACCAACCAACCAATGCCACCGCACAGAACCACACACTAAAAGGCACGAAATTATAAATACAATGAATATACACATGGTACCAAATACATCTGAATGAATATGACAGTTATTTTTCAAAATCAAACACTTGAAAAACGTAACAATTAAAAAAGTTGTGAAAAATTTTTCGTCACGCGTCCAAAAAGTTACTCCTTCTATATATAATATCTCTTATAAAAGATTTACAACTTTTGATCACATACTCACCATAAATTCACACCAACTAACGTTTTTTTATATTTATTTCGTTGAAAACTGTGACAATACCACTTAACCTTGTATACCAAACAAAAACACTTTCAAAAAAAATACAAAAAATAATAAATAAATACCCGATAAACAACTACATATTAATTTTAAGAAAGAACAAACAAACAAAAATGTTAAATTAAAGAACATAGTAATTTTATTGTGACATAAATATACACACATGAATGTTTACAAACAAACCACGTAATACCAAATTCATATAATAACCAAATACCATAATTAAAATAAAAACATATAAACAAATAAGAAATCATTATTAGAAAGGCAACATAGCATACCAACGCATATAATCGGATACATAATAATTACCATAAACAAAACACTGCCAGAAACACCCAAATAAATAATGGACCTCAATATACCAATACATAAACAATCAAAACACTCACTGTCGCCAACATATTTTTTCCCAAGTTCATTTGAAAAACAATATGAAATTGTCATAGTTGGTTGTAGTTGCAATTGAACCCAACCTCAAAGTACATTCCACAACTGACATATTTTAGGCATCATACCCTAGCAACAATATAAAATTACAAATCTATTACACATAACTTGAAACAATAAAACAAAGAGACGTACTACAAATTCAATTGTCACATATCTCTACGTACAATCCAAAGCCAGTATCTCGTCTTCTTCCATATAAAATCGCCACTCCTTCCACCGACGCCCTACATACAAGAATTGAAAATATTTAGGGGTGGGCACTTTGGACCCGGAACTGGAACCAGAGAACCGAGAACCGTGGGTAATGGTTCTGGTTCCGGTTCTAAAACTGAAGGAACCATTTTCGGTTCGGTTCCGATTCTTAAAATATAGAACCGATGGATATCGGAACCGGACAGGTTCGCTTAATAATCATCGAACCATTATCAATTTACATGAAGAATAGAGATAGAGTACGTGAACCGAAGAATAAACCGAGAAAGATATATTATTTATATTTTATAATTTTTAATTTATTAGCGAACTTTATAATTCGATTGAGTTTAATAATTAAGTCTCAATACATTTTTTTTGTTAGAATTTTTATTGATTATAAATTTCATGTTTTGCCTAAAAATTGGATCAAAATCGGATAACTTGTTGCATCTAAAACCGCATAATTAACAACATTAAGAAATCGATCGGTTCTAACGGGTAGAATAGGAGAGCCGAACTTGAGAAACGGTTCTAGAACCAAAACCGACCCATTATATAATGATTCGATTTCAGTTCTCAATTTTTGAGAACTGAGGACTCCGGTCCGGTTCGGTTCTAGACCCATGCCCAGCCCTAGACATTTTCAACGCAGATATCGACCAAACAAAAATAACACCACATTAATAAAACGCAACACACGCAACAGACTCCCTGGACATATCACAAACGGACGTCAACAACAAATCAGTAAACATATAATAAAAACAAGATTTTCTAAACAAGAACAACGACAAACACCGTAACAAAACGCAAAAAATGAACATGTTCCAATCAAGAAACAAGTCACTTCGAATTCACAACAAATAACCTTAACTACCTCTCATATAATTTCTTATCATGTGTGGTACAATTGCTGATCTACACATCGTACACTATTGAAACATAAATTGACGTGTCCTCGTCCATCCAAAAACTCAGATTAATACTCATTTCTTGAATCACTCTTATTAACTCCCCATCAACATTTGATTTTTCGATCTTCTCTAGCGTCCCCTGCAAGAAACAAACATGTTTATCAAAATTACTACTATTTCGGCCCTCCAAATTTTTAGATTCTCCTTTTGGTCTTCTCTCCAATTTCAAGAAACACACATACACACTCCACAAACCAATGGTAAAAAAACAAACAACACACAATTAAGAAAACAAACGAACAAAAACAATAAAATATCATTCAAATAACAAATATAGGAGCTCTCTCTCTCTCTGCCTTCTTCATGGCTGGTGATGACCTGTGTCCAAAAGGATCAATTTATAACCACAAATCAATATCTACATGCGGGAAAAATTCTATGTGTTAAGCCGTTTTCTCCGCCTCCAACCCGCAAAACAAAAAATTATGCCTCCCAATCAAAAAATTGGCCAGAGCAACATACTGATTCTCCACCTACGAAAAAAATACCAACCAAAATTATCATAATACATGCCACGGCCCCAAACTCGGTATATCAAGAAACACATATCCAAGATAACACCCACCAACACAAATGCCAGAATACATGTCATGCTCTCAAAAATCCAAAATATACATAAACAAACCTTCGATCTTCAGCCGACCCTCTGTACACTGTAAAACTCAAATACTCAATATATCAAGAAACACATTCTCAACAGAAGAAACACCAGCTAGTCTTCAATCACTAGTCAGCCCATGTGCACGCTCTATAACCAATATCATGCATCAGTAAATAAAATACAAACATTCACGGAACAAAACCTCAACGAACAAAATCCAAAGAAATAGAAGCTAACATAAATAAAAACAAAAGAGAAACAAACCGATATTATCATAAAATCTCACGGCCTTAGAAATCAAGAAACACAAAGGAGACACAGCATATACGCTCTTACGATATCAAACATCGAGAACACACGGGAAACATGGATTAAGAGACTGTACACGGAAAAAGGCGAGCAATCTGGAGTCAAACGCATACAACGAGATCGCTCAATCGGAAAAAGTCTCGAACGCCAATGCAGCCGCTAACGTAGACACAAAGTCAGAGGACCACAACGGCGAGCAAGATCCTTCCCGAGAACGAGCCACGGACTATGCGTGAACAGAAAATGCAAACCGTCGACACCATCATCACACCCACCAACACCACACGTATAAATACCGAACGAACAGGCACATACCAACAGATGCCAACACACACACCCATACACCAACAGACACGAAACAACACTTACAACGAACACAGACGAAGTACACAATTCAATGAACAATCCATAACCTGTAAAATAAGTGAAAATGACAGGTTTTTACAAAAACCAAACACAAAAAAATGGAACAATTGTAAAAAAATTTGAAGAAACAATTGCCACTTGTCAAAATTCCTTACTCTTTTTATATATAAATTAGATTATTTAAGTAGTTTTATTACTTAAGTATAGCTCACATGAAATTTTTTTTGAGAGATCAAATAAGATTGGGATAATGTCAAATTTTGACGTTTTTTCATCTAACTATTCTTATAAAATTTTTTGGCATTGTGGGTACCCTAAATTTACAAAATTGTCACCATTAGTACCCAATACTCATTTCTGTCAATTTTTGCAAAACTCTATCAAATGTTGAGGTTAAAAGATCGAAATGTCATTTTAAGTGTTTTAAATTTTCAAAAGCTTACCCTTGATCTCTTTTTTCTTCTCATTCTCTCTCTTTCATATGTTCTCTCTCTCCACCACATCTTTCTCACTTCTATTTCCCATACAGTTCACAAGAGAGTGAATATCATAATTATAAATCGTCTTAAAAATTAACACAATAAATAATTTAAGATTTAACATTTTTAAGAGTCAAAATTTGCTTCTCTAAATCTTTTCAGCATTATTAATGTTTCGATTCAATTAACAACAAGCACCAGAATTGTGAAATGGGTCTGCTTCCAATTAGGCTCGCCATCGCCGTCGTCGCCGTGTTATTTCCAGCAATTTTCTTTGGCGCCGACGGTCGGGAGTTGTTTAACCGCACCTTCGGGGCGTTCAACAACATGTACTACACTACCTTCGAGGTTGTGCTCTAGCGATGATCAACAACAATGAGCTCTAAGTAACGTCGGATACGGCCAACGAAAACCTAGTGTGCCTCGCCAACAAGTCTGGCTAGGTCTTCAAGCGGCGGTTCAAGCTTTGGGACGGTGGCAAAACCCCTAACTCCTCTGCCGCCGCAGTGGTCGCCTCCTTCAACACGAACTTCGACGTCAATGTGTATCGTCTCAGCAACAACTCGGCTCCCAGAGAGGGATTCGCGTTCCTGATCGCCCTTGACATGTAGCTCCCGCCAGGGAGCGACGACCAGTACTCGGGCTGAACAACACCACCACCGACAGCAACACCTCGAACCACTTCTTTGCTCTAGAGCTCAACACCTTCAAGGAGAGCTTCGACCCCAACGACAACCATATGGGGCTCGGCGTCAATGGATTCAAGATCGTGCCGCTGGGAGTCAATGGAGTCAAGATCGTGCCAAGGTCAAAACCTCACCGCCCTCGGGATCGAGATCATGCCGCCAGGAGTCAAGATCATATCGCTCTCCGTTTTCATGGTAGAGAGGACTCAGATCCGGTTCTCACGGCGGATTTCGATCCCAGCGTCGTCGTGAAGCAGCACTCCTATTTGAGATTAAGATTTATGATTTTTTATTCTTTTCTCTCTTGTGAATTATGTGAGAAAAATGGAATGGAGAGAGAATATATGAAAGAGAGAGAAAGAGAAGGAAGAATAGGTTAAGGGTACCATTTTGAAAATTTCAAAGGCATGTAGGGGCATTTCAGTCTTTTAACCTCAACATTTAATAGAGTTTTGCAAAAATTGACGGAAATGAGCATTGAGTACTAACGGTAACAATTTTGCAAATTTATGATACCCACAATGCCAAAAAAATTCTAAACATAGTCAGGTATAAAAACGTCAAATTTTAAGATAGTCAGGTAACATTATCCCAATAAAATATGATTTAACCTCACTTTGTTTTAACAATGTTAAGAATATTAATGGTAGTGTTAGTTGCGAAGTAAAGTCTAAAATGTTTGAAAAATCATACAACAATCACTTGTTAATTACTAGCTTAGACTTATATTGATTTGGATTTCCTCGATTCTTTCGTTTACTCTATTTTTAAATAACAAATATAGTTTATACAATTTTGCTTTGTTTATGTTAATTATTATTTCGTATCTTTAACAAGTTTTTGTAACTACTTGCCTCATTGAAGCACAAAAACCAATCCCCCAACTCAACTGGTAATTTACCCAATGACAAATTATTTGCTCCTCACTTCAACATTTCATATGATGAATGTACTACGTTCACAATCTTCAACTGAGATACGTACACTGAACAGTCAACTCTATCAATCAATTTCTCTTTTGCTAATGAAACATTCAGACGTACCAAACATTCTTACTGTGGAAAAATGCACAAGATCATTCTTAAGTTTCACCTGCAAAAAAAAGTCAGTTGCTTAACCTATGACTCAATTCCAAAGAGCTGATCAAATCAGGAAACTGACAATATCAAATCAAGAAATAAGCATGAGGTCACTGATTCCGATCCCCTCACCTGGAGTTGGTACTCTTCCATCATTTGTCAACTCAATCATAGGAAAATAACCGGGTACACATCAAGCCAAATGGTAATAAAAACTATCAAATGATGTTATATAGCAGAGAATTGAATGAAAATATACAACACATACTAATAGAAGCTGGAATAACTTAGCAATTGGCATACACTTTAGCCATACTCTTAAATTTATTTACTTTCACCAAAAGGAATGGTAGTATTATTAATAACGAGGTTTGCAACTTACATGGAAAAAAGGGTTCAAGACTAAATTAAACCCTATACATCACCTTGAATGTTCAATTCAAACTCTAAATCAAATCCGAGCCAAGAGGGGAAAGGTTGCTGAAATTAACAAAATACAATGATTTTATTCAGGTTATATTTACAGCACAATTTTCGGTCTTGCAGTTGATGACCTTTCCATTTCTTGCCAACCATAGGTGCCCTAAAGTGATGTAGCAAACTATAAGCTGAACATTGGTGATTAGCCATGACAAAACAATGAATAAAGTAATTTCAGAGTGTGCAATGTATATTGTACAGTATAAATGTATAGTGTGATTTGGTAAAAATGAAAACTTAGTACAATTACCAAATTCACAAGGCTTCCAAAAAATCAGCAATAGGGATGACATGCAGCCAGAGATCGTAGTGCCATAATTCCATAGAATTGGATCATTGGTAAAGAAAACGCTGCAACTTGATAGAGGATGTTTTTATTTGCTGCTCTTTGGTCCAGGGAACTATGCTTCAAATGGCGAGAGATATGAGAATAGATAATGTGGATCAATATTACCTAATAGATACATAGGAGTTGAGCCTGCTTGGTACCCATCTGTCTAGGTTAGCAACAAAAAATGCAAATATGCATTTTGTCACAGTTGAGCCATTGTATTGAACCCGGACCCTCCAAGAAGCACAGCAATGAGACCTCGTTACAAATAACTTGACACCTGGAATTTGATTCACTAGTTTGTGAATCAATTCATCTGGCATTCTGGTTCCTCGATTTGAAGCAAATCAACCGCCCTAGATATGGCAGAAGTGTGTGGAGAGAATTTCCTCTCGGCCATCATTTGGAGAAGTTCTTTTGCTTCATGTGTCTTGTTCCATCTAAGAAATCCACTTAAAATTGTATTAAAAGTCACTTCGTCTGGTTTAGAACAGCCCTCTTCCATATTCAACAACAATTCCTTAGCTTCTTGAAGAAATCCCTCTTGACAAAGCCCGTTTATCATTATAGTATATGTAGTAACAGTTGGCTGGACACCTCTGTCAGAAAGCTGTCTGAAAAGTTCCCATGCATCATCGAGCTTCCCATTCATGCAAAGTCCACGAATCAATATGTTATATGTAATAACAGAAGGTGGGATACCATTGGCAGAAAGGTGCCTGAAGAGCTCCCACGCATCTTTAAGTTTCCCATTCACACAAAGTCCATTTAGCATTGTGTTATATGTAATGACAGTAGGCTGGACACTGTTGGCAGAAAGATTATTGAAAAGTTTCCTTGCATCTTTAAGCTTCCCGTCCATGCAAAGTCCATTTATCATTATATCATATGTTATAACATCTGCCATAACGCCTTTCTTAAGCATTTCGCCGAAGAAACTAAAAGCCTCATCTACTCTTCCATCCTTGCAAAGACCATCAATAATTGCATTATAAACCCCTGTTTGTGGCTTAAAACTCCCTCTTTTCATGTCTCTAAACACCACAATAGCTCTTCCCACATTTCCCATCTTACACAAACCATCGATTACAATTCCGTAAGTGCTTTGATTAGGTTGGACATCTATTAGAGGCAGCTTGTGAAACAATCTGAGGGCAGAATTAACATCACCCTCTATAAAGTGACCCTTAATCAGGGTGTTAAGGGTAACAACATTTGGTCTTATACGACTCTTAACCATTTCCCCTACAAAACTGAAAGACTCGTCCAATTTTCCTTTGTTGCGAAGGCCATCAACGATTGAATTATATATCACTGTGTCTGGAACAAGACCTGACGTTCTCATATCTCTGAGAAACCGAATAGCCAAACCCACATTTCTCATCTTGCATAACCCATCAATGACAGTTCCGTAAGTAAACCTATTCGGTCGGACAGGTAGCTTTTGAAACAATTTTAGCGCAGCATTAGCATTACCCTCCAAAAAGAGGCCCTTAATGAGAGAGCTAAAGGTAACAACATTGGGCACAACACCTATCTTAACCATTTCGCCTAAGAAACTGAAAGCCTCATCAACCCTTCCATTCTTGCAAAGGCCATCAATGATTGCACTATATATCTTCGTGTTTGGCATACAATTCGATCTACTCATATCTCTAAGAAACCCAACAGCCATACCCACATTTCCCATCTTGCACAACCCATCTATCACAATTCCATAAGTGAACTCGTTCGGCTGGCAATTTCTAGGTAAGTTGTGAAACAATTGAAGGGCATCATCAACTAGACCCTCCAAAAAGAGACCCTTGATCAAATGAGTAAAAGTTCCAGTATTTGGTTGATACCCATGTTTAAAAATGGCTCCAAACACAGAGAAACCATATCCAACACCAACACCACTCTTCAAGCAACAACAAGAGTTAATGAGCACATTAAGGGTAAGCAAATTAGGAGGAAGACGAGCACCCATTTCTCTGTAAAGAGAAAGCACCTCGGACTGATGGCCCAATCTGCTCAGAGAAATGAGGGCCCCATTGAAATCGCCTATCGGAGGTAATGGGTTGCGTCTGAGCATTAAACGAATCTCCCTACCCAGCAATGACTTTTGGGGTTCTGGGTTTTGAAAATGTTGAGAACTTGTTGAAATTGGGGATTTAGTGGAAACAAAAAGAGTACCTTGTTCCTGAAGGAGAGCACCGGCACCGGAAAAGGAAGCGGCTCCGGCGCTGTATCTCCGGATCGCCGTATTCATCTTCGTCACCGAAAGAGACGCAACATCATGAACTGAGCTCAGATGGGGTGGGCTAAAACAGTAGTGGGTGCTGCTTAGAAACCCTAAACCAAGAAATCGCCGTAGGAGACGGCGGCGTCACGGTGGAGAGGAGGAGGCAATAGTTATTGTTTTCGTTCCATTTGAACCTACTCTTAAATGAATGTACAAATACTAAATAAATTTATTTATTTATTTTAATATGTGATTTTTCTTAGCAACTTTACTATTTATATTTTTCTAAAATTACATTATTTACTATCTATTTATAAAATCTACTTATAAAACTCACGTAGCGGACGATGTTCAAACTCACAATATTTTCACGAAAGGTGTGAGCTGAGATTATGAGTATAAGGATGGTAATTAAACGGGTTTGGAATGGATTTGACAATCTCATCTCTATCCTCGTCCTCATTACAAACTGGGCAAAATTCCCTGACAAGTACGAAAAATTTCTTGTTTTCTGATTCTTAATTAAACTATGTTTTTTAATAAAGTTTGTAATAAAAATTATTATTTTAACAAAAATATACTTTAAAATATCATTACTTCATTATGTATGTATAATAAAATATTATTTCAATAAAAAATACATTAAATATATTATTTTTTTATTGAATACGCAATTAAAAATATAACTTAATTCAAATATATTTTTTCATATATTGGAGCGGAACGGGGCGGGAATATCTCATCTTGTATCCGTTTGGATTCAGAGATCCCTATCGAGTACGGGAAATATTTCCATCCCCTATGTAAGTGTCTATTTAAACTTTATTTAATTTTTGTTGATCTGAATTCAATAAAACAAATTGGTGAAGTATAAAATGAAAAATACTCTCGATAACTTTTATTTTACCGAGATTGTTACATTGGAGAGACTTTTTTTTATTCCTTTCTTATTGTTTAATTTTTCACATTGAATATAATAAAAATGAAATCACGGTATTCAAATACTCTACAAGTTGATAAATTTAATAGTCATTTTAACCAAACTAAATTATTTAATCGAATGCGCACTCACATTATACTTTACATGACAACAAAATAACATTATGTATATATATAAATATATATTTATTGTGAACTTTGGTGCAATCTTGTTGATTGATTTCAGAACTAAATACATCACTTATATATAATGTAGTGGTTGTTTTCTTGTAATAAAATAGGAAAACTTAATTGTAAAACATAAACATAAATACGTATATTGAACTATACATTTGTGTATAGATCCATGGAGCAATTAAGAGAATCATCATAAGCATGTGGTTTTGTTTTGTTATTGGTTTGAAATAATGGCCATGGCCTCGTGGTGTGCTTCACTCCACAAACCTCAACCTCATGGTTGCGTGGCACAGCCATGGCCGAGAAACTATGCAACAACTTTACTACATGTTCCATTATATATTTGCTCACTCAATCTCAATGTGGTAGCAACTTTTATATGTTTCATTCACGCCCAACTCTAAAATTATAAAGATAATTCTTATTAGATGAGTCCATTTTCTTCCATTATATGCAATAATTTCTTCTCATATTTTCCGATGTGATTTTGGTGTCTTACAAATATACCTAAAATATTACGTGCAAGGATTGTGATTTCCTTTCTATGATAACTTGGCCTAGGCCAAACTCACTAGTGGAAACATATAATGATATGTAATGAATTCATGCGGTGATACATGCAAGATATTCCTTATTTATAGAGAATAATAGAAAGGGGTAGTTTCATGTTATTACGGTCATCGTTACACTGAAATCAGGTTGTCACGGTAAACTTTAAAGTTGATTGTGTAACCCCAGTAAATTATTTTTATTTGTGATTTTTCATTAAAGTAGATGGAAACTATCCGAAAGGTGATCATGTGCCGGTCACATGACCTCTTATTTTTTAAAATACCAAAATTACCATTGAAATAAGAAAAGGAAAGACAAAACAAAAAGGAAAAGGAAAAGGGAAAGATTTATGGGCAATGGACAATTCATTTCCTTTTCCATGTACGCCAAGGAGATTGTTCGGCAGAGACCTAATGCATATCTTGTTCTTGGACTTGGACAGGGTGCTGAGGGGATGTAGGTTCCTGTGGGTGAACTATTTCTTTCATTGCATGTGTGGGCTTCTCGGTCAGAACACGATTGCAAAACCATCAGGTTAGAGGTTAGGGAAATTAGATTAAGGGGTAATTACAGATCAGTACACCCGCTGAAACCTCATTTCAGGATTGGTACCTCAAGTTTTAAAAAAAATTTCTTGGTCTCTCAAGTTTTAAACGTTAACACTTAAGTTTAATACCTGTTAAATTTAACATTCATAATTTTTTAATGATCAAAATGCCCCTCGATATATAAATTTCTAAATGTATGATTATTTGATAAATTATGAAATGACAATTTTATCTCTGATTGAATAAAAAATTAAATCAAAAGAACGAGGACAAACTTGTCTTTTCAATTAAAAAAATAAAAGAATTAGAATATTAAAATTATCCTATGAAATTACTAATCTGCCCTTAACTCAACCCTTCATCTCCTTCCTCTCAAGTTCTCAACCCTCCTGTCTCTCTCTCTCAACCTCCGGCCTCTCAAACCTCTCGGAAAAACGTTGACTCGCAGGCCTCTATTGCCGGGAATCTAACTCCTCCACCTTGTTTTCCTGCGCCAACGTTCGTCCCAGATCGAGTCTAGACTAGGGCTATCGTTTCTGGTTCAATCCCAGATTGAGTCAACAGAATCTCTGACGTCACCGGCGAATCCGAAGCGCGCGTCGGCGGAGATGAAGGCGCCAGAGCTTGCGACCCAGACTGCCGAAAGCCGCCAACAAGGGGCGCCCTTCGCCGTCGTGTTCCTTTCATGAATATGTTGTCGGGGAGATTGTCTCTGGAGAGCAGAGGAGGGACGTCGGTCTCTGCTTTGAGATTGGCTATGGGAGCCCGTCACTGGCGTTGCCGGCCTCCTCTTTGACAGTGGTGGCCAAATCAATATACCCGATTCTAGTACCAATGTGCAATTAGAGTTCTTATTCTTTGTATCTCTTACTTTATGAGAATACCCAAATAATAAAAATTACTCATTTCGAACAATTTTGGTGTTCTATTTGGGTGAAATTGCAGTGAAAAATTATTGTTGTTCATTGCCAATTTGTTCCTAAAATTCTAATTTGATGGTGTGATGCAGTGGTTTTGAATTTCTGATTAAGAGAGGAGTAGAAGTTAAAGTGTGTTTTATTAATGGGTGAGCGAAAGAAAGAACGAAGATGAGAGTGATGGTGGAGAGAGAGAGAGAGAGAGTTTTATTCATATTTAATTTGTTATTCAAAAGGACTAACATACCCTTTTAGTATATGCTTAGGTTATTATTGAAGTGAGGGTATAATGATAATTACCCTTTTAGTATATGCTTAGGTTATTATTGAAGTGAGGGTTAAATGATAATTCACATTTACTGATAATTATACATTTGGAACTTACACAGCGTGGGCATTTTGGACTTGTTACAAACCACATCAGTTAAATCTAACTGAATTGAACTTAAGTGTAACGTAATGAAACTTGAGGGACCGAGAAAAAAAGTTTTAAACTTGGGGTACCAATCCTGAAATGAGGTTTCAGCGGGTGTAATGATCTGTAATTACCCCTTAGATTAACAATGAAAATTGAAACCATCCACCAAAATTGCATAAGCAGTTAATAGTGCATGGTTTATATACTTTATCGGAGTTTATAGCAAAAATTGAAATTTGAACTGTTATATTAGTGGTGTGAGACATTGTGACTTGATCTAGATTGTACGAGAGGTTTTAGGTCCATAAAAATAGTGACTTTAGATTTAGAGGTAATTCCATGTCAGTACCCCAACTTTGACTCATTTTCAAATCGATACCCAAAGTTTGAAAAGTATTTCGCCGGTACCCTAAGTGTAATTACTTGCAGATAAGTACATAATCGGTTAAATACAACAGAATTGGGATGTGAAAAGACCAAAATGCCCCTAATGCTTATAATAATTAATATTATATTGAAAGTTTTGAATGAAATAACTCTCTCATACGACCTCCGTTTCGGGCTCATAAAATATCAAATTGAAGAGAAACGAAAGATAAACAACTTTGAAGAATAATATTAATAATTAAAATAATAATTAATATTATTTTATTATTAATGATTAATATTATTTTATTATTAATAATTAATATTATTTTATTATTATTAATTAATATTATTTTATTATTAATAATTAATATTATTTTATTTAATTATTATTATTCTTCAAATTTGTTTATCTTTTGATTTTCTTCGATTTGATATATTATGAGCCCGAAACGGAGGTCGTATGAGAGAATTATTATATTCGAAAGTTTCAATGTAATATTAATTATTATAAGCATTAGGGGCATTTTAGTCTTTTCACATCCCAATTATGTTAGATTTAACAGATTATATATTTATCTGCAACTAATTAAACTTGAGGTACCAGCAAAAAAACTTTTCAAACTTGGGGTACTGATTTGGAAATGAGGCAAAGTTGGGGTATTGACATCGAATTGCCCCTTAGATTTATTATCTAAAAACTCCACTTGTTGTGTATATGTTTTGTAGATCAGGAGTCTTTTTCTTCTAGAGACTTGAAAGTTTATTAAGGATAACTACCAAATGTCCCTAAGAAAGGAACAAGAGCTAGAATTACATCAGATAACAAGTTACCAAATTACATTGTGATGATAGAATTGAAAAGATAAGCGTGAAAAGAGAAACCAATCCTCTTGACCTTGATGAAGCAACCCAATCCATACGCATTACCATGCATGAGTAACAGGCCCATGAAGTAGACTCCCACAACCCACGTGATAGACAGAGTGTGCGCCTCGGGAGCCAAAACGGCACAACCTCGGGAATTTCACTGTCCATACGACATTAATCAATTATCATACACACGACAGCATACCAAACAAAAGGAGGCAAACAGAATTCCTAGACTACCGAAAATTCCCTCTTGACAGTAAATGGAATTATCTAATCAGATAACCTAACTATCCATATCTTACATATAATCCATTAGAAAACATTAAAATTCTATGATTTCACTAACTATCAATTTTTGTAACATATACTTATTGCATTTGTGTTTGACTCCACTATCCCAAACTAGAATTTAAACCTAATTCTCAACCGATTTAATCTCACCTACGAATCTTGTTTCACAACATCAATTGATATATTAAATCAATTATCAAGAAGTTAAGGAGAAAAATCATTAAGTTTTATTGGTTAAAAACTTTCTACCCGGTGCCTATGCCTATAAAATTGATCAATTCATCATTACACTACCATATTCATCACATGCCCCAAATCATTAAATTCAGCTACTCACAAAAAAAGGTGAGCAAATTCATCATAATCAATACAACATTCATTCATAAATAAAGAGAAAGATAAGAGTAGAATAAACTGCTTTCGATGAAAACTTAATTTAAACTCCATTTTTTATAAATAATACAGCTTGAAAACCTTGATTTCCTCTCTCAATTTTGGCTTGGCCTCTCAAGAAAAAGTCCAAAACTATAAGGTAAAAATGTTTCAAAACCCCATCTCTCTATCGAAGGCTAGGGTCTATAGATGGGTTCTTCACCTGGATGCAAGCTATATGGGATCAACAGGTTGCCTCCGAACCCAAATGGACAGATGCACATAATTCTTCCATCTTGTCTCAGTGGTATGATCGTCTCAAGGTTTACCAATTTCTTACTGGTCTACGAGCTGAGTATGAGTCTGTTCGCAGCTCACTGCTACACAGGGATCCTTTCCCCATGCTTCAAGTGGTTGTCTCTAGGCTACTTTCTGAAGAGGCCCGCCTTATCGGTATGACACATCACCGTCCCACTGATTCGGTTTCCTAATTATATATGTCTCTTGCATATTCTTTGTAACCCTAATACTATAAATATAGGGTCTTGTACATTATATTAAATCATCGAATACAATACCAATTGTCTCTCTTCTAATAACAATACACGGTCTCGTTTGGAAGCACACGAGGTTGGGCAGAGACTTTTTCTCTTCTTCAAAGTTGTAGATTTTTCAATTTGATATATTAGAGCATCTTCAATGGGGCTCTCTACAATAACTTAAAAATATTGTATGAAGTGAAAATGAAGAAAATAAATACACTCCAATGGAGCTCCCTACATGACTTCATACAATAGGGAGCTCCTCTCTCTCTCTCTCTCTCTCTCTCTCTCTCTCTCTCTCTCTCTCTCTCTCTCTCTCTCTCCTACATCTACATATGCTCATCTCTGCAAGTTGAACACTATAACCAATTTCCAGATCAAGAGGAAGAACGGCGGAGTGGTGTCATATAGGCGTAGTTGAAAAAAATTGACTCTCCATGTTAAACAAAGACATAGTAATGTGAAAAATGAAAAGGCTTTAACACTTCTTGGAAACATTAACAGTCTTTCCCCTACAACCAGTAGTCTTAGTGTGTTGACTACAAACTCGGAGACCCTTATAGTGCTCAAACCACGGTGGTTCTTGATCTTCTTGAGACGCTCAAGATCATCTCTCATCTTTCGAGTATAAACACCCTGAACAGATCTAGGAAAACCAACAAATTTGCGGCCACTCCTCCTCTCACTTGCAACTTTGTCCCCACCTCCGGCCATGGAATTGATGACTTGAACCCTAGATCCGATATTGGCGTCATTGAGGCCGTACATCTTCAATGTGTTGTCCAACCCGAGGTCGTACTTAAAACTCTGCCAAGAAATTTTTGGATTGACAAGCATCAACGAGTGCGGTCTGGGCGTTTGGTCTAAATCTAAGCATTGGCAAGCCCTCTTCTGCGGGAACTCTATTTCCGACGGACCCAAAAGCCCTCGTCGTTTTGAGATTAATTCGAGTCTTCTTGATGGAGAATTGAAGAGGGTCGGTACAGACGGGTTCAAGGAGTAGGAGTCGATTATAGAGGAGAGACCCATCAGCGGCGTAGTCAGTAGTGCTATGTTTCTGTTCTTCTTTCTCTGTCGGTTTTTTTGGGCTTTTTCTTTGTGGTTTTAGGACGACGAAGAAAAAATCTAAAGGGCTCATGCTCGTCGTCGCCAATCATGGCAGGCCTCTGTTTTTTCAGATTCTTCGTTGACGTCATGCCTAAGATTAAATCGGACGGGTTGAACGTTTAGGGTGGTTTGTACTAGAGTGTGGATATATATATATAGGGTCATGATCTCGTGCTAATCACGAGGTCTTGTGCGAACCTGTGAGAACCGTGTTTCCATTATTATGTCATGTATTTCCATTATTATGCCTTGTATTTCTATAACTATGTTTCCACTATTATGACATGTATTTCCATAACATTATTCTTGCAGACCAAAAAAAAGTTTCTTCCGATCTCTCGTAACACCTCTCCCCTCGACGAGTAACAATTTTCCCTCTAGGTCATAGAAAAATACACGTCTCTCTCGTTACATTTAGGTGGTTCTCACGGGTTTTCACACAACTCTTGGTTCTCACTTAAATGTATCCCTACATCCCTATATATATAATCAACGATAAAATGGATAATAATATGGGCATAGACCTGAGTTATTGAGAAATTGGGCATGGAAAGACAATGGAAGAAAAAAAAATCAAATTAGAAACTGGGCAAAAAATGTCACAGTCATTTTGTTAAAATTTGATGAATAGTTAGAGGTATTTTAGACATTTCAGAATTTTATATTAAATTTCGCCCAATTTCTAATAGAGTTAGAGTAAATTGTAAAAAAATGTAAATAGGTGATTCGACTGTTAGGTTTTTAAAATAGTTATTGCGAGTTGTAAAAGCGGTCAAATTAAGTGTAATAAATTGTGATTATACATTAAAAGTAAGAAGTATTATTAAAATAATATATGTACCTTAAATGTATAGAGCATGGTTGGAGTTGAACATGAAAAAATGGCTCTCTAATCTAATCTCAATGCAAATCACTCTCTATATTAGTTTAAATGTAGGGAACATCATTGAAGATATCCTTATAGGTCTAAAAAAAGGTTCATATGAGAGAATTATGTTCCTTGAAAGATTCGCATTCACTTTAATTTTTTTTTGTCAATGTTCACTTAATTTTTCCACTTTTCTGATCAACCCTACACTTTTCTGATCAACCCTACAGGATAAGTGTTACAGCCCAAAACGAATTAGAGAAGAAATTGAAGAAATAGAGGGAAGAGATAGAGAGAAGAAGAAGAAGAATAATAAGTTTAGAGGGAGGAAAGATAATACGTGAGTTGTGGATATACTCCAAACGGTCATTTCCCTTCACAATCTGTGAATATTTATACATGTTGAAGAAAGTAAATAGTAAGGCCATTGGCCAACAAACTAGAGCCCAACACATGGCCCAAAACAGTATAACCAAAAACACAACTTAAAGCCCAATTAAAATCTGAAGTATAATTGACTCGTATCACTACCTCATTTTCAAATGATTCTTGTTCTCAAGAGTCTCTTCAAGCTGAAGACACTCATCCTCTACCTTGATTGTTGCCCCCTAAATGACAGAATGGAAATATATCCAACAAGTAGTTTTGAGATCTAAGAAACTTACTGTGGTTTAGAGGCCTAGGAACCCATTCCTTGTCATCCCAAACCTTCCCACCACAAGTCGTAAGCCTAATGTTGCATAAACTGAGCTCCAATATGTGCACAGACAAATGAGTAACAAGATAATTCATTACAGAATTCCCAGGAAGTGCTTCAAGCAATATCTTGTATGTGCTGGAAGATTCAAGATTCTCGTTCTTTCTATCCACAAATTTCGTATCAGATAGGCATACTTCTTTGCTGATAAATTCGGGATCCTTCACATGATCCACAATCTCAACATGGAATATGAAAGAATCCTCCAATGAGTATACAATGTGAGAAACGCACTCAATCCTTTGCTTGAACAAGTTGCAAAGCCACTTGACCAGCTTCTCAAGGGCAGTACCCCCAACCTCAGTGGGCTGAATCAGTTTTAAAAATACTTGGCAATCTTCTCTGGACCTCATTGCTTGGAACAGGACAACCAGGTAAGAAGTGAGAACAATAATATGAGGTTGAAAAAGGAATGTACCCCCCAATTGAGGCCTATATCTCAACTCAGTACTCTCTGTGGACACGTTGTGAACACGAGCCATCAAATAATTAAAAACCCATTTCAAATACTCACTGGAGATGCTTGCAAAATTATCATAGTATAGGTTGAACTCACAGAATGTAAATTGAGGATTGTAGTACCTGAGTGTTGTAAGTCTATCTTCTTGTAAAAACCAGTCATGTGTTTACAAAAATACTCAACTTGATTCTTATCCAAATTGAAATCTGTTGGAAAAATATAATATAATGTTATATTAAATCCTAAATGAATGAAATTGAAATGAGTTTTTTCATTCATGAGAGATAATGCACATAATGTGCATTTGATTCTCTTGAATACATATGTTACAACTTTTCATTTAATCTACTTAATTTTCATTGATTTGAGAAGTCTTTTGGTTGAAGAGATGGTGACTATAAATAGATGGTCATATCTCTTCTCTTTTAAACAATCTCAACACCAAGAACATGAGTTCTTGGTTCTTCATCTCTTTCTTTGGTCTCAAATATTCTTCGTAAGTATAGTGATAGAGAAATGCACAAGTTCAAGTTCGCCGGAACTAGACCTTTGGTGTATGGTGCTAGTTCGAAGTCGTTGTATCCTGAGAGGTGTACGCTCATTGATTCCAACACCCAAGGGAGAGCGAATACACTTTAAGGAAAGTGTCCAACACGCCTCGACTATTCCCGAGTTTGTATCAAATATTTTGGAAAGGTTCATGTATCTTTGTTGTTGTCATAATTCATTATTATTTACAATTATTTAATTTCCGCAATTTGTTAATATTATTGTATAATACCTAACAATCTTAAAGTGTATAATTCTTGAGTTTCAACAGGTTGCGGATTCGAGAAGGTTCATACTTTGTTTTTGTGAAATTTTTAATGTTTTCAATTGTATAATACTAATGATGTTAATTTCATTTTGTAGACATAAAGATTGGAAAACATGAATCTTTTTGGATACAAACTATAAAGTTTTATACTCGCTCCAAATTTGAATAAATTATTGTAACATGATGAATTTGGTCATTTAAGTTAATTTATAATCTTACAAATACTAATGAGTTTGTTTTCATATTGTAGAGATGAAAAATAAAGGATGATGCATATTTATGCTGAATATCGGGATTTCGTAATTACTTCAATTTTAACAAATTATTGAGAGCAAGAACTTGATGATGGGAGCAACAAGCTTGCTTGCCTAATTCATCTTAAGGAATATTTTGGACAATATGTCAATATGGCTGAGGCCGGGAATGTACCTTTTGGGTCAAATTCTAAGTGGGTTTAAGACACGAGTGTCTACCACTAATATATCAATTTTGTTTCAATAAGATATGTCAAATGACTTGAATGATTTGTTGTCTTCATTGTTGAAAGAAGACGACAAAAGATGGTGGACACATTAGATTCACCATGTATAGTACACAAAGAACCTCAATATTGAAAGAGAAAAAAATTGATCATGTTGTACTCAAAACTATGTATTGTATAGTTTTGATATTAGTTGTAAAATGTGTATCATGAAACACAAAAGATTGTGAATGATCAATAAGAAGAAGAAAAAAAATGACGAAGGACTTAAAAAGATTATTTATTTAATCTTTGAAAAAAGTTGAGAAAAGATGGTGAACATGTTGAGTTTACCAAGTATTATGGTGAAGAATCTCAAAAGTGAAAGAGGAGACGATTCTCTTTTACTTAAACTATGTATTGAATAGTTTAATGTTCTTTGTAAATGTTCATTGTACAAGTGAATAAAATTATCAAATAATAGTGGCGAATCATAAGAAAAATATGATTTGTTAAATCATATGAATTGATTAACATGAATGAAATAATGAGTTTATTCATGTAATGATGAACCATTTCAATGAAATTGAATATGGGTAATGAATATTGAATTTATTCATTAGTTGAAAATCATAATCATATGATTAATTTGAATGATTCTTATTTTGAATTGATCATCATGAATTGATGAATCATATAAGTTGAATGATGTAATGATCTCATTCACGAACTCATAAATTTAAGTTGGGCATGATCAACGCAATGAAAATTAGTTGTGTCATTCATGGATTGATGAATCCTGAATCTAAAGATAACGATGTTATTCATGTGTTGAAAAATCGTAATTGAATATGATTAATTGTTTTGATTCATTGATAGATAAATCATATCAATATGAATATGAATAAGTTGAATGAAATAATGTTTTCATTCTTGAGTTGATAATGGTTAGTTTGAGATCATATCAACAAAGTTATGAGATCACCATAATAGATATAAGAGATGATCTAGTTATGTTGTAATCTCTAAATAAACTTTTGGGCTATCAAATCCCAAAAGGAGTTGGCTTGACATGTTTGTTTGAAGTCATACTTATTTAGATAGAATTGAAAATTCTAATCTAAAGATTATTGATGATTGGGAGAGTGTGCACATATGCACTTATGTCACCTCAAAATATTGTTTTGAAATATGTCATTGACAATTATCAAATAAGTTGTGTGTGCGGCATGACAAAGAATGCAATTGATGATAATCTCATTGGAGATATTACTTGTTATTGATGGATTCAATTATAATTGATTCCTTGAAGAAGAAAAAAAAATTGATTGTTCCAAATACAATGTATGTGGACAAAGGTTATATAACCGATGTCACGATGAATATGAATGAAAATGTCATTATGTGGATTGATACGAATAAAGAAGAGTCTTTCATTTATATGATTGAGTCATATAATGGTATGATAGACTTGGTCAAGTGAGATATAGTTCTACATGTAGATTATTCACTTGGACCACATATATTCTTTCAAGATCGGTAAACACAAATGTGAATTTTGTGTAAACGAAAGAACCTAGAATGTCTTTCAAATTATTGAAAGAAAAGTTGAATCTCTTGAGCTAATTCACATTGATACTGTGATTTACAATATGCTCAAATAAGAGATTGAATATAAAACTGGAAGAAAGTTGATAAAACTTTATTTATGTTAATAAGAGGAAGAAAGATTTCCTACGGCTACTTGGAAGTGTGGGGGTACTTAGCAAAAGCTTAAACTTCGACTCAAAGAAAAATGAGGACATGAACAAAATTGTTGAATGTGTCTTCATTGGATATGCAATAGTAGTGCATATAAAGTTCTTGTATATGGTTTGAAAAAATCTTGATATACACAAGAATATTATATTAAAATTTAGAATTGGAATATTCAGACAAACGAGATGAATTGAGATCATCTAAATGAATTCTTGAGGATTGCGATAAAATTCTAAAGAGGGTTATGGACTAGAAGAGTCAAGAATTAGCCAAAGAGCAAGGTGATAAATTCACTTGATGAAATAGACTTAAACATGCACCTAAATAGTGACATGAAAAATATTTGACATCTTTATGTTGTCCATTAGATTTCTTATCAACGAGTGACATATGTGAAAGGAATATGGGAATCAATGTTGCAAGAAAAGCAAACTTATCGGTCACACGATGTTGATAAAGTTTGAAATTTTAAGCAAATGTGATGGTGTTTAGCTATAAAATCTATTGATTTAAGCTAGCACTTGTGAAAGAATAAAAATGAAAGTATCTCTCAAATTGAGTATACAAAAGTGATAGGCAATATCATGTACTTAATGACATGCACATGGGGATGTTGCATCTATCTTAAGTAGATAAACAAGATACATGAATTATCCAAAATTTGGATATTACAATGTTATTATGAGAATACTAATGTATCTATAATTGAATATTGATTATGGTCTACATTATAATAGATATTCAAAACGTGTAAGAGAATACACGTAAACAAGTTGAATATCTTATATCCATTTGGTGGATAGATTTTGCCATGATATGAAAATCCTTCGAACAAATTTTGATAACTAGATTCACAATGGAATATGAGTTACTAAACAACTATGAAAGTCTAAATATTGGTGGAAGGATATTATCAAGGGCAAGGAATAACAACAAGTCTAGACATATATGTCGAAGACATAATGTTGTTAACCAACTTCTCAACTATGGTTCAATGAGGATAGACTACATAAGGTCTAAAGAAAATACCGCGGAACTAGTGATTAACTAGTTAAATGAAAATCAAGTTGAGAAGGCATCTAAAGAAATGAGACTTAAGCCCATGAAATTGTATAATCGAGACAAAGGAAACCCAACCATGTTGACTGGAGATCCCAAGATCATGGTTCAAAGGGACAACCTAATTGTTAAGACTGGTAAGGTCACTGTGGGGGTTCCCCCAGTCCTATTTTTATGATGCAAACAGTGACACCCGTACGGAAAGGTTAAGCGATTGAGCTTTTAATGATTCTTATGCGTCGAAAGTATTGAGGTTTCGAGCGGAGTAAACCGGGTTACTCTTAAATAAGAAATCATCTATGTGAGAGAGAAGTGGGGTCGCTTCAAAGGAGGATTGAGGGGCTAAATCCTTTAGAAACTCTTGCAGAACCAGGACGATGTTCACGACCAAAATGAACATAACCATGAGAACCGAACTTGGGTCAGGAAGATATCTGCGTGAGACATGTTATCATTTACACAAATGGCAGAACAATTCAAAGACATCGCGTCTATTGGTCAGCTAGTAAAGTCGACATGTTTTCACAAGGGAAGGTTCAAAGGTACCTCTACCTATCCTATACAGGTATTGACCGTAGAATCTATCACCATATCATGTCGAGTCTACTCGTGCCTATCTGTGTCGTTTTTGGTTTCGCTCAATTTCATTCATGTGGGGGATTGTTGGAAAAATATAATATAATGTTATATTAAATCCTAAATGAATGAAATTGAAATGGGTTTTTTCATTCATGAGAGATAATGCACATAATGTGCATTTGATTCTCTTGAATACATATGTTACAACTTTTCATTTAATCTACTTAATTTTCATTGATTTGAGAAGTCTTTTGGTTGAAGAGATGGTGACTATAAATAGATGGTCACATCTCTTCTCTTTTAAACAATCTCAACACCAAGAACATGAGTTCTTGGTTCTTCATCTCTTTCTTTGGTCTCAAATATTCTTCGTAAGTATAGTGATAGAGAAATGCACAAGTTCAAGTTCGCCGGAACTAGACCTTTGGTGTATGGTGCTAGTTCGAAGTCGTTGTATTGTCCAACACGCCTCGACTATTCCCGAGTTTGTATCAAATATTTTGGAAAGGTTCATGTATCTTTGTTGTTGTCATAATTCATTATTATTTACAATTATTTAATTTCCGCAATTTGTTAATATTATTGTATAATACCTAACAAAATCAACCATAAGACCATGTATGTGAACTCTCCTACACATCTTGCCTGACACTATCTGTTCCGGTTTTCCATATTGCTCTTGGACAATGAGGTATAAAAAATCAACAAGCATATGTAATACCTCCAATTGTTTCAACCTCACTATCTGCTTGACAATGTTGAGCGAATCTCATGGCTGCTCAATAGCTGCACACCTGAGAAGTGTAGCTAATTTTGTCATCAAAATGCCACTGATAGATGATTGTCTGGCAAGATTCCCCTTCACCGCTACTTTGACAACGAACTCTTGGAAAGCACGAGCTCCACGACTGAAAACATTAATAATCACCTGAGTAGTTTGTACTTGGGAAAAAGACACATAAAATCACCAGGTTGCTTCAAGAATTGTGCAAGACCACCGTCCATAATACATACACCCATGAAAGGAAAAATATCAATCAAATCTCCCTTGTTCGAATAAGGGAGCCTTCCTTGCAAATGGATAATTGATATTGTTAAAAGATTTACAGGAACCTCCTTAATAGATCTTGAATGCACATAAAAACTTAAAGAGTCATAATGGACACGTGGACTTGAAACATTTGATCCTTTGCAGAGGAATATCAGTTCTTGCACTAAGCTTCTGTATAAGCAAGATTGGTGCACAAGCACTGCCTTGTCTAAAACCACCTCAACCTGTTCTATAATATGCACTCCCTTAGAAAGCTCAATATTCCCACACTTGCAATAGAACCCAACAAGAATAAGCTCATATGAATGACAATATTCCAACAACATTGCCTTGAACAACTGGATGAATTCCAACCAAAATTCACCATCAACTTTCGTATACTTAGCCTCCATAATAGCTCTATGTGCACAAAAATACCCGGCTTTCTCGTACCACAATTTTCGAGTATATAAAAAATCTCCCAAGGAAAGATGCCAGCATTTAGAATTTGAAGCCAAAAGTGTACCCACCATCTTATCATAACAACACACAACAAATCTAAAAATCAACTGTGCCCTCTCAAAAACACAAGAATCCAACCCATATATAATAATCATCCAAACACCAATAGTCTTTATGATATGTACATATGCAAGGTCATGAGGAGGAACTCGAGACTCTAACATCTTGAAATAGTGGTTTTCGGCCATGATGTACGTTGGATTTTGGTCATTGCAGATTATCTGAAGGGTTAAAATCGTGTTTTTATAAGTTTTTGGCACTTTTTGCAATTTTCAATAGTTGTTTCCTTTTCTTTCCTAGCAAGTTAGGGTTTTCTTTTCAGTTATTTGTATTTCTCTATTTAAGCACGCTCAAACATCTTTGTTATTCAGTTTTAAAGTTTAATAAAAAAATCGAGGTTTTTCTCAAGATCTATCATCTTCGGTATTCTTGCAAATTAACGAATTTTGATAAAGAGTTCTTCCTAACTACGTACGCTCTATCAAATTGTATGGTGTATACGAGTTTCAATTAGTCTATTCAACGGTAAATAATTAACTCAATAATACTCTAATCAATTCAAACAATAGTGTTGTAAGTTCTATATATATTTTTACAATCATGGTGGAATTTAACGAATCGAATACATACGGGTTAAATAATCAAGCTTTAATACTATACAATAATATTGGATCTTCTTAAATGCTCTATGGAGGTGTTATGTGAACATGTTAGATTATATTAGGGTTATCCCATTAATTAATTAGTATTATGTATTAGGATTTTTTTATTCTATATGTATTAGAGTTTTCTATTTAGTTTGGTTTAGATATTATATAAAGGATCCTCCTCTATTGTATTTTATCATCAAAAATATCAAGAATAATAATATCAAAGTTAACATGTTATCATAGGCAGTTTAGTTCTTGGTTAAGGCTTCCACTGATTTCGAGTTTTACCCACTCGTCAATGACGAGTGGATAGAGCAATCAAGAAATTGTTTGATGTTCTTCGTCAAAGATTCAACCTTTAAGATTCAATGTTCAAAGAGGTAAGAAATTTTTTTTGAAATTACTGTTCATCCGTCCCAAAGTACAGTTCATCGGTACTGTTCACGCAAAAAAGAAGAAGAAGAAGAAGAAAAAGAGAGAATAAAGTATAGAAGATTAGAAGAAAAGAAAAGGAGAAGATTAGAAGAAAGAGAAGAAAAGAAAGAGAAGACGAAAGAGAATAAGAAGAGAAAAAAAGAAAAGTAGAAAGAAAGCTATACTGTAATTCGAAAACCGGCACGTGTACATCCCTATAATCCGGAAGATGATCCCGTAATTCGGAAACCGACACGTGAACATCCCCGTAATCTGGAAAGCTACAAAAGGTTATTAAAATCTGTCTGCATCCATCAGTTTTGGCCATCGCGACCCACTCAAAGGATATCAAAGAATTCAAAGTATTTCAGAGAAATCAAAGTATTCAAGTTCATCAAAGTGTTCAAGATCAAGCTCAATTCGGTTTACACCGTATTGAGTTTGATGGAGGCTGATTAGATTATATTAGGGTTAGCCCATTAATTAATTATATTTTATATTAGGGTTTTCTTATTCTATATGTATTAAGGTTTCCTATTTAGTTTGGTTTAGATACTATATAAAGGGTCCTCCCCTATTATATTTTATCATCAAGAATAATAATATCAAAGTTAACATGATACCACTGAATATTCAAGGATCGATTATACCTTTGATGCCATGATAACTTTGATATTATTATTCTTGATGTCAAATACAATAGGGGAGCACTCTTTATATAGGATCCCAACCAAACTAAATAGGAAACCATAATACCTATAGAATAAGGAAACTCTAATCTATAATACTAATTAATGAGTCTTAACCCTAATGAGACTATAATCTAATACAAATACTTGTACTTGTAGCATTAGAATTATGATATGAGTATCAACGGTTGTATCACTGTATACCAACTAATATTAGGAAGGTTCTTTATTGAAACTCAAATGTGTTAATCACAATAGTCATTTCAGAACTTTTATGTTGAAGAAAACCACTTCATTAATACAACTCGGGTGAGACAAAACTCCACACCTATGAGCATCCACAGTTTGGTTATATTGACAGTGTCTAAGAATAGATGACACACTAGCACCATAAACTCTAGCTAAAACAACACACACAATCACACAACACACTAAAATCTAAAAAAACACTAACAACATGAGCTACCAACAACAAATTGAACCCTCTGAATCCCAAACAAATACTCGGAAACCTGGTCTAGATACCAAAAAGCGAGTAAAACCTATCACCACCAGGCCAAACTCGCGCAAGACTCCAACACCGAGAAGGCTTCTCCTGACATGTAGAGACTTCGGCCCAAACCCGGCACCCTTAAAAGATCAGTCTCAGATATCATATATGGAAAGACGTATAAGACCATAAACCTCCTCCCCCACGACTCCGGCACTCTGAGACCAAAAGCTCGATTTCGGCAACTCTCTCCGTGAAATTCGTTCAAGATCTCAGACTGATCAAGATCTAAGCAAGAACTCCCTCCCCGCGCACCTTACACAAGTTTCTCTAAAAACAACACCTTACAAAACTACTCCGGTAATAAGTAAGGATGGTCGCCGGAGCGTCTCAGCTGGAGACTGGCGGCGCCGTCGGTGACCCAAGGTTAGAGAGGCTAGAGAGAGTAAAGAATGAGACCCTTTTAAAAAAAGATTATGCATAGTCATATGAGAGTTAATTAGAGTATTTTGATGATTCTGTTATAGATAACGTGGTGATGGACCCCACATCACTTAGTTATTAAGCAAACTAACATTTGCTTGGCAAGTTTCACTGTCTCATGAATACCTATAAATAGGCTTGAATACTTAATGAACCGTGCACTTGGGTTCTCATCAAAAAATTATGTTTCGTTTCTCTGCCACACTTTACCATGCTTGTTCTCAATCTCATTTCTTGTTCATAATCTCGTTTCTTTGGTCTTTAGTTTACAACACGTTATCAGCACGATTTCATTATTTTACGTATATTCATTTCGTACCAAACTTGTTTCGCTTTTGTTTTAATGATCCGATGATTTTGCTACGAGATAGCAAATAGGTGAAGAAGCAAATAACAAAAGCACTGTTGTTTTAATCAAATTTTTGCATCGTGGTATATATTCGTGAACCTGAAGTTCGTATACAATTCAACAAACGAGATCTCAGTACAAATGATCGTGTTGCACACATTTAATTTAACGTGTCTTTAGGGCAGAAGTCAAAAGACGAAATTGATGCATCTCGGGACCAGGAGTTCCTAAAGATAAAGGCCCGAAGCCCAAAATCTAGAGTTTATGTTTATTTATAGTTGCCATTTATATTATATGTTATTATGATTTATTTCTGTTGTTTAAACCCTGTGAGTTAACCTACGGTAGGTTATACCTCCATCGGTGCTCAAAGTGTGGTACTGTATATATTTATACATGTCATTTATATTATGTTATTTATATACACAATATATCTTATTGAATTATTCTGATATGTATTAGACAGAACCCGAAGTTCTAATTGGATGTATAACTATTCAAAGATACATGACTATAAGTCATATGAATACAGAACACGAATTTCTTATTTAATTATTGAAATATGTATGACCAGAATTTCATACAGACTCGAAACACACAGAACTCGAAGTTCTGACTCAATGCGCATTTATTGAAACATATGACTCGGAATTCATATAGTATACGGAATCTGCAGTTCTGATTCAGTATACATTCATGAAAATTTTCATAACCCGAAGTTCATGAAATATACATAATTTAAAGTTTTGATATTCTGATTAAAAATATATATCGATATATTATATCACGTGATATCAATATTTGAAAATTTATTAGAACAAGAAGTTCTAAACATAATCAGATTAGTTGTCAAATGTAGAATATCGAGCTTGATGAAAATTTATTTTGATCCCGAAGTTCTAAACATTTCCTGCAGGATAGATAAAAATACCGGTTTTTAGTGTGGATCCTAGATCTGATAATTCTCATGTCTAACCTTGGTATATCCGCCAAAATGGATATCATATTGAGACCTCAAATGATATGGTGAAAAGCGTGCGATGAATAGTTGTATAATTCAACGAACCTGAAGTTCTTTATCTCAAATATTTGTGATTTTTCATAATCGTCTTGGATCAACGATGATGTGTAGAATTATTTGAAATTCATGTGGACATTCATTGAAAATCCAGAAGATATTAATGTCCAATAAAATTATTTGTACCGCTTGTTCACAAGAAAGTTCTATACCTTCTCAAACCAAGGTTAGTATTGAATTTCTATAATTCTTTCAAATAACTCAGAGAATTATATGTGATTTTATTTGTTTACGGTAATGTTGACGCATCTCGAAGATGGTCACATATTTGTTTAATTCCAACTCATAATATTGCATTTTACTAAACTGTTGGCATACATTACCTAGTTAATGACACATTTAAGTGGTCACAATCTGTTTGCCTTGATAATATTTTGCATATCATCAATATTCTCATATGCAATTTGATATATCTCATTTACTTATTAGTTGTGTCATATATGTGCCAGTAGCACTCTCTCGATGCGCAAAAATTAGATCTCAACATAAATTGAGGATGTTTTTTGTTTCATCATCTATTATCATGCATTTTGAACACTTGAAGTGTCATTAATTTACTGCACAATTTATATATTATTATGAGACAACATTTCTACTTATGTATAAAGAGAAAGAACCTCCTGAAGTTTGGCATGAACTTTCTTGGAAAGTAAATATTATGTCTCATCTAGATACGCGCACATTATAATGTGAGAAGAAAGTGCAGTAAATAAGTTTGCAAAATGTCGCAAACAAAATGTTTGAAGCATTTGTAGAACACGTGTGACAATCAATAAAGAATTGCTTCTTTCATATATTTGATCATTTTTAGCAGTCTCTAAAAGATTGGATATGAATGTGATGGACGTTGTCACTGCTTATTTATAGGGGTGCTCATTACCGGTCAACCGGAACCGGCGCCGGCAACCGACAATCAGACCGGGCAAGGTCGGTTTCCAGAAATGGAACCGAAGCCGACCGACATTTGGCCGGTAACCGGTACGCCGGTTAACCGGAAAATGTCACCGGTTTCTCGGTGTACCCGAAACCGGATATTGTGTCCAAATTAAATAAAAACAAACTTCAAATTATTTCAATATCATGATTGGTCTAATGGTATGAGAAGCAGATTATTATGTGAGGGTACAAGTTTGATTCTTGCTTAAATTTTTTAATTTTCCATCAGTTTTCTCATTTGTTCATGTCGAGAGAACAGTGAAGAACAGATGCGAGATGTGGAGGAGAGAGAGAGAAGCAAGAGAGAACAGATGCGAGAGATGGAGGAGAGAGAGATGAGAGAGAAGCAAGAGAGAGAGAGAACAGTGAAGAACAGATGAAGCAAGAGAGAGAGAGAGAGAACAGATGAGTGAGAGAGAGAGAGTGAGATGAAGAGAGAGATGCGAGAGAAGCAAGATGTGTGTGAGAGAGAGAGAAAACAGATGTGAGAGATGGAGGAGAGAGAGATGAGAGAGAAGCAAGAGAGAGAGAGAACAGTGAAGAACAGATGAAGCAAGAGAGAGAGAGAGAGAACAGATGAGTGAGAGAGAGAGAGAGTGAGATGAAGAGAGAGATGCGAGAGAAGCAAGATGTGTGAGAGAGAGAGAGAGGCTGAGAGGCGAGAGGCTCGTGTGAGAGAGAGTGAGAGTGTGAGTCTGAGAGGCGAGGATCAGAAGACGAGGAGGCGAGGAGCCTGCGACATTAGGGCTGAGTCAGACAACATGTGTATGGTAGGAGAGGAGCCGCGTGGAGGGACGACAGCCGTTGATGAGGTTTCATCAACGGCTGAGATTAAAACACGTGTCTGTGCAATATGTTACCGGTTTTCACCGGTTAACTGCGGTTAATCAATTCAATAACCGCAGACCGACCGGTTCACTACCGGTTTTTGTGAAATCCAACCGAATTGGGGCCGATTTTTACCGGTTCCGGTTTCTCCCGGGCCGATTCTGCCCGGTTTCGGTCGGTTTCTCGGTTTCCGGTTGGTTTTGAACACCCTATGAGATTCCCTGAACAAGTTAAATTGCCTGAAGCATTGGTGAAACACACATGTGAGAACTTAATTAAATGATGATAATGCAAAGAAATTATTTAACTTCTCTATTATACCCAGCAGTGTAGGAGGCAGATAAGGCGAATAGAAAATAATTCTAGAAGATTTACTAGTTCTTGAAGAACTATTCATTCAAAGAAAAATTATTAATTTTTAAAGAACCATCAATTCTTAAAAGATCATCGGTTTCAGCTGAACATTTGGTTCTTATCGAACAATCGTTTCTTGTAGAATAATTGGTTCCCGTAGAACACCAAGTATTTGACCCCATAAATCAAACATCGGAAAATGTTCAACCAGTCAAATACAAAATGATTATTCATGAGTAAACAATCTGAAAGACCGATCGATATAATGTAAGGCTTGCAGCCTAAGATATTTTTCAACGACCTGAAGTCGATTTGATAAAACACTTTTATCTGTAATTATTGTGAGCATTTCAGATACTTATTAGTTTAAAAGTTCCTGAAGAACTAGATATGTATCTAATGAACGTATTTTGTATTTATTCATACAGTACACTTATACTGACATTTATATGAGACTACCGGAAGAAATTATATTGCCTGAAGCAATAAGAAAATGGAAAAATATGTATTGTGTGTCAATATAGATTCAGCTGAGACTCCCGAAGAGATCCTGAATACTGTAGAATATTGAAAATGAGAACTTTGACATGAAAGTATCAAAAAATAATAATATATTGTCTTGGCGTGCAGACCGAGTATATTTCTGATGAAAATATAACTCATACACTCCTGAAGCATTTCTACATGAATGATGCTCATTCACTCGTTCAAATGCGAGTCATGAAAGTTGCGGTAAAGGTGCTAATCATATTGAGTTCAAAGCTTATTGGACGACATTAGAACAAGGTCAAGTTGCAGATGCAGATCATATTCAAATCCTAATAACCTCGCTCCTAAATATAGTTCATAATTGTAGCAATCATGACGCTCTACAAATCAAACTTTGGTTGCGACCTCCTGTAATTATTCAGAAAGTTTTGCGCTAAATGAGCTAACTGCGAATTTAAAAAGTCTTGCGCTACATGAGCTAACTTCGATGCAAGTTGTATGATGGTACATTGAAAGAGATAGATTCGAGAATGGATCGCTAATAGTGATGTATACTACAAACTTCAGAAGAGTTACGATATCGTTATCAAGAAAGTACTTTATAAGTGAAAATCCTGCAGATTTATTCACTAAAATACGACATCTACTGAGAACGTTATGCAAGACATCAGCTCGACCATACAAGCAAATCAAAGTAACCTTGTCAGCTATAAGGAGGAGTATCGATCAAGAGGAGCAACGATCAGGGGGAGCAACGGTCAGGGGGAGCATCGATCAGGAGTACAAATTATAAAGTTGAACACACTTTGGAAAAATGTGTGCTGCACTCTTTTTCCCTTATTCAAGTTTTGTCCCACTGGGTTTTCCTGAAAAAGTTTTTAACGAGGCAGCATTATGCACGTCCAGCATCACTCAAATGACTTATTTACTTGGTTTTTATCCCATCGAGTTTTTTATTGTAAAGTTAAATGTAATTATTTTATATATGTGGTGTCCAAGAGAGAGTCTTCAAAGATAACGTGGTGATGGACCCCACATCACTTAGTTAGTAAGCAAACTAACACTTGCTTGGCAAGTTTCAGTGCCTCATGAATGCCTATAAATAGGCTTGAATACTCAATGAACCGTGCACTTGGGTTCTCATCTAAAAACTCTGTTTCGTTTCTCTGCCACACTTTACCATGCTTGTTCCCAATCTCATTTCTTCTTCACAATCTCGTTTCTTTGGTCTTTAGTTTACAACAGATTACAAATATACTGTCACATATAAGATTTGAAGCAGTTGTTTCAATATTGATTATAGGGGTAATTACAGATAAGTACACCCAACTATCACTCATTCTCACATAAGTACACCCAACTTTAAAACTTGATTTTAAAGTCACCCAATTTACATTTTGTCTCATTTAACTCTCAACGGGTTAAATCTAACATAATTTTGAGTTGAAAAGACCAAAACGCCCTCACTAATTTTTATATTATTAAATAATATAATAATTATTATTATCATAAAAATTACAAAAGAAGAAAAAAAGAAAAACTGAAAATAATTTTATGAAATTACAAAATTGCCCTCATGTCTCACCCTCATTTCTCTCTGTTTCACTTCAAGCCCTCCTCTTTTCTATGGTCGCCGGTGGAGCCACCACTCTCCGGCAAGGCTCCCCGGCGACAGTCTTTAGTTATGTTTATCGGAGCCGGTTTTGTTAGGGTGAAGCGAAGCGAGGTGAGCGATTGGGGATCTTTGAATCTTGAGAGTTTCATATTTGATTTTTCAGATCTAAAGCTTGGGTTTCCAGTGGGCTTGAGGTTCAGGAGTCGAAGATGTGGTGGGGCCAGAGGATCGTCAAATCCGACGCCGGATGAGATGATGTACAACGAAGAAGAAGATTTCCAGTTTTTCTTTTTTTCTTCTTTTGTAATTTTTATGATAATAATAATTATTATATTATTTAATAATATAAAAATTAGTGAGAGCGTTTTGGTCTTTTCAACTCATTAACCTGTTGAGAGTTAAGTGAGACAAAATGTAAATTGGGTGACTTTAAAATCAAGTTTTAAAGTTGGGTGTACTTATGTGAGAATGAGTAATAGTTGGGTGTACTTATCTGTAATTACCCCTTAATTATATTGCAGACCTGTTTGTTTGAAGTTGGGTCATTGCCAAGTCGAGCTTAAACATCATCTAACCACACCTGATGATGTGAAAGGAAAGGATATGATTCACATACAAAAGGGTGCCTCTCACATCCACACACACACAATAAACAAGTTTTTTGGCTTTAATTAGTCAAATAATAGATTGAGTTGTAGTAATATTCTCATATTCGATTAATTTAAATGCTATCAAGAAAACCTCCACAAAGCATCGATCCATGTGGTAGCCGAGAAGGAGGAGACACCACTCACATTCCATTCTCATAAAACTTATTCTAGTTAAAAAATTATTCTTATTCGATTATTTTGCAAAGAGGATTCTATGTTATAGGCTAAGAATGCTGAAGAGTAAAATCAATCCCTGACAATAGAGAAGCTATCATTTTCTCAATTATCTCCATATATTTGTAATACTTCTACAAGATTGTGTCACATTATACATATTACATTTTGATTATTGTTGGAACAAATGCCACTCTCTACATCAGTTTTGAACATGCAAACTTTTTTTCTCTCTCAATATTACTTACCTATAGTATGAGACTTTTTTCAACACATAGTCACATACTTGTGGGGTTAGAGTACAGTATATTTTCAATTTGTTGATAGGAATAGTAAATTGAGTTGACTATGAAATTAATAAAAGTATATTAATTTGAGGCATTCAATTTTTCCAAAATTATTAGTCTTGTATATTAAATCTGTACGCAGAAATTAAAAACAACTGCCAAATCTCTTAAATGGTCTCTCTTGTAGCATATGCACCATTCTATTAAACATAGTAAGGGGCTTTATTTTGAATGAGCAACAAATTAATCTCACCTAATTTAAGACTTAGGTCAATTTTTTATATTAATTTAACTCAAACAAAAATGATTCAAAAGATCTCACACACCGTTCTTATATTTGAGTTAGTGTGGTGAAAAATATCACTTAATTAGGGTGTGAATTTAAAACTGTTCGATGGATATATGAAATAAATAATTAAGATTAATATAAATTGTTGATAATAAATTAAATTAAGCTCACCAAAAATTACATATTTTCACTCAAATATAATTTAATGTTGTATTTCTATTTTGCTAATGAAATTAGTTTTTAGTTTGCACAACATGTGTGATTTTGATCATAGTAATCCAAATTATTATAAACAAAAATATGCTTTTGTTCTTAAAATTAGCATTATTGATTGAGAACTCATATTTGAAGAAAAGCTTAATTGAGAAGACTATTAGATTATTTATAAGCGATTGAGAAGACTAAAATGAGATCGATTTCATAATGTTGTGTATCTTTTAAAACTCAGGCACGCACATGATATTATCAGTTAAAATTTGGCAGTTCGATTTCGCCACCACAATATTCGCCACAAGCCATCTCGTCTCCACAAAAACTACGATGACGATTCGAACTTTGGTGATTTTTCTCACAAATCGTCTCGCCTCCGGCGAGAACCACAATGGAATCTTAAGGTTCTCGTTTTTCTTCGAGCAAAAAAAATTCAGTAAATTTTTAAAATGTATACACCCAATTACAAACGGATGGACAAATGTGAATGTGCAAACTTGTTGATGTGCTACTGTTGTGGAATGCAGATAGTTTTCCAATTTAATAACAACCATAATTATGTGTATTAAATCAATCATTACTATAATTATCAATTCACTAACTATTATAATTACCATAATTATATATTAATTCAACAAAAAACATATTCAATAAATAATTAATATTATGGTAAACAATATAAAATTAAAATTAAACATACATTAATTAATTTTATAATTACCAAACACAACGAAGACTTTATACTTAGAACACTAAAAATATTATAACAAAATAATTAGAAACTTATATAAAAACTTGGGAAAGTGCCCTCTCAAGGTGAAAAGTTAAGATCTTTTCAAAACACTCAGAAAATTTATACCAAAACATTCAAAGCTTTTGCCAGAAGTTGGAAAGTAAAACCTTAGAACATGTCCAAAACATTCAAGAACTTATACCATACAGTCGAAAGTTTATACCAAAACACCAAGGACTCAATATCTCACTTAGACTTTATACTAAAACACTGAAAGCCTTATAACAAAATAATTAGAAAATTATATAAAAACAGTGGGAAAGTGTTCTCTTAAGGTGAAAAGTCATGATCTTTTCAAAACACTCAAAATATTTATAACAAAACATTCAAAACCTTTGGCAGAACAGTTGGAAAGTAAAACCTTAGTGGAAAAAGTCGAGACATGTCCAAAACATTCAAGAACTTATATCATACAGTCGAAACCTTATACCAAAACACCGAGTACTCAATACCTCACTTAGTTTCAACTAAAGAGAGTTCTTGGGTGATTAGAACACCATGCTTTAGTATAAGATCTTGACTGTATAATACATGTTCTTGCGCGATTGGTCAAATTGTAGATATTAAAGACCTCATACCAAACAAACGAGACTTTGTACTAGACAGAGAATACTCTATAATGACATAATTATATATTTCATTAGTTTAATTATAAATTTAATCAGGATAAATTTTTATTATCTAACTTTGTGATAAACATATATTGAATATGCAATTATGACAGTTAATAAATTAATAACTACATACGTTTCACATCAGTACCCCAATTTAATACGCATCCACCTCAACTCGTTACATGTCGTCTGAATTTGAGTGTCCCTCCCGTCCAACAGACCTCCTCACGTTCACATTGTTCGCATTGAGTCCCCGTGTGTACATGATCCCCCTTTCTCTATATATATGTTTTAATATTTTAGTGCACATGGATTGAAACAACGACTTGTTCATATACGCTCCTTTAAAATGTATAAGGAATATAAAGTATGAGCAATTAGTCAAAATTTAAATTATTTTTGATAGATCTTAAATGTGTATCAGTTATACCATTAGTTATTGCAACTAAATTGTGAGGTTGGCTCCATTTACTGAAAATTGAATAAAAGTATTCTTTTGAAATCAAATTACGAAGAAGAAGAGAGAAAGGAAATATGTCACAAAGTAGTTTTAATTTTTCAATTTGTTATTTGAAAAAACAAATGTAATCTTGAACTATAAGTTAAGTTTGTTATTTAATGGAGTGTACAACGACCATTTCATATTTATTGAGTACTTGTATTATTTGAAAATTGTATTGTGAGAATATTTTGGACTTTTTATCTATCAATTATGTCATACTTAACTAAAAAACAGTCAGAGTATCTATAATAAAAATAACTTTTAAAGTTTGAATAATAAATTTGAAACTACCAAATTTGAGTACAATGATATGTAATTATCCTTTGATCAAATTCACACCGTTGAATAATTTGATTCTAAAAATTGTTCTCTTATTTTGAGGTTGCGAGAAAAAAAAATAAAAACAAGGGATAATTTCACATAACACCACCTAGAATGGGCAGATTCTCACATAACACCCCACTTAATATTTCTTTCTCATCAGCGCCCCCTTGGTGTAACATTTTTCTCACTTTACCCCCTCTCCGTTAAAGTTTAGCTAACTCTGTTAAAATTTGAGGTAAAAAGACTAAAATTCCCCTACTTGTATTTTAAATTTAAATTTATGTCATTCTCTTTCTCTCTCTCCCTCCCTCCCTTTCCTCTGGAACCACACATATCAGCTACAACTGCTCAATTCCCTAGTTGTGTTTTAAATTGAAATGAACGTGGAAATGGGATTGTGATCAAAACCTAGTAAATCAAATGGTAAAATTTGAGTTCACCCATTCATGAAAATGATGTCTCTCATGAATTAGAGAAGGAAGAGAGAAAAAATTTCACAATTGAAGCAAAATCTCTGAACCCATCACTCATTTTCCTCGCAATCACTCAAAACTCACTACTCTTTTTTATATTTCCTTACACATAAGAATTATGTCAATTGTACAATTAAACCAAGAACAGAAAATTATCCGATTCATGAAAATGGTGACCCTCACGAGTCAATGAATGAAGATTGCACAATTGGAGCAAAATATCTTAACCCATTACTCACTTTCCTCTCAAAAATTACAAATTTTTGTTCTCCTGCACGTAGCAATGTCAATTGTACAATTAAAAAAAGTTATATGAAAAACCTCAAAAGGCAAAAATTCTCCAATTCATGAATTAATAAAGGGAGGGAGACAAAATTGCACAATTAGAGCAAAAGTTCCTCAAACCATCACTCAAATCCCTCTCAAACTCAAAAAATCACAACCTTTTAATTTCCACCTCGGGAGATGTGACCGCTAAAGGGGGAGGAGTTGAGGCTCGCGACATCTCTCGGCGAAGGGCGCAAGTAAAACCCCTTCTCGGCGATGGCCCTCTCCTCCTCCGAGCTCCCAGAGCTCCGGGCAAACGAGTATCCGCTCAGAGGCTTCCCGAGGCTCTCAATCACCAGTTTCAGAAAGTTGAGGACGCTCAGAGACAGGATCTTGGCGGCAGTGCCGCCGCCGAAGTAGAGGGTGTTGATGATAAAGCTTCTTTTGAAGTGGTGGGGCGACGCTCATAAAGTTTGAAACTTTGCTTCTTGGGTGTAATTCTAATGGGCGGGATTGAGCTCCGTCACAGTGGGGACGGTTTGTATTTGTGAAAATTTAAAACACAACTAGGGAATTAAGTACTTGGAGCTGATATTTCTAATTTCGGAGGAGCGAGAGTGAGCGAGAGCGGGAGAGAGAGAGAGAGAGAGAGAGAGAGAGAGAGAGAGAGAGAGACTGACATTAATTGAAAATTAAAATGCGAGTATAGGCATTTTAGTTTTTAAATGGAATCTAATGGAGAGAAGGCAAAGTAAGAAAGATGTCAAACTAATTGAGCGCCGATGAGAATTTTTTTTAAGGGGTGTTATGTGAAAATCTACCGATTTTAAAGGGAAAATTCTAGATGGATACCTCTGGTTATGTCACATTATCACATGATATACTCTAAAAAATTTTGTATCAGGGTGACTACCCTAACATCTCATTTGTCTCACTGTTACTCATTTCGTCCAATTCCGTTAGATTTTAACATTTTTGACATGTGAATTGATTAAAATACCCTTAAGGGGTAAATGAGTAATTATAATTGGAATGAAAAGACTAAAATGCCCTCACATATTCATCTAATTTTCAAACGCATGCCACTCCCTCCTCTCTTGTCTCTGCACAACCTCCGGCCTCCGACGACCTTGTCTCTAGCGTCCAGTCGTCTTTAGTCTCGCTCCGATGGTCTCCAACACCTCCAGCATCGCCTCCGGCCTCCTCCAGCGTCTCCGTGTGGTGGTCGGCTTTAGCTTGCCGGAAAAAATGGTGGCCTCCTCACAACCCTCGCCACTGCCATCTCCAAGTCCCTCAAGCTCTCCAACCTCCTCTCCGACTCTGGTGGTGACGTTGTTGGACTCGTTCTTTGACATCGAGGCCACACTCGCCGGAATGAGGCGCCGGAGAGAATACCACCGCCAGAAAAATATCGTGGGTCGGTTGTTGTTGTTATTTTCAATCTGGTACGACGTTGTTGCTCTGTTCTTGTCTTCGTCGAAAACAGAGAGCGTTCTCCCGGGGGGGGGGGGGTCGAGAATACTGGCGCCTCATTTCGACGAGTGTGGACTCGATGTCAAAGAACGAGTCCAACAACCTTGCCATTGGAGTCGGAGAGGAGGTCGGAGAGCTTGAGGGACTCAGAGATGACAGTGGCGAGGGTGGTGAAGAAGTCACAATTTTTTCCGGCAAACTAAGGCCGACCACCACACAGAGACGTTGGAGGAGGCCGGAGGCGATTCTGGAGGTGTGGGAGACCATCGGAGCGAGGTTAAAGACGACTGGAGGCTGGAGACAAGGCCGTCGGAGGCCGGAGGTCATGCAGAGACAAGAGAGGAGGGAGTGACATGAGTTTGAAAATTAGATGAATAGGTGAGGGCATTTTAGTCTTTTCATTTCAATTATAATAACTAATTTACCCCTTAAGGGTATTTTAGTCATTTCACATGTAAAAAATGTTAAAAACTAACATAATTGGACGGATTGAGTAACGGTGGGACAAATGAAATGATAGGGTAGTCATCTTGATACGAAATATTCTAAAGTATGTCATGTGATAATGTGACATAACCAAAACTATCTATATAAAATTTTCCCTATTTTAAATTATGGTTTGTGCAATTATGGTTAAAAGAAATGAGTTATTCAAAAGTGAGGAAAAAGAACAAAGGGTGGGATGCGACGATGGGCAGAAATCAAATCAAAGTCATTTTCAGATGGAGTGCCACTTGCTCAAGTAGTCGCTTTGCTCTCCAACACAAATTCAAACACATACTCAAGCCTTGAACAATCTTCTCCAGTTGATGACGCCAATGGCGCTACACTCATCCTCACAATCCCACCACACCCCTTTCCAAATCTTCATTCTTTCTCTTCATCTACTATAGCCCACAATCTCAAAACCCTAGAGCCCCCCCAATTTTCGATACAATTTCAACTGTGTCCAAGTACCATCTCTTTATTAGCAGTTTTTGGTGCTAAATTTGTTTCATTTCGATAGAAATGGCACTTGGGTATTCGATTTTGGGTTACCCATCACTTGAATCGGGCGTGAAGTCTTCTTCATCTCTTGCGCGTCACAACCGCTTGGGGACGAAGGTTTGTTTGGGGAATAATCGCTCTCCGAGTTGGGTTTTGGCGAATTGCATGCGACCCTGCGAAATTGGGGTGTTTATGAACAGTGGGTTAGAGAGGAAATGTGCTGTTTTTGGTGTTAGAGCCCGAGCTGTAGTTGGAGATGGTGGGGAAATGGGTGCTGAGAGTAGTGCTACTGCTACTTCAGGTTCAAATGTTGACATTGTTAGACTTTTGTTGAAGAGTGGGATGGTTTTGGGAGCTATGGCTTGTGGGGTTTTGGTTTTTGGGTGTGTTAAAGCTTTTGCTGTTGAAGGCGTTGTCAATGAAACACATGGGGTTATTGGGCAGAGAGCATTGATGTTGAGGAATTCTTGGCCTAAGTTTTTGGAGCTGTTTCGAGTGTTTAGGGAGCAGGGTTTGATATTGGCAGCCCTTTTGGGTCTTTCAGCTTTTTTCTCAATGGCTGAAACTTCAATTACCACACTTTGGCCATGGAAGGTATACATTTCTTGCTGCTAAGTCTGGTGTTTCTGTATTTGATCTTCAGTTTAATGAGATTGCATTCATTTACAATCTGAAATTGAGGGCAGTTTCCTATGACTCCATTCCTTGTATATCTTATAAATTGAATTTTTTAGCTTGTGAAAAAAGGAATTTTAGATTGGTATGTGTGGCAGATAGGTTAATAGCATTCGTTTTATGTATCAAACATGTAAACCTTTCATTTATTTTTATGAATCGTACTGTCTCCAATAAGGGGGATTATGACAGATACATTTCCTATTTATCTCTATCAGATACGTGAGTTAGCTGAGAAAGAGTCTGAAAACGGTGTTTTCAAATTGCTGCGGAAGGATGTTACTCGGTTCCTGACAACAATCCTTATTGGCACCACGTACTGCCTTTGCTTTGCTATCATCATAAATTAATTAATTTATTTCCATCTTGAATATGAAAGTTATTCTTATTTTAGATTCTGTTTATGTGGCTAGTGTGGTGAACATTGCAGCAACTGCATTAGTCACAGAGGCAGCAACAACAATATTTGGTGAAGCCGGTGTTAGTGCAGCAACTGGTGTAATGACGGTATGTATACATTTCTTTTTATCATCAATTGAGGAACTGGCTGGAATAGTGAAAAAGCTGGAGCTCAAAAAATAGGTTTAATTCCCCAACCTCAGAGAATGCTAGATCGTATTGAAGTATTATTTCATGCAGAAAATAAAATTAAGTTCTTCAGTGTTTGTCAATAGTCAATACTTAGTCTTACAACCCTGTATCATTGATATTCTTATGCTAATGGTATGAGCATCCATAATAACTGTGAAAATCACATTTGCATGAATTTGCAAAAGAATATAAAAGCTTGTTCATGTATGAGTTTTATTGTATACCTAATTAGTAATGCATCTATTGATATATGGCTGAAATAATAATTTATATTATGCATCCTGGATACCATCACTCACTTGCACATGCATTGGATGGTCAACAACAGTTTGTGGGGGTGAATGGCTACCATTAGATTTATAGATGTTTGTAGCCATTGGTTACTATGTCTTTGGTTTCCATAGATATCAGTTTAGAAATATTTAAAAGAAAAGACTAGAGCACATGGCTCCCACCATTGCCGTGTCTAGGTAGTCATATATGTAATATGTATATAAGTCGGAGGCAACATATATTCTTGGTCATAAGTCGCTAAAGTCAAATCATTCTAATGTCTGAGCGGATATTATTCATATAGAAATAGGCTACAACTTACTGGGATTATTAAAATCTTGAGTATCTTGGCGGGTAATATGTTAATAATCATACATGCAATAGACTTGAACTTGTGAGGGTAAGCTATTATCTTAAGTCTTAATGGATGTGGAGTATCTGGAATTGCATATGTCAAGCCTCGGAATACTGTAACAAGTGGTGTTTAAACCTCATTTTAGTAATCATTTATGTTCGGTGCATTTTCTTTCTTTAAGGGTAGCACTTCTTATGTGCATATAAGTAAGACCAGAGATGGTTCATTTCAATGTAGTATTCTCAAATCTGAAATATCAGCTTTTGTATTTAAGAAGGGTGAGTGATTGTATAAGCAAAGTGTTAAAGGAAATGATGTTTTATCCTTAACTTATCTATTTCGTTTACTTGAAGGAACAGTAGTTCCTAATCTCTATATTTCTTATTTATTGTCTTTCCTATTCCCAGTGTAGGTCAATACAGTGTATACAGAGGTTCTTCTCTTGTACTTGTATATAAATTATATCTATACTTTTATATTTCAATAGAAAGAATTATGCTCTAGGGAACCTAATTGGCTGGTTGGCAATAGTTCATTAGTAACAATTCAGGAAACCTACTTTAATTTCATATGCTGTGTTCTGTTTTGGTTCTTAAAAAAGGGCATATAATGTCTTTCTGTGGCAGGTGCAGTTGTAAAAATAAGCAAAAGTATCTTGTTATTTACTTTGTTTCCAGAAGTTAATTATATGTTCCTCCGTACTAGGTTGCTATATTGCTCCTCACAGAAATTACTCCAAAAAGTGTAGCTGTTCACAACGCAACAGAAGTTGCCCGGTTTGTGGTAAGTTTTTAGGCTATTTTCATGTTTGGATACAGCTAAAACATCACTTGAAAGCTTAGCTTAAATGTTCCTTGTTTTCCTTGCAAGGCAATGACTCTTACTCACACAGCTTTCTAAACCCTTTTCATTTTTAGCTGATGTGTTTACTACAATTGAACTTTATTTGACAAATATTGCTTGTAATGGCTCTAGGTCAGGCCAGTAGCATGGCTTTCCTTGATATTATATCCTGTTGGAAGAGTTGCTACATATTTGTCAATGGGAATGCTAAAAATGCTTGGTTTGAAAGGGATAAGGTAGGACTAATCATAACTCGCTCATTCTATTTTTGTTATTCTTGCTTCTTTCAAGGTTTTTTTGGGTGTGGTAGATATCGTCATTTTTACTATTCCTTCTGAATGTGCTATAATACAACTCATATTTACATATCGAATTAGTCAACTGAGTGCCTAAGTAATATTATGCCAATATTGATATGAATGCAAATACTTTTCACGTATCGTTCTTTTTTTTGGGGAAGGACGCACATCATAATTTCATTGAATTTATGATTAAGATACAATGTGGTTAGAGTAGCTTGTTGGACCTTGGTGCTAATTCAGCTGCTTGTGGCAAGCAAACGGGATCTTATCCTTCCTCTGCTAATATGAAAATGTTACTTTATGCGACAATTTATTAGTGCTGAAACATTTAAATTAAAGTTAATGCTGTACTTGTTGCCAATGCATAGAAATAGTTTTTGAACGTTTCTATTAACTTTATATATCTTTTATTTTTAGTGAACCCTATGTTACTGAAGATGAGTTGAAGCTAATGTTACGAGGGGCAGAACTTAGTGGGGCGATAGAGGAGGAAGAACAGGTAATGCACTGTATTAATTCTGTTGACATCTTGTTGTGTTCATTTTATGAGGTTGGATATGAATGAGCCACATGATGCAAGTTCTGAATGCTACTTGTCAAGAAACTTGATCTATATTGTTCATGTTACAAATCCATAATTAATGCATTAAGTTGTTTGATACGGTCCCACACTTTGGATCAGGTTATGGGTCTTGTGCTTGATAGGTGGGTTCGTTCAAGAGAACACCAATCTCCAAGATAACCTTTTGACTCAAAATATTCAATAATTTATTCCATGGTACCCGCAGGTATTTATAACATGCTTGAACCCTTAATCCAACTAACAAACTAATACCAATATTAAAAGGACTCTAACCCAAAATAATCATAATCCCAAACTAATACAATTACTAAAAGGTTTCAAACGAGGTTTGTCTAATAGGAATAGGATTCCTATCATTGTTGTATTAAATTAGTGTTATCTAGGACTATCATGGTTAGTACCATCTACGTAGACATTTTTTTCTTGTTGAAATTAAATACAGGATTGAAATGGTGCACCATTTCAAATTTGATTAAGAATAATATTTAATGACATGATATTATATATTTTATACAAAGACTATTTCAAAGAAAAAAAGAAAAAAAATGATAAACTACTTTTTATACAACTTTTATGAACAAGGTAGATATCGGGTTCTTGTGACTTGGTTGAAGTCCCGAAACAACCTCAATACAAAAGGCAGAGGGCTGCATACATAGAGAAGTCTCTCCCCAGATCCCACAAAGGGGAAACCTTTATGCACTGAGCTGCCCTTTGTTATCAACAAGTAAAATAAGCTCACTAAGAGGGGCTCCTCTCTCAAAGTTGGTGAATTGTTGTTTCTTGGCAAAGGCGGTGATGAGAATGATGGGAGCAACTTGAATGTCACTGAGGTGGCTGAAGTGGGAATAGATATAATAGCTCACGAGTTGAAAACCAATGAGAACTGTGGGGAATGATATCTGTTTAAAGAAATTAGAGTTGTTTTCTACATCTGTTTCTCAGTGCTCTCTCCCTCTCTCTGACTGGAGTAGAGAGTCATTAGTTACTGATAAGTTTAGAAGAGATCAAATAAATTGGTTTGTTTTTTGTGCAAGGATCCAGTGTTATTGCTTGTTATGGTGGATTGTTTCAATCGATGTTTGCTTATTATGCATGCAATTCGTTTGAAACACTACTTAATGACCAAAACTATCTGAAATTCAACAACACAGTAAATGAAATGAAAAGGATATCTATTTGTTTGTTTCTTTTTTATCAATGTTCGATTGGACCAGAGATCGACACTTTTGTCTTATGAATGAGCCAGCTACGTTCTTTCCTCTAGAGGTCAATAAATTTACTACAAAACCAATGCATGTCATGTAAAGATAAAAAGTTTCTCAAGGGGAATTTTTGTATGAAGAGCTTTTTAGAATTATATGATATGGGCATGGGCATATGTATGAAGGGCCATTTTCTGATAAATGGTCATTTAGAGCTATGACACAAATACTGACTGCTTTGAGAATAACTCCTGATGTATGAGCACTACAGCTCTCATTGGATGTGTTTTGGATTTTCTTGATTTAGTCACATTAAAGCATATAAAGTAGCAGTACCAAGTCCTGTGTATACACACTCTAAGATAAGAGTTCGGATATTTTCCTGCTGAAGTCACCTTATAGCCATCCATCCATGGGGTTTAGCAGTACGTGGTACTACCTCACTTGATATGCCCTTGACCTTTAATTTATGTTTCTATTATTAATTACAACATATTATCTCGTCGAATTAAGCTTCAAAGTTTCAACATCTTGTTCCTGTTTGTTTCTTGGTTATGCTTCTCTTAATGTGTCATTCCATGCAGGACATGATTGAAAATGTCTTAGAGATAAAAGATACACATGTAAGAGAAGTGATGACACCTCTCGTTGATGTAGTTGCAATTGATGCCAGTGCGACCCTTGTAGATTTCCACGATCTTTGGGTTACTCATCAGTATTCTAGGTTAGCTTAAAGTCCTATTGCATCGTCAATCTGGTCTTCATTCTGTCACGTAATGCAATAGTTTGTTGGAATATTTACAGGGTGCCCGTATTTGAGCAGCGCGTTGATAATATAGCGGGTATTGCATATGCAATGGATCTCTTAGATTATGTTCCAAAGGTCAGACCAATTGCAATCCTATTCAACCTGCTACAGGGTTATATATGCTTTATTTATTTATTTATTGTGTGGAGTCTCATAGTGTGCAGAATTATAACATGTTTGATTTTGAAGGGTGAGCTGTTAGAAAGCACTACTGTTGGAGATATGGCTCACAAACCTGCATACTTTGTGCCTGGTAATGCTTTGCTTCAGTGTCTGTCTTAAGGTTTGGTGCTGTGGTTTGAACATTTACGCATGGCAGTTTCTTGGTCTTTTTATGCTACTATTTTGAATCCTTAGACTTCAAAGATATGTACCCAGCGTGGCCAGTTCAAGTTAGAAATCCCAGATAAAAGCTTAAATTCGTAGTGCGATCTCATGGATTTTCAACATTTATAAATAAAAGTTTCTTGTCATCAATCCGTATGTTGCAAACTTTTCAATTTTAAGTTAACCTTGATTAGTGATCCAAATTTAGACAATGTCCTCCTGTAGACAGCTTATTAAGAAACTCATATCATTGATAGTTTGGTCTTTTAGCTAAGATCGACCAGCTTATTCAATATATATGCTCTGAGGCAAGAGAATATGATATGTGGAACTGAACTTTAGATCTCCTATCCACACTCCTGGTAAACTTCTAAGTGTCCGTTTCTTACTTACCAGTTAGTAGTTATGCAGAAAAATCATCGGAATTCACATCATTATACTACCAGATGGCCTGAAGTTCTGTTCTGCATTAAATTCTACGACGTATTTAATCATTATACACATTGTCTGAGAAGTCAGGATGAACAATCATACAATTTATTTTGCAGATTCAATGTCAGTCTGGAATCTTCTTAGAGAATTCCGCATAAGGAAGGTTCACATGGCTGTTGTTCTAAACGAATATGGTGGAACTATAGGAGTATGTACACACCCTTGTTTCTGAATCTTACTCATTCAGAACATCTGCTTCTTCTTTTTCCTGTACTTGACAAAACAATTAATAGATTCTTTGAATCCTTAGCCATGAATTCAAAGTCAGATGTTAAGGAAACTAGAACCTCTTGGAAAAGTAGAAGTGGCAGCTACACTTCAATGAATGCTACTCTTTGGCATTCATGTTTTGGATTTTAACAAGAAAATTTGAACACTGCAAATTTCATGTTTTGGATGTATCTATGTTGGTCATCCTAGCTTAGCAAACAAATTGAAATCAATGTTGTTTTGATGTCTCAATGACTTATGAATAGTTGAATGCCACCTATACCAACTTATATAATTATTCATGAGTTTAAAGGATATTATTGGGCTTCACAAGTTCATCTTTCTTTTGGTTGATTGGCTGTCGATTTTCTCCCAGCATCTCTTGTTATCTTGAATTTGGTTCACTTGCTACAGATTAATGAGTATTTAGCAAATAACATCCAGCAACCTTAAATAAGGTTTAAAATTGCGGAAATGAACTTTGAGGCGTTTTTCCTTAGCAATGTGAGGCGTAAGCCTCAGTGATAAGATAAAAATATATATATATATATTATCTCTTTCAATTTTATGTCAAACAACAAGTAATTTTGTAATAAGAATAATTAATAAATAAATCAAAACAGCAAAAAATAAAAACATAAACAACATTAAAAAAAACTCAAATATAAAACTTTCTTAAAAAGCCCATAGTGGGCTTTTAAAAATTTAAATTTTAGCCTACAATTTGAGACGAAAGCCTCGACCGCCTCAATACCTAAGGCGCGAGGCGTAAGCCTTGACGGAGACGAGGCGTTATCCTCGGTACACAGATGAGAGGCGTAGCGTCAAAGGCTGTTTTCGACAGCCTCACCTTGAGGCTCGCCTCAAGGCGTAAGCCTCAATAGTTTTTTTAAACTATGACCTTAATCTCATTTTGCATTCCGTCTTTTTATTCTTTATTATTTAATTTCTAACCCGTTTCCTTAATTCTTGCTTTCTTATCTTTTTGGATGAAGCAGATAGTAACCTTGGAAGATGTGGTGGAGGAAATTGTTGGTGAAATCTTTGATGAAAATGATTCAACAGTAAGACTCACGAAACGGTTGTGTGCAGCAACATTTTTGTTTTATTCACCTCAATACAACTTTAAAAAGTTCAAAATATTCCTCGGTAATAATCATATTGACCGACACACTGAACACATCAGTTACTGTCACTTGCATCTCTTAATAAGGGGATAGAAAATTTCCGTATTATATGGTTTGCTTGCTTGTAAATACAATAATGTCTTCCCCATAATTAAGTGACTTCAGTAACTGAACTGAACATTTGAATGTTAGTTTCTGACAATTATTTTCGTGCATAATTATAACGTAGGCTTAAAATTAAAATGATTGGTTTGTTGGTTTTATAAAGGAGGAAATCCAGAAGAAAACTGGGTATGTGGTGATGCGAGCTGAGGGAATATATGATGTGGATGCTAATACATCTATTGATCAACTCTCTGAAGATCTCAATATCAAGATGCCTGAGGTATATTCCCTCCTTTTTAGTATCACTGATTGCATGTTTGGAGAATAAACATCCCGACTCATGTTCCCTCATCGCTTTCCATTTCTGTTTCTCACAGGGCCATCAGTATGAGACGGTATCAGGTTACATATGCGAAGCATTTGGGTATATCCCAAGGACCGGTGAGAGTGTGAAAGTGGTTCTGGAAAAGGAAAGTCAAGATGAAAATGATGAAGCCCGGGAATCTGAATCTGACCAAAAAGAAGCTCCAGAAGAAAAACATCAAGTTTACAAATTGGAGGTATGATTTTCTCCTCTTTTCACGGCCAAAAGTCCCCCCCCCCCAACTTAGCGGAGGGAAAATGCGTTTTGTTTGGACAATATTGCGAGTTAATGTTCTTCAAATAGTTACCGATTCCTCTAGAGAATTTACAGTTGTCCATAAAATGGCGTCATTTGTGCAGATATTAGCAGGAAATGCGAGAAAGGTGAGTGCTGTTAGGTTTGAGCGAGTAAGCAACGGTGAAGCAATATCAGATGCGAAAGAGGTCGGTCGCACGATCCCCAAAATCATGAGAAGGAGATGGAATAATGACTCGGACTCCGACACAGACGGTGTTGACGACGATGACCAGAAAATACCCGGTGATGATCTCTTCGACAGTGCTGTACTTACTGAAAATGATCATGATGTCAAAAGAGAACACTAGTTACACACTTTGTTTCACTCCCATTCTTGCAGAAACATAGAGGCAAAAAAACAAACAAATAAAGGCTACAAATGTAAAATTAAAAAAAAAATCATAGATGAAGAATGATTTGATTACATCACTACACTGATCTGTGAACTTAACCTATTATTTTTGTGTGGCAATGAATGTTGAATTTCACATGATGGTGCAACCAGTTGGCTGAGGATCATACACAACAGTGTACATTTCAAGCTGAGGCTGATGTTGAGGTTGGTGATAATAACTTTGTGTCCAAGCAACCGCCTTTTCAGGTTCTTTCTTCTTTTCGGGCTCTTTCTTCTTTTCGGGCTGTTTCGGTTTCATCTCTTGTACGCTGATCAAGGTGGCGTGTTGACAAACCTTCTTCCTCAGAGCACCGGTCAGCTCAGCTGCATCGATTCTGTCTCCGATCAACACTATCTCATTCCCTTGTACCGACACTGTGTCAACACCATCTGCAATAGCAGCTACCTTCATGGCTTTGGTCCTGCATTTCTTGCAGCTCATTTGCACCTCAATCACTATTTCTTGCTGCACAAGCAACAAACCAACATCATCATCATCCATACCTCAAACATATAAGTATATCACAAATTGCTTGCTTGCTTGCTTACCTTCATGGAGTTGTCTTTGTGGCTGTGTTTAGTACTGAGAATGGAGAAGATGATGCTTACACTTTATAGATTGTATGTATGTAACATGTCAAGTAGGTAACTAGAGCTAATTACGTTTCAGGATTTAATTGCAGATCCACTTTTCAAGGGTCCAACTTCACTACATTCTTTGATCATGGCTACTCCTTTTTCTTGATTCTGTACGGGTCAACCATTAAACAATAAGGTCAGTTTTAAGTATTAGTCAATGGCTCACAATTGTCAACCCCAACTTGATCTCAGTTCATCACCCATCATTAAATGCATTCACACAAGCAATGCTCTGGTTCTATTTTGTGTTGACACATTCTTCACATGTTAACCTTGAATTCTTAATTTTGATTATCAAATATAATTTTGATGTTTAACAACTTAAATAAGATAATGATAATTTTCCATTTAATATGTCATTTTTAGAATAATTACAAATCTTCCCTCCAACAAAAAATCTCACCCTGCCACTCCCAGTGAGATTACATACTCACTAGATTTGTGAGTACAAAATACAAATTTTTACTCAAATTCGAGTTCATAATTTTTTATGAGTTGTGGCATTTTTAAGGGGGAAGTTCATTGAATTTTTGTTCATAAGAGATTGTAATTGAATGTTTAATCAAATAGATTTTATTGAATTGTAACACTCGATCTTTATGAATTCCAATATTTTAAATGGAATTAAGAGTTTAAAACTTGCCATAGTTTAGTAAATCGAAACTACTTCTTTTATCCACAAGTGTGTACCAACAGAATATTAAATTTATAACAACAGTTTAAAACACACCTTTATGTAACAAATGGTCTAATATTGTCATTTGATTTCCATTTATAATGTGGTTCGACAAAGATTGGGAGACAGGGACCCGAAACATTTTTGAAAAATAATAGTAGACTTGAATTCGAATCTTTTGAACGTAAGCTCAAGTGCTTAACTAGCTGGTCAAACAATCTTAGTCAAATTGCAACGGAAGAATATTATATATTAAAATTATTTCATACAATAAGTTAGAGCATATTTATTTTAGAAATACAATATGACGATTACAAATTAACAAATATGAAATTTCATATAATTATTTAGACGGTGTTAGAGTATCTGAAAGATGTAAATTTGTTTATCAGGTTAAATAACAATTTGAGTCTTTACCTATTCAGCATGAGCTTTTATGTAGACTGAATTTTTAACGAGTGTAAATAAACAATTCTAGCCTCAAACTTGATCTCTATTCATCATGTCTGAGCTTGAATTTATTCTCTAAGATGACATGACACATTCTCCTCATGTTATGCTTGAATTCTTAAATTTGATTACCAAATATAAATTTGATATTTAAGAATTCAATTATATGATGTTACTAATTAAAGTTGAGCTAAATTTTCAAAATAGATAAACTACCATCATCAAACACACTAAATAGTCAAATCATTTATATTTTAACAATTCGAGTTGGATACAACCGAATACTAAACACTCTTAATTGAAGTGATAATTTTATGATATTGACAGTCCATTTAAATAAATTAGAAGGATAATTTATGTTCACTACGGTGTGATATAACACTCTTTCAGTCACTATGGTGTATTATTTTAAGAGTCAACTCAATACTGAGAAGTTTCATCAAGAGTCACCGTGCCTAACATAATTTCATAAAGGGTCACCATATTACCCCTCTTCAATCCTTTTTAGTTAATTCATTAATTAGTTCTACCGGTTTGTAGTGGATCGAAGAATAATCGAAATTAATTCAAAATATGGTCGGTCTAACCGACTCAATTTTGGTTGAATGAAGTCATCTTCTTCCTCAATGACTTCATTCAGTCTGACTCCCCAATTGACCGTCGATGAAAAATCGCGTCACCAGAGCTATGAATGGTGGGCAGAAGAGGTTGCTCCGAGATTGATCTCGGTTTTGAACAGTTGCCGACACAATTTTTGGGGTGAAAGGTGGAGTCGAACCCAAATCGACGATCGTCAACACGATTTTCCATCAACGGTCGATGGGGGAGTCAGACTTGGACAACTCCATTCCCTTCTCCGACAAGTCTCCAATCACGGTGCCACCATACATGGCAACACCATCGAGGCTAAATTGACAAAAATTGACCAAAAAAATCATCAAAAGAAATGAGCAAATCCACGCTTTTAGGGCTCTACACCGTCGAGGTTTATATCGGGAGGTCAAGTTTGCTCCGTCAGGGACTGGATAAGAAGGCCGCAGAGACTCCATTGAAACTCGTTCTCAGTAAGTCTGTGGACGATGGTGGTGGTGGAATCAGAACTCTGCATGATGTGAATCATATCTGTTGATTCATTTGAATTTTGACTGATAAATCAATAATCTGAGCTCAATTCACGAATTCTCAATCCCTAATTGTCGTCAATCGCCAGCGATTATGTTGGCAACGACGTGAACCCGGACTTGAGGGTAGGGATCGATCCCCTTTCAACCTCGTCGTCATCCTCCCTAGGACCGAAGCTCAACCGTTATGCCGCCTCTCCTCCTCGATCACCATCACCATCTCCAGAGAAGTAGACTTGGACGAAGAAGGCAAGCTTAAGTTCAACGTTCATTTCTATCTAATTCACTCGCATTGGAGGGCAAGACCCAGAACGAAGAAGAAGAACGTTGTTCTACGTTTTATTTTTTATTTTTAATATAATAAGGGTAGATTGAGTATTTTTAAAAATAATTGGTCTCATTACGTTAGTTTTAACAGAGTTAGGGTGACGGTACTTAAAATAGTACACCGTAGTGACGTGAAATGATATTACACCGCACCGTACTGAACATGAATTATCCTGCGAAATGAGTTTGTCTAATTGGTATACTTGACATTAATTACCAATATTAAAATATTATACATGCCGTTAAGTGAAGAATTTAAATATTTAACAACTTAACTAAGTTAACATTAACCATACTTTTTCAGTTACTAATAGAAGTAATTGATAGCTCAATGACACAAGGTTGAATCAGTTCGGCGATACTAACACATAGTTTTGGGGAGATACACAAAGTAGATAAAAATTGATGAGGTCTATGTCATGGTTCCCCATTTATTATAATTTAAAATTTTAATCATTAATCTTATAAAATTATGTCTTGATTATGACATTTTAATATTTAATTATTGAGCTTTCGCTGCAAAACTCAACCATCACAATCCATTGATGGACATAACCTTGGGTTTCATGTTGTTTGTAATCAAGAACTATGTCATTTGACGAGCGGCTATAACGTTAACATAATCAAACATGAAACTCGTTAAATGGTTGTTTGAAAATTACATTTTTGCCATTTGAGACAATGATGTGAATTGCCAATTTAGCAATTAAATAGGAAATTAAGCATAGGCACATCTTTAATTGTCATACCGGCCAGTGAAAATCACTCAGTTTGTTATTTGATTATAATATTTATATTGAATGGAAAACATTTTGTCCTCTACTAACAAAAAAAAATAGTTGAGGAATACATTCAATACAGAGCTCTCTCGTAGTATAAATTTATAAGTTACTTTTATCAATTGAATTCAAAATAGACGAATGAGATCAAACATCTCATTCATAAAAGTTGCAATTAATTTTAATGATATAATTTAGACTTTTAGGCGAGTGAGAGATATATATTAAAGTCGAATCTCTCATTAATCACAAGTTTTTTGCGAAATGCAAATTTCTCTTAGTATAGATTTTCGATTATAAGTCTGATGTGTTTTCGTTTCATTAAGCATTGGAGATGATTTGTGTACTTGTTATTTTGCAATTTTCATGTGTTTCCAATGCATGCATATATACCTTACGTTGTAGAAGTGACATGTTTTTGTTTTTTTTTGATCCGTGAGTGTGAAGTTGGGAAAGCCCAACAAATCATAACCTAATTTAGGTGAGTGATATTGTCGTGCATTCGTGTAACGAGTAGCTAAATGTTAGTAATTAGGCGTAAATTAAGTGTTAAGTTGAGATCGATCATAATAAATTTAAGGGATAATCCCAGCTAGCTACAACTAGTTTGACGCCATTCTCACATAACTACAGCTAGTTTATTTTTTCACTTGGAAACCCAGCTAGTTTTGGTAAATATCACCTAACCACATTTTCCGTCAGTTTTAACTTAACACCGTCAGTTTTCGTTACAAAATGACCAAAATGCCCCTAAGAGTTATTTCAAATGGATAATCTCAGCTAGCTACAACTAGTTTGACGTCATTCTCACATAACTACAACTAGTTTATTTTTGGGTTAATTACATTTTGCACATACTAGTCTGGCGCGATTTGCAGTTTGCCCATGCTATGATAAAAACAAAATTTCGAATGTATAGTTATTAATGTCATCCGGGTCTAATTATTAATAATATATAAATTTTTTTTTCAAAGTTGTTGATCTTCCGATTCTCTTTGATTTGATATACTACGAGCCCGAAACGGAGCTCGTATGAAAGAGTTATTGTATTCGAAAGTTTCAATATATTATTAATATTATTTTAATTAATCATTTTCTTATTATTAATATTATATAATTTAATATAGAACCGGTTCAATTAAATAAACCAGAAATCAATTCTAGTTTATTTCTGGTCCAAGTAGAACCAGCTGAAGGGGTATTTTCGTCTTTTTGGAAAAAAATAGGTTTCCGTCCAAATTTGGACAAAATCGTTAATTTTGCAAAAAAAAATGTAATTAGCGTATCTTATTTTGAACTTTTTATCATAGCATGGGCAAACTGCAAATCGCGCCAGACTAGTATGGGCAAACTGTAATTAACCCAAAAATAAACTAGTTGTAGTTATGTGAGAATGACGTCAAACTAGCTGTAGCTAGCTGAGATTATCCATTTGAAATAACTCTTAGGGGCATTTTGGTCATTTTGTAACGAAAACTGACGGTGTTAAGTTAAAACTGACGGAAAATGTGGTTAGGTGATATTTACCAAAACTAGCTGGGTTTTCAAGTGAAAAAATAAACTAGTTGTAGTTATGTGAGAATGGCGTCAAACTAACTGTAACTAGCTGAGATTATCCCTAACTTTAGTTTTAGTGAGTGATATATGACGTGTACTCGTGAAACAAGTGGCTAAATGGGTGTAGTGAGAGATGAATTGATGAAAAGTAATTCATAATTCAATGCGGCTTGAAGAAACACATTCGTTAAATATGTTTTTTTTTCTGCATATACTTTGTTGTTAAAAGGGGAAGAATTGTAATATCTAACGGTCTAAATTAGATTTTTTGCAAGTTCCTATGGTTATTTTTTTTGTCTTAACTTTTAACTGTCTTACCTCAGTAAATTTTGTTAAAATGGACAGAAAAAATAAAAATAAAAAATAATGTTTTGTTATCAATTATAATTTCAAGATAACATTTGGTTTGATTTCACAACATGCGTTTTGTCATCAACTATATAGGAGTTTTAATATTATATTTTTGTTATCTAACTATACGTGTTTGATTTATTTTTGTATCTGCAAATGGTCAATTTTTATTTATCATATATATAATCACCACATGCCTCATTTTTAGGCAAAACTCTTGTTTCTTAAGTTGAATGCATGTGGAATTATAAGACACGTGTTTACTATGTGACTTATTAAATGGACTTTTCATCAATTATAGAAAATTCACAACAAAATCAAGCTTAACAAATACTTGTGAAAAAAAATATCATGCACCTGAGGTATAAATAAATTAACATACAAAGCTTATAATCATAAAATAACAATCGGAATAAAAAATAACAAAATTAAACGTATTTCTCAAAATATATATAAAGAATACAAAATTAAATAGAATGTGATTTTGTCGTCGTTTGTTGCTCAGATCTTTAATAATGAAGACAATTCACTAGAATATGTGAATAGTTGCGGCGACGTGTCCAAAACTAATTCGGTAGCAGAAACACCAAACTCAATAAGAAAAGAGGTGAGTGTGAGTGAAAGAGAAGGTAGGATGATGGGACGATGATAGATACATAGTTATTAAGGTTTGGAAAAATGATCAAACCAAGACCATTTTTGTTACAATTGTTGTAATCTATGTTTTTGTGGCATTAACTGATCAACTCATACCTTATTCATTCAAATTCTCTATATCCAACGGGTAATATAAAATGGTTTTGAGTTTCTACAACAAGGAGTTTGTAGCTGAACACACATTTACTTATTCATATGACAATTGCAAGAGTACTGTCTTGTTTCATAATTATCTTATTTTAATCTTTTCTATTTTTAGAGATAATGTATTATAGGCGCTCATACATTCAGAAAATGATTATTTTAAAATTATCATTATTAGACAGTTTAGTAGGATATTCCAAAACATTTTTTACAACCTTAACGGGGAGAACCACATATTTTATATAAGCATACATATTCAACTTACACAAATGTCCACTCAAATCTTGATTGAGAGTTCATTTTCTAGTCAAATATAGTAGGAATATTGGTTGAGAGGATTTCAAGGACTTAATTATAAGGTGATGATGACTTCGACTTGAAAGCTATGTATCTAAGTTTAATGATATAAAAATATTTGTTAACTTACCGCCATAATAATACATTAAAATGGTAGTTCTGATTACTACTTTCGAGTATGCGACTTTTCCAAGTCACATGCTTACTTGATTATCGTTGTACGTTACTATTGGTATCATTTAGTTGCACCGTCCATCATAGAGTCAAATTTGATATAAAATATCCATAATAGCCTTATATTAAAAAAGGAAATTCTTTATCACTACCATCGAATATGTAACTTTTGCATGTCAGTACATTCACTTGATTTTCGTTGCACATCACCACTATATGATGTCATTTAGTTGCACTGTCCATTACATAGTTAAATTTAATGTAAAATATCCATAATACCCCTATATTAAAAAATCAAAAATTAAAAAATATATCTTTTATCACATCTTGTAAAACATTGATTTATTATTATTTTTTAAATGAATATTAAAAATAAAAAAACCTTTTAACAACATTTTTTTATTTTTAATAAATTTATTTATTTTTAAAAATAATATTAAAACTAGTTTTTTTATTATTTATTCCATAAAAATTTTAAGGGAAAATGACACTTTTGTGCACCTGAATATACACTTTTGGCACTTTCATACCCTAACTTTTTTTTTTTCTCTTTTTTCCATACCTTACTTTCATTTTGGGACAACTTTCTTCAGAAATTTCAAAATACCCTTAAATTGAACCAAAATTAAATTTGGTTTAATTCTGGTCCAATTAAAGAGTGTGAAAAGACGAAATTGCCCTCAACTATTTATCAAATTTTCAAAGGTATGCCACCCTTTCAACTATTACTCTCCTCCTCCTCCGCCACCCCCTCCTCACCGGCGTTTCTCCGGCATCCATCGTCGGGGTTTCTCCGGCATGTGGGGAGCACGGTGGATTGACGAGGCCTCCAGAACACCTCCGCCAAGGTGTTCGTCTCGACCCCATTGTCCTCGACCCCTCCTTCTCGTCTTCTCTGGTGATTCATCGCCGGAGCCGGCCATGGTTCTTCCTCTGCAGCCTCCACAACACAAAATGACGAGCATCGACGAGGTGGGCAGCGGGCAGCGAGCATCGACGAGGTGGGCAGCGGGCATCGAGCATCGACGAGGTGGGCAGCGAGCATCGACGAGGTGGGCAGCGGGCAGTGAGCATCGACGAGGTGAGCAGCGGGCAGCAAGCATCGACGAGGTGGGCAGCGAGCATCGACGAGGTGGGCAATGGGTATCGACCAAAAGGGTAGAATGGGGTGCTCCGACGATCGTCTCCAGCACAGAATGGCTGGAAAAGAGATAGAGCGAGAGAGGGAATAAGAAATGAGTTCAGGAATTCAAAATTTTCACTCGCCGAAAAGTGTGCTGGAACATATTTTCCGGCACACTTTCCGGCGAGTGAAAATTTCGGCACAACTTCGGTCACTTCCACCAACTCCGGTCACCAGGTATGAAACCCAGCAGGTAAGCTCCGGCGATTGACGATGCTCATGATGCTCCGGCGATGGACGAGGTGCTCACGGGGCTCACGATGCTTTGTTTTGATGAAGTAGGAGGGTCCAATGGCATTCACTTGAAAATTTGATGAATAGTTGAGGGTAATTTCATTTTCTCACACTCTTTAAAAAATTGGGCCAGTTCCCTCCATTAGATCAAGGGTAATTTCGGTATTTTGAGAATTTTAGGGGTAAATTGTCCAAAATGAAAATCAGATATGGAAAAAAGAGAAAGAAAAAGAGTTAGGGTATGAAAGTGTCAAAAGTGTATATTCATGTGCACAAAAGTGTCTTTTTCCCAAAATTTAATAACTATATAAGTTAACCAAATGAATTTTTTTTCATTTTTTAAATAAAAGGGTATTTTAGTCATTTAAATATTTGATTTTCAAAATTTATTAAATGACTAAAACACCCTTGTATTTAAATATTTTAAAGAATTAAAAAATATATGTTTAAATTTAAAAAATATATTTTTATGCAATAAATAATAAAAATATAATTTGAATTAAATTTTTTTAAATAAAATTTATAAAAACTAATACTAAAAATAAAAATTGTTGTTTAAATTGGTTTTTTATTTTTAATATTTTTTGAAAAGCCATTTTAAAAATAATAATAATATTGAAATCAATGTTTTAGTATATATGTGATAAAAAATATTTTCTTAAAAAAAAGTTCAAAAGATTTATATTTTAATTTTTTTAATATGTGGTATTATGGACATTTTACATCAAATTTAACAATGATGGACGGTGCAACTAAATGACACCATATAGTGATGACCTGCAACGAAAATCAAGTGAGGGTAGCGACATGCAAACGTTGTATACTCGAAAGTACTGATCAGGAATTTTCCGTGTATTAAATATATTATAGTGATAATATGTGTTCATTATATTTTTTTTATTTAAATAGTATGTCATATAAACTAAGATAAAAAGATATATGAATAGTTTGTGTTTCTCGCTCAAATATCACAAATCATATATACATATAGAGATCCATTCCAGTGTGATTTTGGGTGGAAATACGAACCGTTTGAACTGGTCAATTAGTCATTCATCTGGCGAGGTCACACCAACATGCGATATGTCACACTGGCGCGCGTTCGTAAGGGCGACTTTTTGCGCGGTATCGGTAGAAAGAGAATGAACTAGTGTAAACAAACTGTGATATGTGCGTACAGAATTTACCCATAGAATAACTTTTGTAAACAAATGGCGAACTGATGTAAGGAGAGTGTGAACGGATGTAAACACGATGTAACTTGTAAATTAGTATAAACATATTAGAATTTGTATAAATGAGTGCACGCACATGCATAATATTATGTAAACCAAGTAGGTACAAGGTATAGGCATGGTAGTAATAGAGTGTGAAGACGTTATAAACACGGAATGAATGTGGTGTACAATCGTAATTACGCGTTGGGTGCTAGTATTATCTCGCTGTATGAACGGCTCCTAACCGGTGAGTTAATCAATAGAATGATTATCAAAATCATGAGTGAATAATGATTTAAAATCTTAAACTAAGATAAAAGATACTGTTCAATTAATTTCATACTGTAAAATGTTAATAAATCACTGCTAATTTTTTTGTAACATGTATCAAAGGTTGAATGATGAAGATAAGGACAGAGCACCAAAAGGCTAAATCATTAGAGTGCATAACTAAAGTAGACAATCATTCCATATCTCTAAGAAATATTCCTCAACTTTTCAATGTTTAGTAGTAAATTAATCATAAATCAATGTATTTTCATCACTATTTCATGATAAGAACAATATGCTTTTAATTGGCGTAGCTCAATGGTCGTTATCATGATTATGACCCAAATGAGATGATGTTCTTTAATTTAATTAATATAGCTACTCATATAAATATCACTTTCCAACTTTATTTATTTATTTTGATGACCCATTATCCACCTTTGCTGTGTCTTCCTCTTTCGTGCAACATTGTGCAAATTAAGTGCAATATACTAATCATTTTTGTTTGCAATATACTGATCATGTTTATTTGATAATAGTATATAGATATTTGATTTCATAGTTGAATACTTTTTATGATACTGTAATTGAGCTTGCAACATTATTCGATCTTGACATTTAAAGTCGGAAAAAGAAGTGATATAGAGAGAAACAATTTGTCCATTAATCAATTGTGGAAAAAAGACATATTTATATGAGTAGCCAACAGAATACTTGAATATTCAATTTATTGATCAATAAATAAAATACAATTTTAATCGATTCTTAGCGTATTTGTTAGTTTACACTCATATTAAAGACGGGTGTAAGTTTTCAAGTCTAGTCATAGGAGATAATTAATAGATTGTAGGGATGTTGATTTTCATATCGATTACATACACTTAGGAATTCAAGGTTTTGAATAGACGATTTATAACAATTCTAGTGTTTAGAGAGGCTGAAAAAGGTCTTGCACAAGGTTAAAAAAATTCAACAGGAGACGTTGCATGCTAATTGCGGGTCTTTAATGATCATAATTAGGATAACAAACAATGAAAGCTAATATATCATGTTTAAGCTCAATTACCTAAAATAGGTCAAACTTAATAGATGGAGACAAAACACTGTTAAAAAAAGACAAACTGAGTACTTGAATATTTAATTTCTTGATCAATAAATAAATTACAATTTTCAAATGATATGTTGCCTTTTATCTTTATTTCCTTATTCTATTTATTATCTTGTACACATGTTAATCATTAAGTAGAAATTAATACAAAATTCGTGAGTCAATTGATTACAAGCAAAACAAAGAACACATGTTCTGATAGTGGGTAGTACGCAACACCGTTCGTTAATGATTTTTTCAAAATTGTTCAGCTCGACCCGTTCAGCATTATGTAGAGCCACGGCCTCCAACTCATACGGATGGAGAAACCCCGTGATCGTGTTGCATAGTGCTTTATACAGGCATCCATGATAACCCCGGACACCAATCGAATCGAACCAGTTAGCTTCATGCAGAGCCACGGCCTCCAACTCATACAGATGGAGAAATCCCGTGATCTTGCTACAGACCGCCTTAAACCAACTTTCTCGATCAACCCTGCGATCAATGTGGGCATTGCGAAATTCAAATTCTCCCAGCTTATTGGTTTTAACCAGATCAACCTATCGACACGAGGGACCCCCTGTTTCCTTCCAATACCGATCACAATAGGACACCCAAGTGACGTATTGAATCTTAAGCAAGCCGAGACCCCCTAGTTCGGTATGCTTGCATGAGTCTGCCCACTGACGGCATATAAATCCAGTTCCCTCCCAGTACCGACCTACCAACCAACCAAATCCGCCGATTCCCACGTATTGAAGCTTAAGAAAGCCAAGACCCCCTAATTAGGTATGCTTGCATGAGTCTGCCCACCGACGCCAAATAACCCCAGTTCCCTCCCAGTACCGATCTACCGTCGCAACTCAAGCTCGCCCCACCTACACTTCCGTCCTCAACTCCGGCCTCAACCCCACTGCCCTCGACCCCGTTCCTGCCATCTCCTTAGATCTGCCTCCTTCACCACCAGTCGTCGTCGCAGCTACCACCGCAAAACCCGGAACCGTCGTCGTACTTGAAGCCTTCACAGGCGGAGCCGTGCCGCTGTGAGACATCGTCGATTTTTGACGAACAACCCAAATCTCCACGGGCGAAGGGTACAGGCCACACCGTGAGATATATATATTTATATATATATATATATATATATATATATATATATATATATATATATATATATAGAGAGAGAGAGAGAGAGAGAGAGAGAGAGAGAGAGAGAGAGAGAGAGAGAGAGAGAGAGAGAGAGAGAGAGAGGGGAGATATCAAGTACAAACCAATTAAAAATGTCAAAACGTCCGAACTGTATAACATGCAGTGCAATGTTGTATAACCACGTAGAACATGTAGTGCAATGTTGTATAACATGTTGGATCTGTGCAAAATTGAAGTCATGTAATGCAATGTTGTATAACATGTTGAACCTTGCCACGTGTCGCAATTTAAGATAACGCGCGTCTCAGATCCGACAGTTCTATATGGTTTGGACGTTTGGACGTTTTATATAGCTTTGTAGCAGAGTGTGCCCCAATTACTATTCATAGGATGATAATAATTAATGGTCCTAATAATTAGATTAATTTCAGTAAAAATTAATTAAGTAAATGACAGAATGAGTATTATTAAAAAACTAACCTATGAAATAAATGGAACAATAACATCTAATTCCTCTAATTTCACAAATCAAATCAAATTTAATTTCTCTAATGGTTCATATATTATTTTATTACACCATGTTGTTTCCCACATACACATCATTTTTAGAGTTGGTTTCATTTCGAATTTTTGTAATTTTTTATCACCATTACTGTTATTTTGAATTGTTGATCATCAAATTTGTACTCTTGTTATGTTTTGGTTGTTTCATTAGGTTATAAATACACGTGCTACAAAAATATGCACATAATTATTTACATAATTATTATTGTGTTTCATTTTCACATGACACGTGTCATTAGGACATAAAATTGTGTTTCATTTTCATCAGTTGTATTACATTTTTAATAGCGGTTTTGAAACGTGTTTCATTTCCATGCAATTGTATACTAATGAACTCTTGTGACTAACTAAAAAAATGAAACATGTTCAAAAAACATGGACTCTTGTAGACATAAAACATGCAACTAAACAAAATAAAATTAAGTGCATGAAAATGAAATTTGCATCATGAAAAAATTTGTGAAAAATGATGCAATCGCAAAACTAAAAATATTGATTTTTTTGGTAGATCATGAAATCGTGATATATAACAACTCTTATGTAAATCATGTAATTTTACAATTAAAAACATGAAATCAAAAATAATGAAATAGTAAAAAATAATTTCACAGCTAACAACATGAAATCGAAGAAAGTAAAATATTAAAAAGTGTATAAATACATAAGTAACCGTGGAAACTAAATTATGAAGTCAAAAATTGAAATATTATACCATGAAACGATGAAAAGAAAGTAAATCTTGGAACACAATGAAATCATGAAATTGCATAAATTTTTTATTTTTAAAATTAAATCATGAAATCTTAAAATAGGAAATAAATAAAATTTAATTAAGTAAATCAAATATTATAATTAAAAAAACAATTTAATGATATAAAAATACAAATATACCCTTATATCTATGTTAAGAGACCAAAATAAATATCAAGTTATGAATAATTATATCCATTTACCATTAATGAATCATCACAAATTCAAGCCATCGATAATTTTTATATTCTATCTAATATGGTTGTTTTACTTGAATGCAAGTTACATTCGGCTTTTCTTCACAATTCACATAAGTGGTTGAAATTTAATCTAGAAGTGAAAAATACTTCAAAAAAATGAAGTAAAAAAAACTAACAAATAACTCCTAAGAATAGAATGAGAAGTAACTACGTGACCACGAAAACTAATAAACTACTCTTTAAAAATGCAAATCTTTCTCCTATTAAATCTCTCTTTGAAGATCTTCTCACCCATTGTTGACCACAAAACATTCCCTCCCACATATTCGGAAGCTTGAACCAGTCACCCATTTTCTCAATCTTCCAATTTTACCCTTCATCTCCAATTAACCACCATGTAAACATTATAATGTCTACTCTTTATGTATGTATGTGTTACTTACAAACCAAGTTATTGTAAAAACTACATAATCACATGCACACTCCATACCATGCTTCTGAGGGATATGTATGCATGTATCTCCTCAATCGGACGGTGCAGATTCATTGAGGACCATCTCCTCAGATCTGCCGACATGTGTTCTGAACCGTCATCTTTCTAATTTTAGCACATTGGTTTTTCCGAATTATATTGTTTTATTTCCTATTTATTTTCCGAAAATTAAGATTTTAGTTATAATCAAAGGGGTTTTTGGGAAATTCATCCTCGTTCCAAACTGTTATGATCGAAATCGGAAATTAAGGAAAAAGTTATTTTTTTCTGTAATTTTTTAAAAGTTAAAAATGATTTTTTTGAGGTATATAAAGTGATGAACTCCCCCACACACAGTCTAGTGTGTTTTTGAACCGTTGTTTATCATAAATAACTGATTTTGGGGTTTTCTTTTTGAGCCTTTTAGATTGTGATGATGGTTAGTGGAGTGTGGCAGTGTGTGCTCTGTGAAGCATAAGTTTCTGTGTGATTTGGGGAGATGAAGATCATAATCAAGCAATGTTGAAGACATGTCTGAGAGGAGACATGGATTTCTCAGTTTCTTCTTGTTCTTGTAGGCTACTTTAGGCTGAAAGGTTTTGTGGGTATGTTGAGTTGTTGCTTTTTGCCTCTTTCTCTTCTCTGTGGAACTCAATTTTGGTTCATGGAAAATTGTTCTTGCAGAGCTCTGAACCCTTTTGGGGGAAATGGGTTTGTTTTTCTCTGTTTTCTCAGTGAACCCCATTTTTGGTTTGGAAGAGCTCTCAAAGTTGATTCTGGAATATGGGTTTCCCTGAAAATTGTTAAAAATGTGGTTTTTATGTGGAAACCCTCTGTTGTTGCATTATTTTCACCATGTTGAATTGGTTAAATTGGTAGTTTTGTTGCATGATTCATGGGGTTGATTGACATATGGAGTTTCCGTGTTAATGTTGTTCCACTTTTTTATTATTTATACCTAGTTTTATGAAAAATTAACTCTTTTTTGATTGATTTGGAAAGTAAGTTCTCTAGAACATGTGATTTCAACGATTAAATGCTCTTTTAAGGATATCTTTTCCATATTTGGAAAAAAAAAGTTTGCTTTTGTGGCTCTAATCTGATAGTGTTCTGAAAATCCTCACTGGTTACAGCTTTTTTTTTACTATCCTCTAACCTTAATTTCATATAATATTTTACCATTTTGGATGAGAATGAGTTAGAACAGTAGCAGAATATGATAAATCCTTTTCCTTTTCTTTTTCTTTTTCTTTTTTCATTTTCATATCTGGGTATGTTATGATTTATCATATATAAATATATATTGGTTTTGTTTTGTGGATCTCTGCGACATTTCTGTAGATTCTTAGGACTGACTTGTTTTGCTCATTTCATTTGTTGAAAGCCAAAGGTTTCTATTTTCTTGTTATATGTGTTGATTCTGTGTTGGTATATGTTTATGTGCAGTGTTTGCATAAATACTTAAATGTGATGGATTTTTCTGATTCCACGCGGATTGTGTTTAACCGAATCCAGAAACTTGAACCCGACAGTGCTGCTAAGATCATTGGGTGTCTTCTTCTGCAAGACCATGGTGAGAAAGAAATGATTAGGTTAGCTTCAGCTTCGGATAGCTTGATCCACCAAGTTATTTACAGAGCCAAAACCGAGCTGCAACAATTATCCCACAAATCCCAAACACCCTCTTCCGAAATACCCTTGCCCTTCACTCCCTTCTCGCCCGTCTCTTCATGGCCTGCCTCGCCTACTGGCGCTTTTCGCGTCCCCTCCCACTATTGGGACTCCCAGGTCACTCCTGCCAAGCATAACTCCGATTTTAGCTACTCGGACTCTATCATGTCTGAACTCCAAAACCAGACTCAGTTCTTGGGGCTAGATGATCTGTTAGAGCCTGTGGGGTTTTCGAGTGACTACGTTTATTCGGATGGTGCATTGGGGAGTTTGAGCGCGAGAAGTAATAGGAGGGTCTCGGATTTTTCAGTGAAGACTTGTCATTACTTCAACAAGGGGTTTTGTAAGCATGGAAGCAACTGTAGGTACTTCCACGGACAGCCCTCCCAAGATTGCTTCTCTCAGATGCTCGGGGGCGATGCATTCGGTGATGATCAGGTCTTCTCGCCTGGATCGCTCGAGAAGCTGGAGCTGGAGATCACCGAGATATTGAAATCCAGAAGAGGGAACCCCGTGTCCATCGCGTCGCTGCCTATGATCTATTATGAGAAATACGGGAAAGTTCTTCAGGCTGAAGGGTATCAGACGGAGAGCCAAAGACATGGCAAAACTGGTTATAGCTTGACAAAGCTCCTTGCAAGACTGAGAAACAGCATTCGTTTAATCGACAGGTACAGTTCATAAGCTCCTTGGTGCATTTGATCTTTTGCGAGTTAGTACTTAATTTGCGTTGCAGGCCTCATGGTCAGCATGCAGTGATTTTGGCGGAGGATGCCCCGAAATACATGGAAAATCGGGGGGAGAGAAGCGATCCTGGTCCGATAGTCAGTGGATCGCGCCAAATATATCTCACATTTCCAGCTGAGAGCACATTTACAGAAGATGACGTCTCCAATTACTTCAGGTACTTCAACCCTACAAACTGTTGTGAGAATTGAAGGCAGGTTTCTATGAGTTTCTCATTATGTTTTGTGTATAGTACCTTCGGTCCCGTTGAAGATGTGAGGATTCCCTGCCAGCAAAAGAGGATGTTCGGGTTTGTAACGTTTGTGAGTTCAGATACAGTGAAGATGATTTTGGCTAAGGGTAACCCTCATTTTGTTTGGGGGGCTCGTGTTCTTGTAAAGCCCTACCGGGAAAAATCAAAGCTCGTGGACAGGTAGTTTATCGTCACTTGTCTGGTTCATTTCTCATTCAAGGTAGGAAGAAAGAAGGAAAAGTTTAAAATGTTATATGCTGAAAAGCTTAAAATGTTATATGCTGTATGAAAGTCACAGAAGTTGAAAATTTCGTGAATATTCGGGTTCCAGGTTTTACAGGTATTCTAATTTTCTTGCAGGAAGTACTCGGAGAAACTCGAATCTCCTATCTATTACCCTCCTCATTACATAGACATGGACTCTGAACTTCACACAAGTAAGCCAAAACTATCATTTGGCTCTCTCATGTTTTCCAGTTTTGCGGAGTCTTTACAGTTTATACTATTCTTCAAGTGACAAGAGGATATGAGACCTCCCGTTTACTGAGGAAACAGCTGATGGAGGAACGAGAACACGCCCTTGACCTCGAGAGGAGGCGTCTTGCAGAACTGCAGCGGAAGCCAATATCTAACCAACGCTATTTCGGCTATCCAGTGGACGGGATGAAAGTATCCGAAGGTCATTATACTCTATGCATTTTCGCTTTATTACTTTGCCCTCCATAGTTGTCAGGCTCTAATCGATTTTTGTTTGCTTCTTTGCATTGCTGAACATCAGATCATTTCAGTTTTCAATCTGCAGAGCGGTTTAGTTACCTACTCGATGTTCTGAAAACTGGCTCCACGAGCGATGATAAAATCAGAAATGCAGGCACCAACTACAGCGACCAAGAGAGGTAGAACTTAAGTTCTGGCATTTATAGCTTCATGACAAAATTGGATGCATATATTTTCCATAGAGTAATTGTATTGCATTATTGAACAGTCAAGGACTGAATCTGCCAGAGAGCCCATTTGCGTCACCGATCTCTACAGTCATATAGATCCTCAGCTGCATCACAGAAGCTAAGTATAGAGTTAGTACCAGTTTGGAGGCAACATCGTTGGGTTTGACACATAACAGCTATTTTTATCGTTTTAACTTTTATTTCTGGTTAATCAAAGCTTCCTGCAAGTACATACCAGCCTAAAGTGAAAGAAAAAGAAAACGTCATAAGCATTATTGCAGCTTCCATCATTACTGGGGTGGAAGGAAGTAGCAAAGAGAAGAAGAAGAATGTGATACATAGAAGTGTAAGAAGGTTCCGACAGATTTTTCTAAGTTAACAAGCACAGAGAGAATAGGCACAAGAGGACCTTGATACCATCAACCTTAGAGGGGAGTCAAGTGTAATCTTATAGCATTTTAGAATCAATCAAGGAACTTGAACATATAATATGCTCCTCGGTGTTCAGAGTTTGGAACATGTGTAGGGTCTCTGTGAACACCAGTTGATCATCAATAACTATTACAAGTTCTTGTCAAAAGTGTTAGTTTGTTTCCTTACACTATTATCGTCTATTAAAGCCGTAATTTTTTTACATAGTCCTAGAAAGAAAGAATTGACCTGAGTGGGAATACATACCCATACATGTGACAGTGTCTAGCTGAGCTGAGAAGAAACAGTGGCATGAGGCTTCTCTCACCCTTTGTGCAGTCCCCAAAATGACCTGCAGAAAAGAACAAAGCATATATGTCATGTAGGCTGCAAAAAAAACATTTACAACAATGACTTGTAAAGCAACATGTGCCACAAATTGACTTGGAACCAGACAACAACAATATATGCATATGGTTGTAGGAGAAAGCTATAAGATGCATTGTCTCATTCAGTGTTCCCATTTGGATTGATTTATATGCTAAACGCATCACTAATACTGATAACTGATGCTACAAGCAGAATATTCCAAACCGAACAGCCTGGAATCTTACACCAATCATTGTAATTTCACACCGTTTTTGTCATGGAGGATGCCTCCAGTTACAAAAGCATATTTGTAAAGTACACAAGGATGCAAAATGGATTATGAGGAATATGCATAAACAATGGCAGTAGACAGTCTAGTCAATCAAAATAATTTTGAATGGCTAAAAGAAGGCAGCTAATAAATCCACACATTCAAAACAAAAGGGGGCTTTTTTTACCTTTCTTTAAGGCCAAAATTCAGCTCCAGTCCCTAATTCTTCACATATCTTTCACACAACTCTTCTCAACTTGAGATCTCTAACTATCCCCCTTCCTCCCAAATCAAAATGAATAATATTGTAGAAATTTAGTTTGTGGTATTATAATATGATTTATGCAGCAAAACAATTAATGCTGATTCATTTCGAGGCCAAAAAGAAATTCCACACATGATCTTGATGCCGGAATTGTGCCTAGAACTTGCACGATTGTTCTAAACGCAGTAGTCACTGGCTTGGAGCATTCCTCAGATTAGTGATTTTGAAGAAGTCAGTTCTGAGTTCTGACACAATTGTTTAGGTACTGATCACAGAGATCCCCTTTCAAAGGCCAGACTCAAGGGTATTGGTACAAAGAAATTGATTTTTGTCCAAAATAATTACAAGAAAAAAAACACAATATGCATTCATGGATAGACAAAAGTATAGCAACCATTTCAAGTCATAGCACCCATAGCAACCTCATGCCTCTGCCACTTTACCCCACGACCTTTGGGATATGGGAGTGTGTTTGTCTGAGAACTCTGTGCCCACATCATTTGTTTTTTTGTTAATACAAGAACACATGCAATGTAAGGTTTAGGATTATAACTTTTTTCTAGGAAAAGTTCTCGCATCAAGATTACCTGCAGAATCTGTCTTGGCTACAAAAAAAACTAACCATTGTTGATGACATTCTACATCATTTGAAGTATGGTTTCAGAAAGCAAAATATAATAGCACAGACTCTCTATCCATGTTCAATGGTTTAGATCGGGATAGAGCTTTGAAGAAGACAAGAGTCCTGTGAAAGAGAGAAAGCACACCGACAATTGGAGTGAAATTCTGGCCCAAAAGATATAAAAGAGTAGGGTCTGTCATTAAAAGATGATATAGTTCCGAATCAAGAGAATAACAGCAAAGAATAATGAGCAACTTCAGTAGACAACTAATCAACTTGCCGCAACACAAATCCCATGAAAATAAATCAAGCACCAGATAGAACAACAAAATGAGATCACATAATAGAGTTACTAGCAGTAAGAATAGAAAGGCAACTGTAATCAAATGAAAAAGGAGAAGCAAAATTTTACAGTACTATTAGCCAGAGAGAACAAATTATTGTATCTAAAGCAACAATTTCAAGCCCAAAGCTTTAAAAATTGGACAGACATCATTGGTGACCCGCCAGTGGAGGATCCCGTTCTTTTGTGGCTCATGGTACTGGTGAAACCTGATAAAAGCGAGTAAAAATGTGATTGAAAATTTGACCACCAGCTCACTGGGTTACCAGGCATGTCAGACCGGTCAAGCTGGTTGATCTGGTGACTTGATCGAACTAGTTGTACCAGTGGCCTGATCACGATAAAAAAAACAGACCAGTTCAATCTCTGGTCCTAATTCAAAAATATTGTTCAATATTATAAGGATTACTCCTGAGCCAGCATATATACACAAAACCTAGTTTTCAAATTTGAATACCAAATTAGATCATAAGAAAGAAGCATGGGAATGTCTATGAGATCACAAAATTTGCAGTCAGTATAATCAATGAGTAAGCACATAATAAAAGAATACCTGGTTGGTTAAATGCTATTTTGCACCTGTTAGTCTGGTTGTTGAGTCGAAATTACACAGCACTGCTGCAACTATTCTGGAAATCATCACACAACAAAACTTATTCATTAATGTGCACAAAGATCTCTAGATAAATACATCAGTAAAACAGTTAGTTCATGATCCACCAAATATGTTGTATATATAGAGATAAAAACAGATAGTATGCATCCTAAAAAAGAGGCAATTTCATGACATGATAATTCCTTATCATCTACTGATTCTACTTTTAGATAGGGTTTCATCTATGCCCTGCTACAAAAGAGAAATAAATATTACTATATTAGGAAGATAGTGACAGATGTCATTTGCATTTATATTTAGTATTTTTTTACTAAGCAGTAGTTCCAATCCTCAGACACTCAGACATGTAGTTATCACCTATAAAAAATATTTATTGCTCAACGACTACAATCTTACCTAAGCATTAATGATTCTGCATTGGATCTATTGCTTCTTCAATCACCAACGGTAAGTATAAACCCTCATCTGCATTCCTCAACTGGGAAGGTAAACAAGAACAGTTGACATGAAAAAGGAGTAGCTTATGCATGCCAAGGCACTTGGTCATAAAATTATTCATTTTGTACTACATAAATGAATCATATCACTAAGAATGCCATAAAATAGATTACGTAATTTGCTTACCTGTGAGTCATACTAGTTATAAAACCAGAGTTTCACCCCCAAAATCTCCTGAACATTTTGTAATCTTGATATAGATATTACTCAGCTCTTCTCAAACACCCAGTCAGTACACAATGGCCATAACATAGTGTAAAATCTCATCATCTCTTTTCATATTTCTTGGCGAATTGCTGAAGTAGTAAACTTTGTCGAAATTCCAAATATCTATCCAAACTAGTCCCAGCACACTGCTGACAGAAGCTCTCATCAGTTGGAACAAATGAACTAAGAGGAAATGGTCCCTTCGGAGCTTTATTCAGGGAAACCAAGAACCTATGGCGAGGGCGAATTCTTTGGTCCAATGACAAGCTAAAGTATGTAGGATATTTGGTCAAGGACTGAACCTCATTTTTAAGCTCGTTAACCAAATACAAACATTTAGGCTTTAGGTTATCCTCTAGGGACAAAGAGAGTACCTGCAATTAACAACCAGCACTTCCCATCAGAATATGTAGAGAAAGTAAACTACCGTGTGAATGAAATAGAACTGATCAAATAATCCTGACAAAATCGAAAACCTAATATCATCATCTTCAGACCCTCTGCAACTTTACCTTTTTAGCATAAAACTAAAATACAAAGAGCTTTCAAAGAAGAAGACGCGCACACACAGAGAGGAGTATGAATGGACCATGTCAGTGACAATTGAAAATTAACACAATATCTACCAATATAATACTAACATGGTAAACTTCATGTGTTTATGGTTCAACTGTAAAGAAAACTTACCTGTGTAAGGCCGGTCAGAACTTTCAAAATGTCAGAATTGCACATCCCAATGCTCCTCAAAAAATTAATTCGAGGCAGTAAGCCATCGTGAATACTGTAATGAAGGAACTGGGGATGTTGTGTAACCATCTTCAGTATACTATCTCTGGGTGCTCCCAACTCCTCCGAAAGAAACAAAAGACGGGTGTTCCAGGTTATATCAATCCGCTGAACCAGGATTTGCGGGCTCAGACGCACAACTTTACCTAGACAGTTTTCCTTAATACCTACTTCCTCAATTAAGTATCTCACCGTAGGTTTCAGTGAACTCTCAACACTATAAGAGAACAGGGATGGAGCATTAGCAATTATCTTCCCTATGCTAGAAGTTGGGATGCCCAATTCTGCCAAGAAATTGACATGGGGTTTTAGATTGCTCTCCACTGCATATGCTAAAATCTGTGGCTGCCTTAGAAGTATTCTTTTAATGTCTCTTTGTTTAACGCCAACGCTCATTAAGTAATCCAGCCTTTCCTGTGCAGAATCTACATTAGTTTTAAGTGAAAGCATGTGTCTCTCACACATTTGAATGAAGTGTGATTCCTTCAGTCCAAATGAGCTTAGATAATCGAGAAGAGGAATCCATTTTGCATCCATATCTACTTCCTCGAACATGCGCGGATATCTATGTTGCATACATTTTCTTGCCCGTATCTGCAATGAGTCAACATATAATTTCATTTAGTATCAATGTAGATCATTCAGAATGCGATCAGTATTACCATTCCTCAAAGATCCAAAGGGTCCAATTACATTCGGTTTGTCAGTGGCGTTATATAATTTTCCAATATTAGTTTCCAGAATATGTCTCTTGCTTCCCACATTCAAACAGTTTTCGTCGAAATTGAGGCTTCCTTTAGATTGTAATGATTTCGAAACAACTTTCTCTGGTTTCCTCTTCTTCCCTGCAAAAAAATCGTTTATATTACCTCCCCACGCACGCAAAAAAATCATTTGTGTTCTTGAAAATATACCTCGTTTTTTCTTCATCCCTTTGGCTGTGTTATTTGTCTTCCTATTGATATCTAATTCATCAAGTTCTGCAGATTCATCCTGAACATGCATACCACAATCACATGGGGTATTCAACCAAGTAAAAATAAAACTGAAAAAATAACCAAGGGGTACCCAAACCCAGCTTCTCATTCTACTGCTTATAAGTCATAAAACACTAGTTTGACCCGCAAACTGTGTCACTAATTGATTATGACACATGCTCTCATTGATCAATTAAATACCATATGCAAAGGTTGAACCATACAAAACAATCTGGTATTCAATTGGGGTTTGGAATGCCAACAGCACAGACCCCATTATTGGTTTGTTGACTTTAAGCCACCCTTATCTGTATCATACTTGAACCCCAATTGAATTTCTTAGTTTTGTTCCCAGATTTGGTAGCATTTCAGCAACAGGGCGAAAAGGCAATTCCAAGAATAAAAAGAAAGATTATTTTGTGCAACATCAGAAGCACTTGATTTCTTCCAAGCCAATTCAACAGTATAGAACCCCAAAACAAGCAAATGCAGGTTCAAATTGAAGGGTGTTTCCTAGGAATAGAAGGAAGACGGAGAAGTCACCTCAGGGGGCCAATAATGTTCGTCAGACTCGTCGTCCTCATCTTCTTCGTCTTCATCAAGATCATCAAAATCATATACGTAGCGCATAGGGTCGTAGTGCTTGAGAATTTGGGCATTGGAGTGGGAAGAGAGCGCGATGGACCTGGCTTTGCTGCTGAGCCTATGGCTGAAATTGGTGGATAGAGTGAAGTGAGAGTGAGCAGAGCAGTGGAGGACAATGGGGTTCAACTTCACGCTCCACAAAGCCATCCAATACGTTCCTTATCTTCTTCTTCTTCTTCTTCTTCTTCTTCTTCTTCACTGTGAAGTAACCAAAAACCCTAATTTGAGAGAGAGAGAGAGATAGAATTATCTATCCACTTGACTTCACTATCAACCCAATTGCAATTGCAATTGCAATTGCGATGTGTTGAGAATTGATATTTTACAAGACGGCGTCGTTTACTTCGAAAATTGGGCGATCAGGTCCACAACCCATGTGTGTGGTTGGTTGGCGCCAACCGATCGTGGTCACAATTCAAAACAGTCGTTTTGATTTGAACTCAAATAGTTGTCGGATCGGATCTCTCTGCTCTTTTTAGTTCCTTCTACAAATTTGGTTACGATTGGCATGTGGATTCATGAAGAAATATATTCAAATGTTTTCGATCTGTACTATCAATTGTCCCATCGCGAACAATGCTCAACATAATTTTTTATATGTACTATCAATTGTCCCATCACGAACAATGCTCAACAAAAATTTAACAAGTTCATATCACGAACACGAGTTCAAACGTCTTGATTAACGTAACTATTCAAAACATAAAAATATTATTATTTTCTCTCTTTACAATACAAAACATTTAGAGAAACCAATATTTGATTGAATTTATCAATTCAACGATTTAAATCAGTTCGGGATAGTCACTGAAAACATAATTAAAGTTTACATGATATCAAGATGATAACTAGTTATGATAATCACATATACTCATATTGAAATGTATTTATCTGATTTAAATCTACTTGATTTTCAAAGTTTCTTTCCCAAGATATATGGCGGTAAGTCCTGTAGGTGTTGACGACGAGCTCTATGGTGGGGACGAAGAGAAGAAGTAGGGTATTCAATTTCGAGATTATTCGTCTATTTCACCAGTTCTGTAATTTCAACTATCAATAGTAAAAAAACTCATGTACATTCTAATCAATTTCATTAATGCTCTAAAAGAGGTCATGTTCAAGTAAAATCATATCATTCTCTTCCTCATTAAAATAATATACGATTTTGGGCTCTTGAATTTCAAATTGGATTTATGTGAATTGGGGCCGAGAACAATTGTGTAACTTTAAGTCAAAGTCATTCAGAGATTGGGTTGTGATTTGTGATTAATTTTTCAAGTGGTTATCTATAATTCAAGTGGTTTGAAAGAAACAACATTTACAAGTGGCCCTCGAAAAAAAAATTATGTTGGAAGAAAGTGTGTTAGATACCTTTTGCAAAGATTTACATTGGGAGGGAAATTTTGACATTTTGTATCCTTTTTTTCTGTACAAACTTAATATAGATAAAAGCACAAATTACATACATTATATAAACTTAAAAATTTATTGAATTAAGACCTAGAATTGTTGAGATTATAAAATCTCGCATTTAAATAATACAAAATTAAAGGGTTGCCTGTGAAGGGGAGGGTCAAACTCAGTTAATAAGATTAAACTTTTACTAGTGAAGCTTGCCCGATATGTACAGTCCAATTTTACAAAAAATGTTTTTCTTTTGAACCAAAACCCAAAACTGTTGTAAACTTGCATTTGATTTTGAGCATAAAATTGGAGAAAAACAATAATGGTATCATCTCATAACGGCAGAAGTTACCCAACACTTCCAACTTATAAGCCATATAAAGCTAGTTTTACTAAGAAAAAAAAAATCTATTACCCTTGTAGAAGCATCTCAAATGTTTATTTTGCATATAAACAATTTTTTAGAAGTCAATGCAGAGTTTCTTCTTCCTTTGTAATGGAGATTCAAGTTATTTATACTTGCTCTTTCTACCTTTCATGTTTCGGGTAATTTGTTCGCTCTAGGAGGTCGAAATATTCAAGGATGATATGATTTCAAATAGACGGACACGATTAAGAATTTCTTTCATTTTAAGCATTGTCGTTGTCAGCTAACACGCTGTCAATACTCAAATAGTGGAGCTTTTATTATACAAAACTCTTTATAGCAAAATGTAATGTTGTCACAGGATATAATGATGTTACCTACAAACAATCAGGAATAAACAAATCATTAAGCAGACAATGATTGAGGAAAAAAAAACGAACACGGCTTACAAGTTCAGAAGCTTCACTTGGCGAGCCATCGTTGGTTTACTGAGAAGGGCGTATAACTTTGTCAAGGCAAGATGATCCGATCTCAGTTTCCATCTTTTCAAATTAACATCATGCCATGTTATTGACTCATCAATGGATAAGGTACTATAAATTTAAATGTTTAGCATCCAAATGAGTGCTCATTATAAGCAAGAAGCAGCCAAAGTTCACATAATAGAGAATAGTTACATGTAAATAATCACACTGCTCATAAATCAAGCAAATCAAAACCAATCCCTTAAAAAATGAAACACAGAAATGTCAAGTCATACTACAAATTAACTTTTCATGTTAATGGTCAAAAATGGATGCATGCTAATGTTGATGTTTGGTTTCAACTTTGCTTGTGACATATTGCTTGTTGTCAAGAATTATGATAATTGACCTATACTAGCTAGTACTAGATAAAGGAAATTAAAATTTCGAACCAACTAATGTGTTCATGTAATGTGATGTTTGTAATAAAAATGTGACCTGTGAGAATATATAAAACGTCACCGGAAGCAAAAACGTTGCGTCAATGTGGTCGGCGAGTTCTCTGTTCGGCCAAAGAACCGGTTCAAGCGACGGTTCTCACCTTTTCAATTACCTTTAGTGCCTCAACCTAATAAGGAGTTCAATGGGCCATTAAATAATTAAACAAAATTAGTCTTTACTCAAACCTGTTAAGTGTGACAAGGATTTGATTTAAACAATATCATTATGCTAATGTGGGCTTGGGTGGGACCCAATATTGAGTGTTATAAGGTGTTTTTTAAAATATTTTTATGAAATAAACAATAAAAAACTGAATTTCATATAATTATTTTTTGAAACATATATTGAAAACGAACAAACGCCTTTTAAACATCTGTATTTATTTTGAATATATATATATATATATATATATTTAATTTTCTATACTAAAATCAATTTTTTATCATTTATTTTAGGGAAAATTTCACATAACTCCTTTTGACTATTATCGAGTTTCACCTAACTCCCTAACTTCAAAATCAACTTGTGAAATCCCTTAAATTTGAAAAAGTTTCACTTTACCCTTTTCAGTTAACTATTCTAAAAATTATGTTACCTTTTCTGCAAAATGACGAAAATACTTTAGCATTAAAAAGTTTAAAATAAAATTTTTTTTTTAACTTCGTTCTTATTTTCTTGACAATAACAAAGAATAAAAACAGTATTTTAGTATTATTGTTTTTTTAAATAGTTTATTATAAAAAGATAAAAAAAACAATTTTTAAAAATTATTTTACATTCTAAAAGAAAATTTATAAGATTTTGTTTTAAAATTTTTTTTTACTACTAATATAGTTTTATTCTTTATTTTCTACAATGAAAATATTATAGAAAATAAGTTCAAAATCAATTTTTTATATTTACTTTTGAGTTTTTAATACAAGGTATTTTTGTCATTTTGCAAAAATGTTAACAGTTTTTTCAAAAAAGTTAATTGAAAAGGGTAAAGGAAAATTTTTTTAATCACAAGGGATTCAACAAGTTGATTTTGAAGTTAATAGTGGTTAAGTGAAACTCGGCCATAATTAAGAGGGGTTATATGAAATTTCCCATTCATTTTATAGAAAATTGTTTTAAAACTAATTTTTTAAATGCAATGGCATTTTCATCATTTAAAAAAAAATAACATAATGGAGTAACTTAAGACGTTTGGTGACTTAAGGAGCCTCACAAATTACATTCATATTTGGGGAGATTTTAGTGAGAATTTTGCATACCTAGGGGAATGTTACTACATTTAGTATTGACATATGTTGTTAGCGCAATGTCAAGATGTCAGCCAACATGTTACAACACAATTGGCGTGACATAATATTCGCAGGATTAGGCAAGACATCGAAGACTTCTTGTTTTAGACCACAGAAGCTCAGCGCGCAAAGGAATAAGATCATGAATGAATTAGGCAATGTCCAACTAGAAGAAAGACACGTCAGCAAGATTTATTAAAGGCGGCAACGCCAACTTGTCACGTGCCAGAAACGCAAGGCGGCAAGGATTTCCTAATCAGAATAGGAATCTGATTACGCAATTAGAGTTGCTATAAAAGCAGGTGATACCCCCTTAGCAACTCAGTCCTTTCTCTATACAAAAATTCTCAAAGCTCTTAACCGTGTAGGACTAGCGGATTGAGAGGCTAATCAATTTAGAGAGGCCGTTGTCGATCACCTACATCAAATCGAGAGGATTTAAGTGTGTGATCTATTGGGTTTTGGATTCGTGATTGAAGACTCACGAGAAGATTGTCGAAGACAACAAAACCGAGTATAGGCTTGCTTGAAGGTTGGAATTGAGAGGATCTCAAAGACAGGGGGTCCCTGGTTGAGATTGTTCACGGTGAGATCTATAGTAGCTTAGGACAATAGCTTGTGTGATAGCTAGTTGATGCTTGAAGTTGTACTATTGAATACCGAATAGTGAAAACCTTTCCACTGGCAGAGTGCCCCCAGACGTAGGTGTGGAGTCAACGAACTGAGTAAACATATTGTGTGTCTTCTGTTTACTGCTTTACAATTTACTGTCCATAAACTGTGATTAGGCAAGTTGTTGAACCAATCGTTACAACATTTTGTTCGACATCTTGTCCCTGCTAGTTAACAGAATTTCAATTGGTATCAGAGGAGGCACCTTGACTCTTAGGTAATTTCCTGCACGATTCTTTTTAAAGCTAATATGGACTCAAAGGAAGAATAATCGATCAATCGATCCCAGTGCTCGATGGAACCAACTATAGTTATTGGAAAGCACGAATGTGTGCTTTCATGAAATCCATTTCCAGCAAAACCTGGAAGGTTGTTATCCATGGTTGGGAGCAACTATAGTATGTTGATGCTCAAGGAAATCTAACCGGTCCTAAACCCGAGAAAGACTGAAGCACCGATGAAGATGAAGCAACCCTAGGTAACTCTAAAGCACTCAATGATATATTTAATGGAGTTGACAAGAATGTCTTTAGACTCATGAACACATAAACAAGTGCCAAAATAGCCTGGAATACTCTTGCCACTGCCTATGAGGGAACCTCCAAAGTTCGAGAGCAAAAACTACAATATCTCACCACAAACTTTGAAGCTCTCTCTATGAATGAGGACGAGACCATAGCTGAGTTCAATGTACGAATCATGGATCTAGCCAATGAGTCCTACTCACTTGGTAAACCAATGATTGGCGAAGATCTAGTCAGAAAAACCCTAAGAGCCTTAAGCTCTAGACTCAAGATGAAGATCACTACCATAGAAGAATGTCATGATTTAATAAATCCTGAAATTTGATGAACTCATGGGATCCCTCAAGCCTACGAGCTCTCTTTTCCAACCATGGAAAAGAAGCACAAAGACGTAGCGTTCAAAAGCTCAACACATGCTCAAAAGGAGCAAGTACTATCATACTCTAACATCGATATTGATGACACCATCGCTATGCTCGCCAAGAACTATAATCGAGTCATGAAAAGATTCAACCAGATGGCAGGAAAGTGTAGGGTTTTGGAGCGTTCTAGATCATCGAGATAGCGGAAGCATTTAAAAAAAGCAACTCCAAACCTTATCCAAGAACATGAACCATTAAATCTCAGAGCAAAATCTATTCCACAAAAAATTTACCTTTAGGTCTTTGTTGAATCAATAAAGAAGAACTATAATGTCTTCTTTTCTAGAGCAAGTCCACACCAAGGGGATGATCTTCAAGATCCTACACTTAATGCCTACTAGAACGATTAAGTGAAGAACAAGAGAGCAAGAAGAGAGGAGAGCAAGGGGTGGCCGGCCACAATAGAGAGAAAGTGAGTTATGAGAGTGTAAATTAATTCCAAGATATTTCTCTACTTCATCAATCTCATAAGCATGAGTCTAAAAGGTGAAAGCATGGGTTAAAGGTGTCATTACCCATACCCCTTAAATCACTCACCTCTTAATCAACAATCACCAACTAAGCATGTGTGTGTGGCCCCACCCTTGGACCCACCAAGGTGGCCGGCCATGTTGGGTTTAATTGGGCCCAAAATGGGCCCTTGTTTGGGCCGGTCACGTGACTTCATGGGCCGAGCCCAATGGGCTCGCCCATGTGGTTTCGTGCCGTGTCCAAAAGTTGCCCGACCCTATTTTTCGTTACTTGTCAAACAAAGTCCGACGCGCCATCGACGAAAAATCTCAGTTTTCTCGATTCGCTAATTATTCTCTCAAACCGAACCCATGGCCCAAAACCTTCAGTTTTGTCTATGTATTGCTCCTCAAGAAACGTTAAGGTTTCCTTGTCTCAAGTTATCCGTCTTGTATGTGTGTGACCCTCCAGGCTCATGCCACCATTGGCAGATCGGCGCAAAAGATCTCTCTTGTCCGATCCATCATAAGTGGTCTATAGTAAGACGTTATAATTACCCAAGGTGCATGATGATCGATGATTCGATTTAACATTGTGCGTACAAGTCACTATCCTATTATCTCTAGACATCCCGATTGATCACAAGGCATAGAGTCGTCATCCTTGTTTAATCAATTATTGTTACTTGATATGTGAGATGGCTGAGAATTGATAACCCATATCACCGGCATTGCCATGCTCTTTCTCTCAGTCACTCTCGATCAAGAGGCCTTTAACGGATATCTTTCCCATACTTTAGTACGAGGGATAAATCCTTTAGCCGTCTTTCGTGTCACTCATGCAATCCGTTCCGCCACCCAATCATGCCCGTTATTGCAATCCTATTACGGAAAGCGTTAGTCACAAGTTAAAGCCGCACGTACGTTGCATAGCGATCACAAAGACTCCTTGGTCTAAGGATATCGTGACAAGCTATCGCATTTGAATATGTTCATGACTTAATCTACGAAACACTATTCAAAGCGGGTCGTCTGATATCAATCACCTCATGATATCTATGATATGATTCCGGGATCCCTCATCCCTATGACAAGTAGAACTACGTCATTGAGAACCATCCTCATATTGGTCGCTTCTATTGAAGCGTATATTGACAAGGGACTCGTTAAGTGTGATCCGTACAGATTTATGGTTCTACTACTTTAGTGGCCATAAATCAGATCATGCTTAACATATTACTTCAACACATAAGTAATACAAAGACGTTTTATTTATTACAAACGATGATAAATATACATAGACATTTACAGACTACTAGCAATTGGACTAGGGCACAAAAATGCTATCAATCTCCCACTTGCCCCTAGTTCCAATCTAAGTCCCAGTCTATGCCCATTGACCTAACATGTTTGTCATGTTTCGCTTGAGGAAGAGCCTTGGTCAAGGGGTCGGCTGTGTTATCATCATATTCAACGTAGTGGGTCTTCACGTCACCTCTAGCAACTATGTCGCGGATGATGTGATACTTCCTGAGTACATGTTTGGATCTGTCATGTGCCCTGGGTTCCTTAGCTTGCGCAATGGCCCCGATGTTGTCACAATATAAGTCTATTGGGTTAGATGGGTTTTGAATTACACCTAACCCAACCATGAAACTCCTGATCCATACAACCTCTATTGCTGCTTACGATGCAGCAATGTACTCAGCTTCCGTCGTGGAGTCGGCAATGGTGTCCTGCTTCTTGCTTTTCCAGCTGAATGCTCCACCGTTCAACATAAACACATATCCCAACTGACTCTTAAAGTCATCGGGGTCTGTCTGGAAACTAGCGTCGACATATCCTTTGACGACTAGATCATAATTTCTTCCCCCGTACACAAGAAAAGCGTCTTTGGTTTTTCTCAAATATTTGAGAATCGCCTTGACGGCAATCCAGTGTTCCTCACTGGGTTTGGATTGATGTCTACTGGTACAGCTTAGGGTAAACGAGACATCCGGTCTCGTACATATCATGGCATACATTATGGACCCTATAGCCGAAGCATATGGGATCTCATTCATTCTTGCTAGCTCTGCAGGTGTCTCAGCACACTGTTTCTTGCTAAGCTTTATGCCATGACGCATGGGCAGCAGTCCTTTCTTTGAATTATGCATTGAGAATCTTCTCAGCACTTTGTCTATATAGGTGCTTTGACTTAAGCCCAAGACCCGCTTGACACGGTCTCTATATATCTTGATCCCTAAGATGTAAGAGGCCTCTCCTAAGTCCTTCATTGCGAAACACTCACCTAACCAAGTCTTTCTTAAGAGCAAGGTAGGGACGTCGTTTCCAATGAGCAGTATGTCATCAACATAGAGCACTAAGAAGACTACTTTGTTCCCATCTGCCTTTTTATATACGCAAGGTTCATCATCGTTCTTGATGAAGCCAAACTGTTTCACAACTTCATCAAAACGCTGATTCCAATTCCGAGATGCTTGCTTCAAACCGTAAATTGATTTGAGCAACTTGCAAATCTTTCCCTTATTCTTAGGATCCTCAAAACCCTCAGGCTGGGAAATATAAACATCCTCAGCTAACCTCCCTTTAAGGAAGGCGGTTTTGACGTCCATTTGCCATATCTCATAATTATGATAAGCTGCTACGGCAAGTACAATGCGGATAGATTTGACCATAGCTACTGGAGAAAAGGTTTCTTCATAGTCAATTCCGTGGACTTGCCTATAACCCTTTGCTACCAGTCTTGCTTTATAGGTCTGAGGTTTGCTATCCATGTCTATCTTTATTTTAAAGATCCATTTACACTCAATGACTTTTACGTCAGGGGTTTGATCCACCAAGTCCCACAGTTGATTATCTGACATGGATTGCATTTCTTACCTCATGGCTTCCAGCCATTTCTCAGAGTCGGCTCCGTCCAGGGCCTCTCGAAAGGTAGCTGGATCATTGTCCACTAACACTAAATCATCACCTCTAGTTACTAGGAAACCATATCTGATAGGTGCATGACTTATCCTTTCAGACCGCCTTGGACCGTCCTCATTAACTGTAGCTATTGGTTCTTGCTCAACGACCACTTCTGGCTCTACTTCTTTCAATGGGTCGTCCAGTGGTTCCTGAGTGACTATCTCATCTAGAACTTCATCAAGATGAATAGCCCTCCCACTGACTGTCTTGGAAATAAATTCCTTTACCAAGAATATCCCACCTCGGGCAACAAAAACTTTGTTTTCGCTCGGTTTGTAGAAGTAGTATCCTTTTGTTTCTTTTGGATATCCGACGAAAGTGCACTTATCTGATCTCGGTTCGAGCTTGGTTGCAAGCAACCGTTTTACATAAGCCTAGCAATCCCATATTTTCAGGAAGGACAAAACGGGTTCCTTCCCGTACCATTTCTCGAATGATGTCCATTCCACTGCTTTCGACGGAGCCCTGTTTATTATGAATGCGGCCGTTTGTAGAGCGTAACCCCAGAAGAAGATCGGGAGATCAGTGAGACTTAACATCGATCGAACCATATCCAACAATGTTTGATTCCTTCGCTCGGACACACCATTTAGTTGCGGTGTTCCTGGCGGAGTCCACTGAGATAATATTCCACTTTCAGTAAGATGACTAAGAAACTCCTCGGATAAGTATTCTCCACCCCGATCCAAACGGAGTGCCTTGATACTCTTTCTGAGTTGGTTTTCTACTTCAGTCTTAAACTCCTTGAATTTATCAGGCTTCGGACTTATGTCTCATGAGATAGACATAACCATATCTACTGAAATCATCAGTAAATGTGATAAAGTAGCCCAAACCACCTGTTTCTGGTGTACTCATTGGTCCACATACGTCTGAATGTATTAGACCCAATAGATCACCTGCCCTCTCACATAAACCAGTGAAGGGCGCTTTAGTCATATTGCCCATTAAACAAGCTTCGCATCTATCAATCGTTTGGAATTCGAATTGACTTAGAAGTCCGCGCTTTGAAGCGCTGAGATGCGTTTCTCATTTATGTGACCTAGACGACAATGCCATTTTAGAGTTTGGTCTAAATCATTAGTTTTAAACCGCTTAGCATTTACATTATAGAGCATGTTGGATTTCGAGTTTTGCATATTTAATATGTATAAACCTCCAACAGTGTGAGCATTCCCATAAAACATGTTATTGCGCATTATATTAAAAAACCCGTCTTTAATATCAAAATAATAACCTTCTTTTTCAAGAAGGGATATTGATACAATATTCTTGTTGAAAGCAGGTACGCAAAACACATCCAAAAGTTCTATTACAAGCCCACTGGGAAAAACAAGGTCAACTGAACCCACAACAGTTGCGGTAACTCACACATTGTTCCCTACCCTTAGGTCCACATTGTTTTCCCCCATATCTCTTCTACTATGCAGTACCTGCACATCCGCACAGACATGAGACTCAGCTCCAGTGTCTAGTACCCAAGCATTTATAGTAGAAAGATTTAGCTCTAATGGAATACCTGACGAAGTAGCGGCCCCACCACCCTTCTTCTGATTTTCCTTCAGCTGCTGACAGTCTTTCTTCCAATGACCAGGCTTTTGGCAGTAGAAACAGACCGACTCCTTTGCCTTCCCCTTGCCCTTCATGGGTATGGAAGGTTTAGTAATGAAATGTCGTCTGTTCTTCCCCGTCGGGTGCATTGGGCCTTTGCCCTTATCACCACCAGCTTTGAATCCGGATCCCTTCTTGACCATCAGAACACCTTTGGGCGTACTGCCCCTTATGCCCTTCTCGGCAGTCACTAACATGATGTGCAACTCCGATGCGGTCTTGTCAATGTCATGCATGTGATAGTTCATGGCGAACCCACCATATGCATGAGGAAGGGATTGTAGAATAAAATCCGCAGCCATCTCTTTTTCTATAGTCATTCCGAGACTAGTCATATGATCGAGATGTCCCTTCATTCGTAGGACGTGTGGACCTACGGAGCTGCCTGCTGACATTTTGTAGGCAATGAGTACTCGGAGAACAGTGTATTTTTCAATACGTACTTTCTCTTTGAACATATCCTTGATCTATGCAAACATTGCAAACGGATCATGGGATAGCTCCATAAACTGCTTCTGGAGGTCCACCTCCATGCAGCCCAGCATGACACACGCAACGTCGATAGAGTCGCTAAGGTGTTTCTGGTACGCATCCTTAACGACCCTCGTTGTGTTGGCAGCTGGCTCCACCGGGATAGCCTTGTCAAGGATGTACTCCCTACGTTCCAACTTTAACACAAGTCGTAAATTTCTGTCCCAATCTAGATAATTTGTTCCATTGAGTTTACACTTGTCAAGTATAGTCCTCAATGACAAATTAGACGAGTTTGTGGAATTACTAGTCATTTCTACACAAAGAAAGTAAATTTAATCAGAAAAGTTGAATAAATTTACGTAGATCTGAATTAAACACCAACCATCCGATTCTAAGGTTTAGAATCTTTAAACCAAGATCCCTTATTTGTCAATTGAAGTACGCTAAGGCGCACCGCTCCAATTGACTCATTTGAGTAGCACATCCATCCAATTAACAACCCGTGTAACTCTTTGTCAGGGTATGTGCAAAAACACACGGCTTACCCTTCTGATGCCCCAGCTCGACCTCAAGCCAAGAATCGTGGTCGAGTCAACCAACATTCACTAATGCGTCAATTTTGTGCAGATGCTCCGCTAAGGCGCATGACATCCCACAAAGTTGACCATTCCATATAGAACCCATTCCATCGATGCTCCACTAAGGCGCACGACACTGATAAAATGTTTCTACATGGGTGTGAATTTGGGTGGCATCTAACTTGACTCAAATTATGTTGTGATTTGGTTGTGTTTAATAATTCGAAAGTATTTTGGTACAATTACGAACCCGTCATCAACAACCCGTGTTGTGACGTTTCTAATTGTATCATATCCAATATTCTTTTGAAATCGTCATTTGCAACCCGTGCAAACACGTTTCAAAATCGAACTCACCCATCACAACCTGTGCGATGATGGTTCACAACGCTTTAATCATGCAAACAATTAAAATCGATTTTAATCTTTGCATGTGAGGTGATGGCTCATAAACTTATAAATTAAGCATGCAAGCATGTTATTATTTAAATAATACAAGCAAGCAAACATAAAGCGTTAAATATGCATTTTATAGCCCATCCTAATCTTAGGATTCTACGAGTCACCACTTCTTCTCGTCTTTCTCATTCGGGCTCCCACTAGCTCTTGGACTTCCTCCAAGACCGTCATTGTGCTCGATTTTCCATCATTCTCGTCTTTGAGTAGTAATTACAATTAATACTCGGTTCGTAGATCGGATAAAAAATAATTACACTTTATGGGCTCGAATGAAAGAATAATTACACGCTAACACTAACGGTGTACAAACCGTGAAAACGATAAAATCTAATGGGCTACTAATGCATCATACATCTCATCACATCATCCAACATGTTTTCACACAAACATGTTATCAAATAATATGCAATTATTCCGGTTTTAATTTTGCCAAGTTGCTTGGTCAGGTTTATCGAAACTAGACCTTTTTGAAAAACGGTTTATCGAAACCGATCAAATTTAAAAGTTTTCGAAATATTGGATCGCGGGTTCATCCACGTACATAATCAACGTGCAAGAACAAAGTCGGGCCAAGCCCAATGGGCCGAAGCCCATTGGGGCCGAGCTCAACACCACGGCTCGGTTTAGGCCTAGAAAAGCCCAAACCGAGCTTGCCTCCCCTCTCGGCCTCGGCCAAGAAGGGGGATGGCCCCAGTCACCGCCGGCCTCTCCCGGCCTCCGGTGACCTCCGTCCGGTACCTCCGATCCGGCTCCCCGAGAGTCTCTTCTCAGACCCGACAAATCCAATAAAATCCGAAAAATTCCAAATTCAATATATTTTCCAAAAATAATATATTTCCTGCAATTATCCCAAAAAGCATTAAAAACAGGTTATCAACAAATATGGCATGCAAATCATCATAAAACCGAAACAAGTTCAACAAGACAAAGATTAAGAAGGTTAATCATCCTCTGATACCACTGTAGGGTTTTGGAGCGTTCTAGATCATCGAGATAGCGGAAGCATTTAACAAAAGCAACTCCAAACCTTGTCCAAGAACATGAACCATTAAATCTCAAAGCAAAATCTATTCCACAAGAAATTTACCTTTAGTTCTTTGTTGAATCAATAAAGAAGAACTATAAGGTCTTCTTCTCTAGAGCAAGTCCATACCAAGGGGATGATATTCAAGATCCTACACTTAATGCCTACTAGAACAATTAAGTGAAGAACAAGAGAGCAAGAAGAGAGGAGAGCAAGGGGTGGCCGGCCACAAGAGAGAGAAAGTGAGTTATGAGAGTGTAAATTAATTCCAAGATATTTCTCTACTTCATCAATCTCATAAGCATGGGTCTAAAAGGTGAAAGCATGGGTTAAAGGTGTCATTACCCATACCCCTTAAATCACTCACCTCTTAATCAACAATCACCAACTAAGCATGGTGTGTGTGGCCCCACCCTTAGACCCACCAAGGTGGCCGGCCATGTTGGGCTTAATCGGTCCCAAAATGGGCCCTTGTTGGGCCGGTCACGTGACCTCATGGGCCGAGCCCAATGGGCTCGCCCATGTGGTTTCGTGTCGTGTCCAAAAGTTGCCCGACCCTATTTGTCGTTACTTATCAAACAAAGTCTGACGTGACATCGATGAAAAATCTCAGTTTTCTCGATTCGCTAATTATTCTCTCAAACCGTACCCATGGCCCAAAACCTTCAGTTTTGTCCATGTATTGCTCCTCAAGAAACGTTAAGGTTTCCTTGTCCCAAGTTATCCGTCTTGTATGTGTGTGACCCTCCAGGCTCATGCCACCGTTGGCAGATCGGCGCAAAAGATCTCTCTTGTCCGATCCATCATAAGTGGTCTCTAGTAAGACGTTATGATTACCCAAGGCGCATGATGATCGATGATTCGATTTAACCTTGTGCGTACAAGTCACTATCCTATTATCTCTAGACATCCCGATTGATCACAAGGCATAGAGTCGTCATCCTTGTTTAATCAATCATTGTTACTTGATATGTGAGATGGCTGAGAACTGATAACCCGTATCACCGGCATGGCCATGCTCTTTCTCTCAGTCACTCTCGATCAAGAGGCCTTTAACGGATATCTTTCCCATACCGTAGCACAAGGGATAAATCCCTTAGTCGTCTTTCGTGTCACTCATGCAATCCGTTCCGCCACCCAATCATGCCCGTTATTGCAATCCTGTTACGGAAAGCGTTAGGCGCAAGTTAAAGCCGCGCGTACATTGCATAGCGATCACAAAGACTCCTTGGTCTAAGGATATCGGGACAATCTATCGCATTTGAATATGTTCATGGCTTAATCTACGAAACACTATTCAAAGCAGGTCGTTCGATATCAATCACCTCATGATATCTATGATATGATTCCGGGATCCCTCATCCCTATGACAAGTAGAACTATGTCATTGAGAACCATCCTCATACTGGTCGCTTCTATTGAAGCGTATAATAACCAGGGACTCGTTAAGTGTGATCCGTATAGATTTATGGTTCTACTACTTTAGTGGTCATAAATCAAATCATGCTTAACATATTACTTCAAAAATAAGTAATACAAATGCGTTTTATTTATTACAAACGATGATAAATATACATAGACATTTACATACTACTAGCAATTGGACTAGGGCACAAAAATGCTATCAGAAAGAATGTCTCACGAGATGTTAGAGACAAGCCTCAACCAAAGTTTCAAAAGGCTGAGAACAAAAAAGGCATACGAGGCGAAAAAAACAGAAAAAGGAAAAAAGGGTACAATGCTTTGAATGCGAAGGCTATGGGCATGTGCAGAGGGAATGTCCAAATTTTTTGAAAAAAACAAAAGAACGGATACACTACATCTTTTTCGGATGAAGAAGAATGAGACAATGACACAAAACTGATAGGTAACTATGTAGCATTCATTGCCTCTACATCCACTGAACACATGAAGAAATTTGCCTCACATGATGAGTTATCAGATGAGACTCTCAACAACGCATACAATGAATAGTATGTCAACTGGCTTGAAGACTCTCAAGTCATTGAGAAACAAAACACACTCATTCTCTCACTCAATGAAAACAAGACCAAACTTCTTGAAACCATCATTGATATGAAAAAGGAAATCGCTCATCTGAAGGGGGAACTAGAGCTCATGACCAAATCCATCAAGATGATGAACCCGAGCACTGACACCTTGGACCAAATCTTATCCACTGGGAAGTCAGCAAACAACTTGGAAGGACTTGGTTACTCTAAAGGAGCTTCAACATCACAGACCACCTTTGTTCCTCAAAAACCTGCCAACAACATGTCTCAACAGATATCTGGTAGTACCCGGCCACAGAAGAAACACCACCATGACAGCTCAAAGAAAATAAAACATAATTGGATATGCCATCACTGTGGACAAAGAGGTCACATCCAACCATTCTGTTATCATATCTATGGAAATATCTCCGTCAAACGCAGGACAGCCAAAGCTCAAACTCAACAAGTATGGAGGAAGAAAAATGTACCTCACCAACCCAAACTATAGAAAGAATGACGGGTGAAAGAAGTACATTATAGGGCTAATATTGCTTACACCTCACTAAAAGCCTCTACCAATAATGATTGATATTTTGATAGTGGCTCATCTCGGCATATGACTGGTAATAGCTCATTCCTTACTACCCTGACACCATGCTCAAATTATTTTGTTACTCTTAGTGAGGGAGTGAAAGTCAGGGTATTAGAAAAAGAGAAACTTAACCTACTCAACTCACCTTATCTAAAGGAAGTCTTACTGGTAGAAGGACTTACTGCCAACTTGATAAGTATCAATCAACTCTGCGATCTAGACCTTGAAGTTAAATTTACTCGTAACAAGTGTACAGTAGTGAACACTCAACTAAAGAAACTCATGACTGGACTTAGGTCACAAGACAACTGCTATCTATGGTTTCCAACAGCAGCTCATCTATCTACTAAATGCCTTATATCCAAAGCTCAAGAAACCAAGCTCTGGCACCAAAAGATTTGACACATAAATTTGAGGAGCATGCAGAAAATTCTATCTGAAAAGGTTATCATCAGAGTTCCAGATCTGAAGATGATCGAAGAAAAAAATGTGCGGAGAATGTCAGATAGGGAAACAAGAAAAGACGTCACACAAGAAGGTGCAACATCTTACCACATTGGGTCCTAAAACTTTTACATGTAGATCTCATAGGACCCATGCAAGTAGAAAGTCTTGGAGGTAAGAAGTATATATTTGTATGTGTGGACGACTTCTCAAGGTACACTTGTGTTCAGTTTATTCGTGAGAAGTCAAATACATTCTCTGTCTTCGAATCCCTATGCCAAAGAGTTCAAAGGGAGAAAGGAGAATCCATTGGCAAAGTAGTGAGACTTAGGAGTGATCATGGACGAGAATTTGAAAACATAAGTTTTGCAAAATTCTGTGATGTTGAAGTGATAGCCCATGAATTCTCTGCTCCCATTACACCTCAACAGAACGGGATTGTAGAAAGGAAGAACCGAACTCTTCAAAAGATGGCTAGAGTCATGATGTTGTTGGCCATAAACTCCCTTTACTATTTACTGGCCATAAACTGTCATTAGGCAAGTTGTTAAATCAATCGTTATAACATTATGTTCGACGTCTTATCCCTGCTAGTTAACAAGAATTTGAGAGAGGTAAGTAGAATTATCCCTATATGATATATGTAAATCATGCATGATAGTGTTATCAGATTGACTTAAATAAATTGTTGCTTTTACTAGCTAATGGTAGTTTAGGAGACACCACGAAGCATACTAAGCATTAATGGCTTAATTTTCAAAACCAAGACGACATAATCATGTTCTTAAAAGCAAATTTGGAGGCGATCATGAATGTCAGATGCTTACTTATTGGCTTAATTTTGAAAGTCAATTTTGACAAACCCAATCTCCTTTTTCTTTAAAAGGATCCAGTCAAACATGAGCTGTTGCGATGGGTTAAAAGGCATGAGCACGCTACACGCCTCAAGGCTACATGAACAAAATTTGACCTTGTCAAGTAAATTTGTATGTCGGTTTTACCGCTCGAACTTTCAAGAATCGAATGTGGGTCGATTAATTAATCATTTTGCACCTTCATTTAGTTTAACAAAGAGTAGAAAGTTAAGTACACAAATATTTGGGAGGTTTTCGACTAAGGACTAATTAACTAGCAAACAACAAAGTTAAGTAAACTACGCTAGAGAGAAACTATGTTATATGCAAAAAGTAAAACGGGGGATAGAAATCGAGAAGTAAAGCAACCTAAGGTGCTAGCCCGATGACTACTCAAATAATCAATAGAAATTTTGATTCTAAGCATGCATTTTCATTTGGCATAGGTCACAATTACTCTACCCATCTCCCGATATTAGATAAAGTCTAGTTTAGAGTGACTATGTGCATCCACGAGAGTTCTCACACTTCACGTGGTTACTACTAAACCACAATGCACGCAACAATTTTTGAACCAATGAAAATCGTCGATCCCTCGAGTCTACCCACTCCCAATCCCTCCTCTCGAAAACCAATCGGGAATAAAAGATTAGACACTAAATTATCTAATTAGCATCCAACATGAGGAACAAAATAAACTTGAACTAGCATGCATACAAAGTAACCGATTTTCATATAATCGAAAGATATTCACTCATCAACTTACAATAAATTAGTAATCTAACATGAATTATTTGACATGTGTCTTAAATAACGAGTCAGTCTCTCGGCATTGAAAATGTCCTAATCTCGAGTGAGCTACTCTCTCGTGATGTTATTACTTACCATCAATAGCATTAAACACAAAAATTTCACTATACGAGTCGATCCCTCGAGTCTACTTAGATCAACTTCAAAGAGCCCCTCTCGGAGTTAATTAGAAACTAAAACAAAAATATAAAGGAGCAAATTTCATATTAAAGCATTCAAATCAAAGTAAACTACAAATATTCATGCATAAACAACTAAATCATCATAAGTGTCAAAGTGTTAAGTCATTCAAAAGTCTAGCACCCATGGTCTTGAGTTTTTTTTTTCAAAACCATGGTGCTCAAGTAAGAAGTCAACAAAAAAAGTACAAGATTCAAGAAATAGAGAGAAACCCAAAAATCCAAAATGGATTTGGGAGCTCAAATACTCTCCAATTTTGTGCTTACTTGGTGAATCTTGCCTTCTTGATATCCTCCCAAGGTGTGGTGGTGAAAATTCCCCTCTTTCTTTCTTCTTGGAGCACCAAAGGTGGGCTTCAATGGAAGAAAATGAAGTTCTCAATCTAAGAAAATTGTGAGGAGGCATAAGTAAGTGGTAGGTGAAGAGATGGGGGTTAGGGTTTCACTTATGTAGCTGCTGGAAAAATCTGGTACACGGGTTAGGGCCATGTTCCTCTCTTGCAAAAGGTGCTGACTTGGCGAGGGTAGTGTGCTAGGACACGGCCCATGTCCCTAGGCATACCGGCTTGGACAACAGCTCCAACTTCTCTTTTTCTCCTTCGCGCCTTTAACTACAACCGCTCTTTCTCGCTCTATGTACCCTAAAATACCTGGCATTAACAAGCATAAAACGAACAATTTCCTCTAAAATAGCCGATACGAAGATGATTCAGTGCTAAAATTGTGGGTCAAAAGTGTAGCAAGGCTACTGCGGACTCACGTCATGTTGGCATATTTGTTTGGCTGTTAAAAAGGGAAGCTTCATTCGAGTGTTTGGGATTCTCATTAGGCTTGAGGCCAAATAGATCAGTCTCATGAAAGAAGATCATATTCAAATTCTCAACCAAACTAGCAATATGGCAAGGTAAATACCTTTAATTAGGTGGGAGAATCACACTAATCAAGTCTTCATTGTCTAGCTTGCCTTTGTACCACATATTGTAGTTTAAAGCCCCCAAAGAGGTGATCAAAAGATGGAAGCTATCCAAAGAAAATTATTATGGTCCATTAGTCTAGACAATAAGGTAATATGGGAAAAATGTGCACTCCTAAGAATCAAGAAAGGTTGGGCATATGAATGGTAATATTCCCTGTCCCTGACGGGGATTCCCAAGTCCAAATGAAAACGAGGCCGAGAATTCCTAAATCTGGTAAGAACGGGACATGGTGAGGTATCCCCCCCACGCTCCGCCCCGATACATTAAAAGTCATTTTTTAATTAAAAGTTATATTTAAAAATGTATATTTAATGAAAAATAATATCTTTTTCATTACAATAGTATTTTCAGTTTATATTTTTATTAAAATAATAGTTTTTAATAAAAAAATTAATATGTTTAAACATTTTTTTGGGTTGGAAACGAAAAACGGAGAATTTTCGAAACTCGACGGGAAATCTTAGTCTCCTTTAGAAACAGAGATGGGGATTACCAAATCTGCCCCAAACCCGCCCCGTTGTCATTTCTAGTTGGGCATTGTAATCTTGAGGTGATGAACAAGTTCTTATCAGGCAAGTGGTGGTGGAAATTATGGAAACATGTCTTCTGTGAAACACAACTGGGATATAGATGAATGGGATATGTAAAAATTGTCTCTTGAGGCAGACTCATCGCTTCTTCATCGCATTTTTTCTCTTGAAAACGATCCCCTGTTTTTCACCCTTGTCCACTTCGGTAGCATTAAGTGGAAATTGGGATCAAGTATATATTTTAGGTTTTTGACAAACTATTGGGTCTCCAATCAATCCCTTTCAGTTATCGGTCAAATGCTGGTTTGGATCCTCTTTTCGCAGGTGCTTGCGAGGAAGATATGTTGCAACTCTAGTGAAACTCCGTCCGTCCATTTTGTGCAAAGGTCTTCGAAGATTCAAATCACTTACTTATTCATTGCAACTTGAGTTGGTTATATAGGCGCACTTTTAGGGTAAGCATGGTTCCTCTTGTGCCCTTCCCCAGTCGGAGAAAAGTCTTTTTTTGCCTGGCCTCGCCTGAATCCGGTCTCGAGCTCGGTGAAGTTTTGGGCCTCTCTTTGCAGCTTGACAATATGAAATGTGTTGTTGGTTAGGAACAAGCTCATGTTCAACAAGAAGTTCCAATCCCCTCAAATTATTATTATCAAAATAAAATCTCAGGTCGGGGAGCTCTTTTAGTTGTTTTTTCCTCGACCATTTCATCTTAAACTTCTCAATTTTTCATTTCTTATATTGCAAGTCTCTCTGTACTATTGTACTACTCCAACTCTTTTTCCCTCGTCGAGAATTAATTGTTGGGATTTTACTTTTCTAATAAAGTAAATTACTTGTAAGAAATCAATGGTTGAGAACAGAACATGCAAAAAGTTGAAGACAGTAAGATTAGATAACATAACGGTACATTGTATACAGATGGCGTTTACAAAGGTTTTATAATCAAAAGAGAATAACCAAGTATTGGGCAATCAATGATACACCACAACATTATGAGATCACAAAAAGACCGAACCATATATTGCGGGAAAAAGTCGTGTGTATGCGATTATATGCTAATTAACCAAAAAATGTAGGGAGAATTCGTTGCTACCAGGTGCTACATTGTCAATCGATCTCCACATAAAGTTTAATTGTGTAAATATGTAGATTGTGAAAGAGTCATAACTTTTTGGGTGCACACCATCACGTCAACAAGAAAAAACTTGAAATGAAAATCAGGAAGGCAATATCTTTAGGATATGCATCCGGTATAAAAAATTCGAGAAAATTCTACATGACCCCTCTTAACTATGACCGAGTTTCATTTAACCCACTTAATTTCAAAATCAGTATACGCGGAGTCCCTTAAGTTTGAAAAAGTTACTCTTTTCCGTTAATTTTTCTGAAAATTCTGTTAACTTTTTGTAAATTGACTAAAAAATCTTGAAAAATTAAACAAAAATGATTTTAAAATTTTTTTTTCCAAAAACAAAGAATAAAACAATATGGTATATGTTATCTCCTGGTTGTAGATGCTCTTGAACGTGAAAATTCTGAAATCTTCCATGCAAACTAAGTTAGTTTCTATGCGTCACTCATGATGCAATTGTAATAATCAACATCAAATAAAAGTCCAATAATCTTTTTGTTGTAATTAATTTATTAATTGACTTTGCTATATCCGTCCAAACCCTACTAATTTTCTAATTCTAGCTGTTTTATATAATCAAAAATGGGTAGCTAATAAGTCTTGTTAATGATTATATAGTTGACAATTTTGTCAGTTCTTGATTGTAAGGACTTTTAAGGGTATAATGGTCAAATTCCATTGTGATTATATTAAATACTACATTTGTAATTTGTGGAGAAAATGTAGTAATTAAAAACAATATTTTAAAATTGACTTATGTACCGTACAAAGTCGACTGGAATGAAATTTTCTTGTACTTAAAAATAGCATGAGTGATAGGAATGTTTCAGGTATATATATACCCCATATATATAATATACATTAAGGCCACGATATTTGACTATTCAGCTACCTGAATTTCCAATCTTTTCGAGAGTCGTAGTTGCAACCTTGGCACTGATTCTCTATTATTTGAGAAATCATGTGATTCAACCTTTTATTATCGAAACAATATAAGTTGATTTATTATTTAGACCGTTTACCGATAAATTTGGATTATCTATCGTACTATAATAGGGGTGAATGTGTTTTTAAAATTTTCGTTTGTTATGGATTTATTAAATATGTATAAAAAAAAAATCTTCACATGTATTACCTGGCGTCCTCTTTGTCGGATTCCAAAACAAATTTAATATATATTAAGATTCTGGTAGATTATAACTTTTTTCCTAGACTAATTTGAATACTTAATCATAATAACAACCAAATTTAATATCAATTAAAATTTTGTTGGCTTGCAACTTTTTTCTTAAACTAATTTGAATACACGTTAAACGCCTATTTGATATTTAAGATCAGATTCATTAATCATATAAGATCATATTCAGATGAATGTATTGATGAATTTGATTATACGGTCTAGTTTTCACGAATTTGATTATATGATCTAATCCGTTATGTTGATTTTCAGGGAAGAAATAATGGAGGTATCTATACGACACTTTCCATGCCATGATTTTTTACCAATGTTTAAAACTGAATAATCTATTCAGGTGACATTTTTAGCTCCAGTTTCCATTTATGAATCTTGGCTCGATTTCTTTTCTATAAAATTTGATTATATTGCTTCTTTGTTCTATATCTGATTTGTTTCGTTCCTCGGAAAATGGATGAGAATATCTCTGATTTTTTATTTGTGACTTTTGTTGTTTTCTATGATCTTTTTAAATTTTTATATATGACAATTTTAATTATTTTATACGATATTATAAGTAGTATCGTGCATCACGTGGTGCTACACTTAGTTATCATTTGATGTAACTTCCAACAAAAATAGTTAGAAATTTTGTTAATCAAAATGGATTATGAATTAAAATTTTAAAAAATTGATACTTTTTTTAATTGAAGCTCAACAGTTTTATTTTTCTCCATTCCTGACATATAGCTCGATAATATAAAATATTTTTTTTTGCAGAAAATTACACTAGAGCAAGAATATTTTGCTAAAAAAATTGCTTCAAGAAATTTTTTTCCAACCATGCTCACCATGATGAGCACTGACTACAACTCTGACGAATAATTTCGAATCGGCCAGAGCACCAGACCAGAGTTGAGTTGCAGTATGAAAACCCAACAAAAATTAAACTGAAATCAACAATTGAAAATAATTGAGAAAGCCCAACTCCGACGTGAAACGTTGTTACAATATAATTACGTACCAATACACACCCACTTCTCTAAAAAAACTCTTGCTTTCTCCGACAAAAAAATATAGGGAAAACACTACATACATTTCATGTAGTTTGCGATATTTTCACTTAACTCCCCCGAAATATGCGTTTTATGGAGTACCTAAACTTGAATAATGTTTCATTTAGCTTCAACGATGTTAAGTCACTAGCGAAAAGGATAAAAATACCTTCAACTAACCATTAAATTTTTTTAAAAAAAATTCATTTATTCTCTCTCTCCATTTATATATATTTTTTCTTTCTCTTCAAGCTCAAAGTAAAATTTGATTAAAAAATTTAATTGTTTTTAATGTATTGTTAGTTACATTCCTGAAAAAAAATTTTGATTAAATTCTACAATCAAACAACATAATTGTATAAACACAAAACGTCTCCAGCTAGGCCACCGCTATTTTTTTTCTCTCCCCCAATGAATACTCTTTCATTTTTGCTTCATCTTCCTAAACCCTCGTCAAAGCGAAGCCCTTCAAATTTCTGTCTAATTTGCTAGATTTTCTCGAAAAATCTTGATTTTTCGGGGAAATTAACCTTTCCTATGGAGGAGAAGCCTCTGTAGGACAACATACTATACAGTCGGAACGACGACATTGATGTGGGTTCGTCCGGTGCCTAAATCGACACCTCTTTACCCATACTTAATGCCGAATTCCCCTTGTTATGTGGCTATTTAGAGCCGTTTGTACCACTTTACGCCCTCGGGTATGTTTGGTGCAATTGTGCAGAAAAACAGGTTAAAAGGGGTTAAAAACCGACCAGAAATTGCAGCATAATTTCATAGAGAGCACAACTTTCTCGTACTTAAGCCGACGTGACCTAAAGTTATATAAGATCAAAGATAACCCGGTGATCTACAAATCTCTACAAGAAAGTTTTATCGAACTCTCATGGGAAGAAGCTTTATACTGTAATCAAATGCAGCACCAAAACATATTTTGAGATTATAGAGTAGCTGATTTGCGAGCGCCATAACTCTCACATCCAAAGTCCAAATCGAGCAAACGAAACGTCTAAATTGAAGAGAACGAGAAGATCTACAATTATTATGAAGGAAGTTTTTGCATTGGAGGTCTGGAAGGGTGTGTAATGAGCATGTAATGATCGTTACATCCCTTGTAACATTCGTTACATCAAAACATATTTCGAGATTGTAGAGTAGCTGATTTGCGAGCGTCATAACTCTCACATCCAAAGTCCGAATCGAGCAAACGAAACATCTAAATTGAAGAGAACGAGAAGAGCTACAATTATTATGAAGAAAGTTTTTGCATTGGAGGTCTGGAAGGGTGTGTAATGAGCATGTAATGATCGTTACATCCCTTGTAATGTTCGTTACATAAAAAAACCAAAAATGTCATAAACTTGTAACAATGATGTAACGGAGGTGTAAGTATAGTGTAAAGATGATGTAACAATCGTTACATCCCTTGTGACGGTCGTTACATTGTCCAGAGTCGAAAAAACCTATAAGTTCCAGCTCCGATTGCTGAAGAATAGGTCTGAAAATTTCAGTCCTTTAACGCCATGGAAGACCTGAAGCATTGCGAGTTGCACCACATCCAGGATTGTCACCGATTGTACAAGCAGAAGATGCAGGAGAGTCTCAAGCTCTAGAGGCATAATCGAGCGAAGCGGTTGCAAAAGGACTCCTTAATTTCTTCGTCTTCAATCGATTCAGTGGTGAAATCGTCCTCGTACATCTAATCTCGGGTGGCATGAGAATCGATCTCCTTTGGACTGAGATCGTGGGGTTTGGGGCCAATTCGGAAGACCGGCGACTTCTTTATAGGTTTGGTTTGGGCTTTTCAAGTCGTTCGAGGCTTTCTAGTGCAAATTGCGAGCCTGGAGTTGTTCGATTCCATCACTCGATGATGTGCCAACTTTCACGACAATCTTGTCTGTTTTGGGTCCGATGACGCCTCAATCGCCGCCCAACCCATGCTGGTTCCACCAGTGCTCGATCGACGCGTGTCTGGTGAACACCAGTAGGTACGTCAACATGGAAGAACGCTCATTCCTTCAATGATTGAAACCGGAAACATATAGAAACCATAATGGCATTTCTGCCATTTCTACAAAAAATAACATCCACGTGTTGGTCACGTGATAAAAGTTTAATGACGTTGAGGTTAAGTAAAATGTTAGTCAAGTTTAGGGACTCCACAAAATGCCTTTTTCTGAGGTACTTAAGTGAAAATCTCACAAACTACAGAGAAGGTATATGGAGTTTTCCCAAAAATATAATCTTTTTAAAGATTTGGCCACACCCTGAAACCATACCTAGGAAAAACTAGTCATAAAACATTACTTACCATCTCCAGTTCACATTCTTTATTAGTAATTCTCTATTTTTGGAGGCATTGTGTTTATGACATTATTGATCTTGCAGCTCTCTTCTTTATTTTAGTTAGGTTTTAGTTATATGGGTTTTGGTTGTGGGATTATTCTAGTTCATACCCACTTATAGATTTAGGGATATTGGTGATCTATTGATGAATAAAGGTTTTTGGCGAGACCAGAACAAAGGTCTATGAAAGTGGTGTAATCGGCGAGAAGCTACATAAACTGAATTTTCCTCTCCCTCACATGGACTTTGTGGCCAACAACATCATTCTCGTCAATGCACCTCCTAACGATGAAAAATGTTCATAATGCCCTCAATGCCGCGTCTTTGAGATCTCCCTCTCTTTGCAGTTTTTTTGAATACCCAAAATTTGATTTTGTGTGAAAATCTTTATAGAACTAAAAAAAATGTTAGTAGTCTGTGGATGGATTCGATAGAATGGATTTGCTGAATTTTGTGGTTACAATTTGTCACTGGATTTCGACACTCTCTACCTAGCTCCTACAAAATTAATATATTTTGTGTCGACTCAGGTTCTGAGAGGAGAGATGAAAGGAGAAGGGTGTGAGAAGGGAAATTTTTCATTTTACATGTTCTTTTAATCTATTTATTTTTCTTATATTGTTTATTTGAAAATACAATTCTACTCTTGAACCTTGAGTTCAATCTTATGCAAATTAGGGTAAAAGTGTCATTTCAATTTATAAATAATGTATCATTTTAACTTATATGTAAAGGAATTTTAGACATTTTAAAAATATTGTTGTTGTTCCACTTCAAAGTTTTTAATATTTTTTTTGATATACGAAGTTTATTAGAAAAACACATTCAAATGCATGAAAGCCTAATTTACAGCCAAAATCAACCATCTTCCCGCCTTCAATTTCAATCATATTTAATAAATTTCACTTATGAGTTGTGAAATCACATATTTTAAAAAATATGAAGTGTAGTGAGACATAATAGTCAAAAATTTTAGTTAACATTCTGAGGTGAATAAAGAAATACAATCCATTAAAGTTCCTAATTATTAAACTGTAAGAATACCTTAAAATGCACTCAATTAAGTATTATTGATTAGTACTTATGTAATTTGTAGGAGAGAAATGTTATAGATATTAATGAACATGAGTGTGAAAAAAGTGCATGAAATGTAATAAATAGTAAAAGTGACCAAACACGGCCTCTGTACATTACAGATGGACACAACTCGGGGTGATGATTCACAATGCAACCGTGTGGGCCCACGACCACACGTGACACGTTTTCTCGTATTTACTGTCTGACCCTTGTCTTTTTCTCAAATGACTCAAACACCCTTCTCCTTCCTTCATTTTTATGCTCATGCCCTCAAAGAATATGAAACAAAACTGGTTTAATCAGGTCTACATAATCAAAGATTTGACCAGCAACAAACCCTCTAACACTAAGAGCTCTAGCAAGTAGCAACCATTGACTTCAAAATCCAGGATTGGACCATGGTCTCTTTCTCTGCAATAAATAAGTGTAGCCTCATTAATCACACACCAAATAACTAATTATTTAATGTAATAAAAAACATATTTTTATTGATGAGAAGGATGTATTTGACCATGCAGTGTCCACCACAGGGGTCTTTTGGTCTTTTCAATATTGCCATAAAGAGAGCTTTAATTCAACCCCTTCTCTCTCTCTCCTTTGTGTGTGTGTCCATTCTATGATCTACCATTACATGTGGCACTCCATGTAATTTCCTGCAAGAATTGAAACCATATATTGATTCATCAATCCTCTTGAGAAAAAAAAACCCAGAAAGACCAAGGAATTGAATCTTGACGGGGGCTGGTGATTTTTGGTTTGACCGTTGAAGCAAAGAAGAGCACCACTCAAAGGTATGAGAAAATTTGATTTGGGTCTTCTCTAATTGTTGTCATGCAGATATTTTTAGCGGACAGATGGTTTTTTTCTTTAAAAAGTATATTTTTTGGAGCTGCTTTTTGTTCTGAATCTCATTTTTTCTTTCTGCATCTGAGTTTATGTCAAGCATGTAATGAGTGTGTGTTCTGGTGATGATTGAAGTGCTTCAGAACCAAATAGCTTTCAGGTTTCTGCTTTTTGAGCTCATCTTTGTGGTTTGTGAAGATGAGTTGGTGTTAGATTTGTGAAAGGTGGAATTTTTGTTGCTCTTAGTTTGAAGTGGAAAAATGAGATATTTTCCAGCTTCACAGATTGAATAGGGGCTTTTGGTTGAATTTTACTTCTGTTTAGTATTTATGGATCATGATTCATTTGTGATTAAGTTACACAGTTAATATTATATGGTTGAAAGTTTTTAGCCATTATTGGAGTTTATGGGTTTCAGATAATGTTCTAGATCTGTTGAAATTTAATTTAGAGATTGTGTGGTTCAAATAGTAGATGGTGGTTTTCAGCTATTTTCAGTTTACAGTATTATGTCGTTTGATCTTTGAGCTTTTTTTTTCCCTCAAACATATTGTAAGAGTTCCTGAGAAATTTCCAGGTTGCCATCATTTGCACAAAAGGTTTGTTAGTTGGATTTGTATTGTTGATATGTATACCTCTTTTCTTAGGATCGATACTTTGAATCTTGGAAGACTTTAGCTAAATTTAGAAGATACAATACATGCATCATCCTAATTAGCATTAGCTGCCTTTTTCCAATAACCATTGAGACAAAAACAAATAGCTGCCTTTTTTCCTTTAGTGACTCCACTCAAGGATATAAAATTTCCATAAAAGTCCAGATTAGCTTGATTGGTGGTTCTACCTGTAGCCTCCTCTAGGTTTTGTAGACCTCATCTACGTTATCATCATATGTCGGATTTTATTTCATTTATTAGGGGGTTACGTACTTTTCTTCTTCTTCCAATTCTGATCACTTGACAAGAACGTTGACTTTTTTGTTTCTACACAACAGTTTCAACGTTTGAGGGCTTTATTCTTTAATTGATAAGAGCCATCTTTACAAACCCTTGATAGTTTCGCATTGAAAAGAAAAGAACAAAAACATATCAAATAAGAACAGTCCGTGTCTTAAAAATAAAGTGGTGAAGTCAAAGCTACAGCTTTTGAACCCCCAATTGAATCTTTACCATCTGAGAAACTATTATGATTTATATAACCAAGATAAATTGCGAGACCAGAACATTTTTTTTCTTTTCTTGTATATAAAAGTTGCTATTGATTCTCGAGGGTGTTTGGATTGACTTCTCAAAAGTAGCTTATAAGCAGTCAAATAAAAAGTTGGGTACCCAGTGTTTTTTTCTGCTTATGGTTAGCTTATAAGTTGGAACTTATAGAACCTTATAAACCCTTCTAAGCTTACAAAACACTTAATTTTAAAATTAGCACCTTGAAGCTTATAATTTAGTTTAGCCAACTTATAAGCTAGAAGCTACACACCCTCTTTTGTCTTGTACCTTCTGTTTTTCAAATTTTGGTGGAGTGTATTATTGATGAAGCAATCATCCTCTATGTCATTTCCTTTTGCCAAGGGTAAACCTTAGGCTTTGGATTTGGAACGTATCTCATGTTTAAGCTTTCAAGGAATTATTGTGACATTACATCTTCCTTCTAGCATGCCTTGTCTATCCATGAGAAAACATGGACATCACATACATATATTGAGGTTTTAGTATCGTACATACTCACATGTCGCTATTGTGGACACCAACTTTGTTTGGTAAATGGCTTGCTTGTTGCCATTGTTGGTTTATTTATTTTATACTGGATATGTCACTATAACATACTCAACATTCCATTTCTACAGAATCTGAACTCTCATTGATCATCACCCACCCAAAGTATCAATAGCCAGAAAAGGAAGGTTGCATTAACTTGAGGACCCGTTTGTACCAGTAAAAGCTCCAACCATTTCTATTAGCCCTTGTTTTTCCTCAGTTTAACTAGATCAACAGATTGGTTCACATCCGATGGGAACGTCTCAGAAACCTAGGATGTCAGATGGATCTGGGTTTTATAACCAGCCTGTAGAACAGCTCGATGCCTACCAATGGCCTCCCATCCACAAACTAGACAACCTCTCGTGCTCAGACGATAGTAGTCAAGGAACCAACCTTTCTGTTAAGGCTTATGAGCAGTGTTGCGCGCTTGAATCATCCTCGGGAACTGGTGGATACCCTGTTCACAACTCCCCATCTACTGTCAGTTTCTCGCCTAATGGAAGCCCAGTGTCGCAGCACGAATATCAGTCATTCCCATCAGACCTTCACCATTCCCCCGACAACACCTATGGCACACAAGTAGTTGGATCTTGCATGATAGAAGATGTCGATGACCTGATGCACAAGATTAGAGAACTAGAAACTGCCATGCTACCCGATTCAGATCCCTTTGGTGTTCATGACATCACGAGCCAAAATGGACCTGACCACATGTCAACGGAGGCAGAGAAGTGGAAGGAAAACATGGAGATTATATCCCGAGGGGACTTGAAGGAGATGCTTTGTGCTTGTGCCAAAGCAATCGCGGATAATGACATGCTGACAACAGAATGGTTGATGTCAGAGTTACGTCAGATGGTGTCTGTGTCTGGCGAACCAATACAGCGTGTTGGAGCATATATGGTGGAAGGTCTAGTTGCAAGGCTGGCGTCGTCGGGAAGTTCCATCTATAAAGCCCTGAGATGCAAAGAGCCCGCTAGCGCTGAGCTCTTCTCGTATATGCACTTCCTCTTCGAGGCTTGCCCTTACTTCAAGTTTGGGTACATGTCAGCAAATGGGGCGATAGCCGAAGCCATGAAAGACGAGGATAGAGTTCACATAATCGATTTTCAGATTTGCCAGGGCAGCCAGTGGGTGACCATGATCCAAGCCCTCGCTGCCCGGCCTGGAGGGCCTCCACACGTTCGAATTACAGGCATTGACGACTCAACCTCAGCTTATGCCCGTGGAGGAGGAATTGACATTGTGGGACAGAGGTTATCGAGGCTAGCTGAGTCGTGCAACGTGCCTTTCGAATTCCACGCAGCTGGAACTCCCGCAGCTGAGGTCCAGCTCGAAAACCTTGGGATTAGGCCCGGAGAGGCCATTGCTGTAAATTTTGCCCTGGTGCTGCATCACATGCCTGATGAGAGCGTGGGCACTGAGAATCATCGGGATAGGCTGCTGAGGCTGACCAAGAGCCTGTCGCCCAAGGTGGTGACTCTCGTCGAGCAAGAATCAAACGTCAACACCGCTCCATTCTTTCCCCGTTTTGTTGAGACGCTGAACTATTACAATGCCATCTTCGAATCACTCGACGTGACTCTGGCGCGGGAGCATAGGGAGAGGATCAACGTCGAGCAGCACTGCCTGGCTCGGGAGATAGTCAACATAATAGCGTGCGAGGGAGCGGAGAGGGTGGAGCGCCACGAGCCGCTTGGGAAATGGAGATCGCGCTTTGCCATGGCCGGGTTCACGCCTTACCCGCTGAGCTCACTAGTAAATGCCACTATCAAGAACCTGCTAGAGAAATACTGCGACAGGTACACGCTCGAAGAGAGGGATGGGATTCTGTATCTCGGGTGGATGCAACGCCCCTTAGTTGCTGCTTGCGCTTGGAAATGAAAGCAACTAACGATCCTACGAGGTAAGGAAGTGATAATGTTGGATAGATCATATATGCATTTGAGTTCAGTCTTCTGTTTCTTAGTTCATGTTTCAGCCAAGTACAATGTTTTCTAGTTTGACACTGAACTTGTCATTTCATGCTCTTTTATATGACAATGATCGTTTTCTTCATAGAGCAGTAACGAATGGCGCATGACTGTGAACAAAACATATACATGCCTATAACCAATACTATGATCTTTATCTTCAGTGAGCTGTACAGAATGATGCATAAATGTAAAGGGAAAATGGCAAAAGGTGCTCAAAACCATGACCCTTTTGCAGAAAGTGTATTTATACAAAAAATGGCGCTTATAACACTTAATAAAACACAGATATTATTGCTAACCGCACATGATTGCCTTTAAGAATTGACCACAGACAAAATTACATGTAATTTAAAATTTAACATATGGCTACTATTATGTTTTAACAAGTGAAAGTGAGAATCAATTCTTAAGAGCAATCATCTGCAATTAGTTCTAGTTACAACGGATACATTTTCTCAAGTGAAAACTATGACAAAACACGGAAGCACAGCCCTCGGATTTCTGAGAATCAAGGTTTCCAAGCTCGAACACAGCCCGAAAGCAACCTCTCCGGCTATGATTCGACAGAGCACGACAGCCCTTTTCACCGTCCTTCCTTTCTTCCCCTTCAAACTACCCTTCAGGTTATCGCTCATCGTGTCGCTATTCGTTGTCAAATGAATGCCATTGTTGGTATGTTCCGAGTCAAAGCTGTAGCTGATCAATCTGCAGACTCCGCAGGATGGATGGAGGCAACACTGAGAGAATGATGAGTTGTTTTTTCTGTTGAAGCATGCCATTGTTGTGCCATAGAACCTTAGGAGCTCATTGCCATCGACCGAGTTTCTTGGGTGTTTCTTGTGCTGCAAGGCATTTGTTTTCACCATGGCTCTGTACTCTTCGAACCTGTTAAGAACCTCTATCTGGTTGATGACTTTGAAGACTTGGTTGATTCTTCTTTGCTTTGATGGCTTCACCAATGCTGCCAGGAAAATTATCTCTACCACATTCCTTGATTGGTCCCCAATGTTGAGCTCTACCCAAAATGAATCAAAATTCAAAACCCCATAATTTTGAAATTGAATGTATGAATTCGATTTCTCATACATGACTTATAAAAGTACGTGAGTTCATTAATAATAACGATTAGAAATAACAGCAGGCGTGACGACTAAAATCAATGACTTCTTGCATGATGTCTATGTCATCAGTTCTTTTAAAATCCGCTTCATGATTAAAAAATTCAATCATATTAGTTGAGTGTGACTCGAACTTTTATATATAATTATTTTGTTTAATATTCTTTTGATGTGGGTTCAATATCTCAACCATTTCCTCAACGTGTCTTTTACACGAGACCATGACACAACATGGTTGAACTTCTATGTATACGACGAAGACCACATAGGGTGGAAACACTGGAGACCCACGACATGCTCAATCAACACGGGGAGACCCACAAGCACAAATCAAAATCGACAAGCTTTTATACCATATATAAATGATATATAATTGGACCAAGTATATCGCGTCTTGGATTTTACGGCTAAAATGTCACCCTTATTAATTAAAAGTCTTTCTTTTCATAATTTTCTTGGACGTGGGTGTGATATTTTTAACACTTCCCTCCACACATGGACTTTCTTCAACTAAAAGTTTACCCCACAAATTAAAACAATCCGACGGTAAGAGTTGAAACATTAGGCCATTGATGGCTAGACTCAACTGGAAAACAGTAGAGTTGGAAGAGACACATACCGTAGAGCAACGTTGTGAAATGGTTATTAGGCTCCATTAATGTCGGAGGAGCCATGAGTATGTTCTTGTTCTTGTTCTTGCTCTCCTCCTCCACCTCCACCTTGAGGCTTGCTGTGTCATCTTCATCATCATAGGTGGAGTTGTAGTAGTCATGTGTTGTCGTCGTCGCGATGAAGGTTCTCTCCGGCCGCACCACCACAGCAATCAGCTTACAGCTTTTGCAGCTCAGGCTCTCCTTCAGAGACACCCATAGAGAATGCATTGTCACAAATTTGATACTTCTGAGTCTACTTCTACTTCTACTTGCATCTTCATATATATCAAACTTTTCTGTCTTTTTGTCTTCGACGTGTACATCTTACCCGTCATAAACATTTCGGCACTTTTTGAAAATAACACATTATAATAACTTGTAACACGTTGGATGATAAGATAATATTTTTTTCATCGACCAAGTCACACGTTTAATAAAACAATTGATTTATGAGGAGAAATTATGTGTCAACTCCAATTTTGGTGTGAACTGAAATACGTATAGTCCTTGGATGAGAGGGACGCACACATCCAGACGACACGGGGCGGGCTGAGGTCTTGAGTAAGAACTTATACCGAAATTGTTAATATCTTATACCAAAACACATACTTTATACCAAAACAGACTGTCATAATCACTCAAGTGCCCTCGTGAGAGTAGGTGAATCCGAGTGAGGTATAAGGTCCTCACTATTTAGTATAAGATTTTGAATGTACTTTGAGTGTTTTGGTAAGATCTTGCTTTCCCCCTAAAAGTTCACATTTACACTGTTTTGGTATAATGTTATAACTGTTTTGCAAACTTTTACCTTGAAGCAAACTCTAATATACTATTTGTTTTGTTGGGGAGAAACAAATTATTACCAAAGAGAATCACACAGTAAAAAAAACACTGCCGATAAAAATAGTAAACTTTTCCTTGTTGCTATTTGTTGGTGTCATGCTGGTAAACTCTATCCTCGAACAAGATAGAATAAGGATCCACAGAAACCACTGAACCTCACTACACATGGTCGAAATGCACAAGATCAGTACTGTCACAATAAGTGGTCCTCAATCCTCATTATGAATAATGTCACATCACTCAAAACTCGCTCATCATATTGACAAATATCTTCAACTTGTTCCCGAGCCATCATGGCAACAAACCAAAACATGCCTTGCTCAAGGAACCTCCCAGAAGTACAATTCGACAAACTTTAAGGTACTTGTCTTTTACACACAGGGGAATGGCATCTCATAGATTTTTGTACACTATGCATTTAAAGACCAAATTTGCAGATCTTCATGCCCTTTTGCCCCACCAGGAAGCTCCAAAGCATAGAAAGCTCCGGAAATTGAAACTAACATACATGCCAAAATATGTCCGATCCCACAAACCTTCACGGGCAATGCATGCATGACTGCGGAGAATATTAGCTCTCTTTCCTTAGCATACTGCATCGAAAATATATGTAACCCATCGTCACTTAATCAATAATTCAGATCCTCCACCCTTGTTGCAGCCTCCATCGGCACTCTCTTGTTTTGGCCGGCCTTAGAGCTTGGCACCTCTCACCAGAATCCGGTCTCTCTTTCCAAGTGTAGAACTCACTTCCGCATGTTATTTTTACTGCAGTTTGTATTTCAGTGTTTCTGATACCTTTACCCTACTTTTATGTATTCTTTTTCTATTTTGCCGATAAACAAAAAGAGTAATCTACATTCCTTTGAAACACATCCATTTCCAAGTACTCCCAATTACAACAGTGGAAAAAGAGAAGCCCATTTCCAAGTACTTCCAATTACAACAGTGGAAAAAGGGAACCTAGTACAATAATGTCTTCAGGTCTCAATATCAATCATATCAGCCTGTATTGCTTTCATATTTGTACACAATAATTCGGCTTAAAAGAGTTCATGTCATAGATGCCAAGAGTTCATATAATTTACTAGACATCACTACAATCATATAGAACAAAGCATATTTTTTGAAAACCAGCTTGGGATGATGCTAACCTCGGTTCTTCTCTTGCCCAAAACAAGAAAGATCCACAGCATTTTATTGTCGTTGCCTTCGTCATAAACATTTCGCTATGGACCCGTTGATATGCGGCCCACATTCTGTGGATATGGGTAAGATGGGTGGCTTAAAGCCGGGATTTGGCCATTGCTGTGGCTTTCTCTCAATCCGCCCTGATTCATTCTCCCGTTCATGACACTGAAGTATGTTGACGATGGCGTTGCTTGAACTACATTGTAATTGGAGCCATTATGGTTGGTTTGCATTTGAAAGAGTTCAGATCTCATTGTTTGATGCTGATCACTCGGTCTATTTTCAGCAACAGAATTAATCCCAACCCCGAGATCAAGGCTAATTGCTTCGCTCTCTTGAGATCTAATCCTCGAGGGTCCACTTACAGAGTGTGGTCCAGCTGTGTCATGGCTGCTAGTCCTTGCAGCAGGTACGTCGTGATTGTGTTTGCCCTCATATGTGGTTATTACAGCTTTTGGATCATGGGAGGCTCTCTCCACATGCTTTCTCACAGGACATCCAACGTACGTGCACTTGTAATAACTCCTGCAAAGCACGTGAGCATGAAAAATGATATCTACATCTCCAATATAATAAGAAAAAGGATTTTAAATACAGTTCGACTTTTGATAGAAGATGACTGCAGTTTATGATATATGAACAAGAACTACGTATTTGCACAACTCATGTATTGCTATGTCAAAAATCACATGTCATGCATTGGGATTTATTTTTTACAAAGTTCTCAATTACCTGGTACTTAGTATTTACCTTGTAAGCCTATAATCTTATTTAGAACATAACCTGAAATCATATCTAAGGTTCGATATCTGACAAGAAATTAGAGACCCGTGAAATGTGAAATGAGGGCTAAAATATAATTCAAGCAAAAATATCATGTATGTAAATTTGAAATAAAGTAGGTATGACATTTGCATCAAATCATACAGTCATAATAAGGCAGCACCTGCAAGCATGGAAACTACATTCAATAAAATGCTTTAAGGGAGTGTAGTCATAGGACTAATAGCTGTAATATTGATAGGAAAATGAAATCTCTAACATATTCCTGCAAATGTAAGTTTAAACATACCAGTAGGTAAGCAATCAAATTCATCCAACCACCCTCCAAAGATGTCAAGATGACAAATCACATATTGCACCAGACAAAATTCATGTTTTTTTGTTATTACTATTTTGGAAACTTCACATTATTTAATGTTGCCAGGCTTGGTCCACAGGAGCACAATAATCTCCCCTGATCAATGCATAAGCCTAGTAAATCATGCATTCAACTAAAAGCCTACACTGAAGACAAAAGGCAAGCAATGAAGACTTGAACATGAAAATCCAGGGTGCCGAAGTCTGCGATGATGTTTTGAATGACAATGTGAAGTTTTAAATGTATACATTATATACATTAAACTCATATCCATCTATGCTCTTTTGTTCGAGACTTATCATGAAAAAAAAACAGATAAACCATATACCCTGATAATTCTCTCTTAAACAGCAAACATCAATCATAGAAAGCTTTTGTCAACCTCAAATAGTTCAAGAACATGGAATCATAATTATTCTATACAGTCGCATAATGAGAAGGCAATAACTATATGCATGAGTTAAGCTACCACAAGTTATTCAATCAATTTCCTTGTCACACATAGTCCACGCAGGGAGAAAGAAACCCAATAAGGTTTTAAAATATATTCACAAGAATATCTAAAATTTTAACAACTTGCATCTTAGAACATACCTAGGATTAGGATTGCCTCTCACCACTTTCTGCCCATATTTGCGCCACTTGTACCCATCATCCAGTATATCAACTTCACTCAAAGTCTGTACAACTACCCGTGGTTCACGAATGGGTTTAACGACTGGGGTGACGTCAATCCCTCCATAGTCCATCTTCCTGCTTTATGCAATTTGCCAGTTTATTAGTTAGTAGCCAGAACATATAATTTAAACAACGAAGGAGAAATGATAGGTCTCTGGTAGACTAGTATACCTTCGCTTTGAGAAGGGATCATCATCATCAACCTCATCATGGATCCTACTTGACAGTAAACCGGTACCATCTATACCATCATCATTTGCTGTGACTGGAGATAGCTCAAGGGCAGCATTTGACTCGATGTTATGTGGCATATGCCCATACTCTGCGATACAAAAACTAAAACGCATAAGTTCACTTGCAAAAGGAAAAGGCAAATAAAAACACGTGAAGTTTGTTTCTTACCATCTCGACCATTTAATGAAGAAACCCTATCTGATCTATCTTCCTGGATAGCCATAGCGTTACCACCATTATACCGGCGACTAGGTTGAGGCTTGGGATGATCATGTGTACCCTTGTAGATGATTTCGGTTATCTGTCCATCGTGAGAGCGCTCAAAAAGCTTCTTAACTTCGCAGTTGGGATGTGTACATTTATAATAGCTGCGTGGAAATTCACATCCTTTAACATGCTTCTGTCCATATTTCCGCCAGTTATAGCCATCATCAGCTAGCCTCTCAGCTACAACTGGAGACCCATTATTGGCGTTCATTTTCTGGTCCAAATCAACATCAGCAGACCCACTTGCCCCGGAAGTACCTATTTGAACAGGTGCTGATAGACTCAATTCATTTGAGGAAACTGCCATCTCACTTTTAACTGAAGGTGATGATGGAAATGACTGAGACTGGCACTGAATTTGAACTTGAATGGATTGGTCATTTCTCTGGTGAGTCACATCTGCAGGGACCTTTACATAAATACAAAAATTAGATAACCAGTAGCTTGGAACCAGTAAGGCATACCTATATAATAAAACCAAAATCAAGAAATCACTGTTCAATAACCTAGAAGGATTAAAGAATATAAAAATATGGTAATTATGAGCATGGCCACCTTATTTCTATTTTAAAATGCTTTGTTTATTTTATCACAAAAACAGACATGACATGATAATCAGACCAGTGAATTATGTTTGCATTAATGCTTTGTAAAGAGGTATATGCAAAGAGCACTGCTATGATAAGTAAATAATTTAATAACAGTAAAAACATAAATTAAATATTTGTAGGATTCTACTGCAAAACATACAATTTGAGATCTAATATCAGACACATTTACACAGTTTATTATGCTACCATTATACATTTAGAGAAAAGATAAAACAAATAAATGACATGATATGTTGCTCTATATATAAGCACTAACTGTTGGTTACATTACATTTGTAAGAACAAAGCATTCATTAACTCACAAGTATTTCATAACATTACCATATTTGATCTACCATGGGGTTTAAACTCGAAGCAGGTTGACTGTCTTTCATCATATGTGGTGGAGCAAAATGGGGTCGCCGAATACGTAGCAGAACCCCCCATTTGAGGTTTAGTAAGTGAACCAGTGGTTGGCGAAGGCTCCACCTATAGACCAAGAAGGAAATGACTAATAATTTTTTACTGATTTGCATTATTCAAAAACCAAAAGTAATTAGCATTATAACATTTATTCCACAATAAACCAGTAGAGAAACAACAATTATGTCTAGGAAAACAAAGAGAAGAAACAAAGTATACGAAGACACAAGAAACATCTTAACCAGCAACATGAATTTGTTACCCAGTTCATTTCTGATCACTAACAACAAACATCCAGAAAAGTCTCTCAAAAGTAATTAAGAAACCCTGCCTGTGAAAGAGACCTGCCTTAACAATAAGGAAACCAGTAAAACTTGTTTGTTCATAATTCATATATCTTCATTTTGTGCCAATAAGTAATAATCTAGGAAGATAAAGCAAAAAGGCATGCTCACCTTTTCAACAAAGACCTTGAAATCTAACTACCTGAGATATTTTTGAAAACTCTCACGCAAAACCAGGGCATACCCTTCCTCAAGTCATAGGAAATACTATGCTTATTTTCAGCCTCGGCCAACATTCATTTATAGCCTTCCATTTTCTCTTTTTATTGAGGAGCATTAACAAATGATGGACTCCTTATTTCAGATGCATTTATTCCTTATTCTACATATACAAATTAGGAAATTGCTTTGTACATCAAATGACACCATTAATTGCTAAAGAATTGCACATGAAAAGCACAGGCATCAACCAAAAGAAAGGTTCATTACGTGAAAAAACAACACTGGCATTAAAAATGGGGGAAATTCAGAGTAACAAGAGAATGCCATATTCTACACAATAATGTATTAAGGGAGCCAGAACAGAATACCATTAGGGAAAGCATCAGAATCTACCGGTCCCAGCACAAGCACCCAGATATAAAATGCATTAGTTACTGTCATATTAAACATGAGCACCAAGACATGACATCTATATACTAGAGACAAAACAGCAATATTTGTATTCTAGAATTTCATTTTCTACTCAAACAAAGAGCATCTTTCAGCTCATAGACATGAAAAATTCTCCACCGAGGCTACTAGAACATATTGAAACTTAAAGCGAACAATCAAGATCTGAATGACACGAAGCTCCCTGGCCAAATGGCCAATCTTCTACTTGGTTGATTACAACATGAAAACAAAACTGCAAGAATGCAAACCACTCCGATCTTAAGCTGGTATTATATTACTAGCAGGAAACCCAACATATGAAAAAGAACATAAGGGTCTACTTAGTTTGCCAGGAGATCAGAAGAAATGAAAAACTCAGTTAAAGCTTCCATCTCATTATTAGCACCCATAACTAAAAACAAATCAATGACTTAACATAAATAGAGTTAAGCATTACCAATTTCTCACTTGAAGCACTAATATATCTACATGTTTCTTTAGTATAGTGGGTCTTCTCGGATAGAATCAAAAACCCATTTCCATTTTCTTTTCTCAGCAACCAAACAGAAAAAGCAAGCCCCGATCCAAAACCCATAACTACCCAACTCAATTCCCATCACATTTCAGCCAAACAAACAAAACCCAAAAGCAAAACACAGCCGACGATCCCAAAAAAACTCTCACTCATCTCCTTTCCAACCTACTCCAACCTGAATTTAAGCTTCCCAAATCCTCGCAGCCACTCTAATTTCTCCACCCCATAAGACCCAGAACTCAAAATATTCACTTTCCTGTCTCATCCTCGTAAACTCAAGAAAAGAAGATCAAGAGGGCCTAAAGAGCTCACCTTCATGTTGGAGAGCAGAACCGGAGACTCGAGGAAGGAAGTGGGGCTGAGACCAGGCGGGATCGTGATGCAGGGAGAGCGCGAGATCGGGAGCTTCGCCGGCGAGAGGAGCTTGTACCTGGCCCCGGCGGCCGTAGAATCGAAGCGGTGGGTGTCGACGGAGGCTTCACTGGGGTGGTGGTCGGAGGGTTCAGGTGGTGGCTGAGACTCCATTTTTGGTGTGGTAAAGAAGAGAGAGTTTCAGAGGAGAGTCAAAAGAGAGAGCAGAGCAGGTGAGTTTGGATTGTTGTCTTTGTGAAGAGGAAGGGGCAGTATGGTCATTTCCACAGGTCTTTGTACTGTAAGTGGGAGAGTTGACTAGCTCCTGATTGGGCTGTCGTTTAGGAAACAGGTTTGCTGGGTAATTGAATCTCAACACCAGCAATTACAAACACACTTTTTAGATTTGTCCAAGTCCGAGCCAATTGTATTTTAGAAACCGCTTGATCCATTTTTAATTTAACTTTCATTTATTTATTTTCACTTTTTGCGATGTTAATGTTTTTATTGGAAAGTAGTAAGTAGTAACACAAGAAACAAAACATGAATACATTAAATCGATTTAAACAAATAAGAAAATATTAAGATTAAATAGGAGGATAATCGATGATTAATTAAACAAGTCGAACACTTTCATAAAATTAATATTACGCAAAAAGTTTGGATGGGAGATATTAAATTCTTATTTTTGGAGATGTTAATGACAAATGTAGAATTTATTATTCCAATATTATATAAGTAGTTTATTATTATACTTACTTAATGACATAGTCTGAAATAAGAATGTTTAAATTAAAGTAAATGTTGCATAGATAGACCATAATTAGGTCATATTTAACATAAACTCATCGAGACATAGTTTGATGAGTGAAGAGGATGAACTCAAGACTGTTTGATAGAACACAAGAAAATATAATATAAAATTTGTTGATGACAATTATATTTAAGGATTTGATAATTAAAGATATCACCAAATAATTGGTATTCCATCACGGACAATAAAGAAAACATATATATGTTAATGGGTAAACAAGCACAAGGCAAGGTAAGATATGATGCAAAATACTCGTTTCAATCTAGGGATTTACATGGTCGGTTAACCGAACTGAATAACTTATTTTCAAACCAAACTAAAAATGTTGGTTTCATAACTTTTAAAACTATAGCCAAAACCGAATGTAATTGAATGATCGGTTTTTAATCAAATAAAAAGCGGTTCGATTTTTGTTTTAAACTGAACCAACTGATATAGATAGATCAAATATTTGGGCATGCAATTTAGGCTCAATCTGTCATTCGAGATTGATGATAGTTTTATATATTTTATTTAGACTCGTTTTTTTATCCATTTAACTACTTGTTATTAATTAAAAATATGAATAGACGTTAATTTTAAATGACTAAAAACCATTAATTAAGAAGTAATTGAAGAGGGCTTCAAGAGACCTCAATTTGGTCACTTTCTAATGATAAATATACTTTGCCTATCTTTCATATAATATAATACTAAATCCAACAATACGATTCACCAACAGTTAAAATTTAACAAAATAATACTAAACTAAAAATTTAAAACATGAGTAAAAAAAAAACTATCTTTAACCTTCATCAATTTCTTTCTGAAGCAAGTTGTCTTTATGGTAAAAAAGTTCACAAACTATAAATAACCTATCATTAATATATGCAGAAGATATAAATACGAATAAAAAAAATACTGTAATTTTGTGGTAGAGAGAAGAAGACGTAAGTAGACATGGACGTCTACAGGACTGACACTTGTACGATCAATTATGGTTCAATTTTTATTGGTAACCGCTGGTTCTAGATTATATAAACTGAAACCTAACTAAAATTATTTGGTTTAGTTAAAAATTGAAACGTAACTAAACATTATCCATGGTTTTCAGTATTTTTAGGTTTGGTTCCATCTGGTTTTCAGTCATGATTTTTTGGTTAAAATGGACGGGCTTATTTAAACATTCAATTTCAGTCATAATTTTGTTGGTTAATCATAGTTACGAAACAGAAAAACAAACCCGTTAGCGAAGTATTATGTAATTTTGTTTAATGTCGTGAAAAATATTATTCAGTAGCTAATCAAAATGTTGGGAAAAATAGGTCTCACTTGAATTCGGATACTATGTATTCAGACACTGAAACGAGTTAAGAACTTACTTCAAACATCTATATCAAACAGCATCATAGAACATTGTGAATAAATCTCTCATGCATTTACTTAATTTGCCAATGTATTTTCATCCCTTTTCCTAAATGTGCCACCATCTAATCTAATAAATATCGAACATCAGATGTTCGTAATAAACTTTTAAATAGAGTATTTAACAAATCAAGATCAATTATAATCTACTTTTAGATCAGTGCATTTTTTTAATCAAGAATGCATAAAAACCATGAGATATTGTCATGCTTGTTGTGTGCACATATGGGCGACAAAACCTTCATCAAATGTAATTTCATATCACAGCAAATATGTATATATTGAAGCCAAAAGTTTACAACAATATGAGCCAAATAACCCAACAAAAAGAAAACAAGTTAATATTTTTCCCATAACAGTAAATATCCGACGAGGAAGGTAAAATCGCCTACACCACGATGACAAACATGTTCTGTATGATCAACCTCGTTCTAATCACATTTCTAAGTACTTGCAAATATGACAATGTGTGTGAGTGCACTGTAAGGAGATTCAGAAATGAAACCTATAGGAGTGCAGGCCTCTACCTTACTCAGCCCAACATATGAAAACCAGACGAACTGGATTCATGTATAAAAAATAATTGTAGAAGTAATAATCAAGTAAACTTCATGATTGGCCTAAGATGTTTTGATGATAAAGTTAGAGGTAACACCAGACAAACAACCCTGATATATCGCTTTCCAATCTAGTTTCCGTTGTACAATCATGGAAATCAAAAAGCAACATATGCTTTTGGATAACCATTACCGTAAAGTTGCTAAAATCATGATAGCAGCCAAAAATATGTACCATCACAAAAGAAGAAGAAAACAGCAAGCTGAACTACTGAGGATAGTAAGAGGGTTGGTATTGTGGTGGTTGGTACTGAGGTGGCATACCGTATGTACCATACGTAGTTGGTCTCTCAGAATAACTAGACATCATGTGTGGGTCTGACGAGTATAACTGGGAACCCAAGCCTGGGTCGGATGAGTATAACTGGGACCCAGCAGGGCTTGGGTTCCCAGATAAACCGATGGGCCCTCGTCCGGAACCATATGGCCCAGCCGCATAAGAGGCAGCAGCAGGAGTTGATCCAACCGAGCCATATAGCCCAGCGGATGAGCCCGCGTAAGTGGTGGCAGAGGGAGTGGATCCAGCAAAGCCATAAGGCCCAGCTGCTGAACTCAAGTATGGAGCAGGATGTTGAGGCTGGTAGAACGAAGACATAGTTGAATTGGTCCTAGCAACATTCATTGGAACGGCAGCAGGACCTACAGAAGCATTAGTTCGAGAACGCTTACTTCCAGTTTGCTTCTGCGTCTTGGCAGCAGAAGCTGCTATTGTAGATCGCTTCCCACTTGCCTTCTCCTTCTGTAGCTGCTCAAGCTGCTTTTCCAGATTACACTTCAGCTCTTCACATTCAAGTTTGTGTTCTTCAATGATCTTGATTACTGATCTCAATGCACCAACTTCTTTGGATAAAGCTTGATTCTGCATATAAACTTAATAAATATGCATACAAGCATTTGCTCGACTAAGAACTAACATATATATTCATATCTGATTAAATGAGAGAGAATTACCAGTGATCTAAGACAGTTATTTCCTTCAATGCGAAGTTTCCTCGCAGCTTCCATGGTCTCTTCGACGTAGGTCTTTAGGAGAGGGACTGGTGGGAACTTTTCCGTCAAATTAAATTCAAAAACAAATTTGACAGCAAGAAGATGTTTTCCCTTGCTCATAAGTTTCTGACAAAGATCTGCAATGCACAAACCATCATTTCATATTCAATCAAAGACTGCAGTATTTCACCTGAAGTAGTATGGAGCAATTAATCTAGATTTCATGATACGCCAGAAATTACTAGTTGTACATCCAATGAATAGTGTAACCATCCATTGGTCTGATGAAATAACCCAACAGCCTCCAACACAATATAAATGAACATGACCGATCCTTAAAGTTTAGTTGCACATATTCAAGGTAACTAAAGTTATGTGACGGTAACTATGTATGTCTAATGTGCAAAAACTAGCACTGATTCATTCCTTCCTAAACGTATAGATAGGAATGTGGTAATAATGAGAACTAAGACGCTGCAATGTCCAGGTTAACATGCCCTTGTCAAAATGAGGAACAGGAGTCTCCCACAGTCCCACTCCACAATGGTTCAAATTTCCTCCCTCTGCGTCTTTTCCATATTTTCTATGTTTTTGTCCAATATGTGTTTGTGTAACTCACTTTTCACTCCTACAAATCAGCTCAAAGAGCCTAATATATTTTTAATGGAAAGAAATGAGCTGATATTCACCACCAACTACACACCTGCCTCTTTTCTTTTCTTTTTCAATTTACTGTTGATCTCTTAATATCAGTACCTCCAGGATATATTGTCACTCCTTTTAATACACAGCACAGATACCTTCCTATGATATTTCTTATATAAAACTATCTAATCTAACTGCACTCATTATTTCTGGTACCTTCTGTTACTCATTATTATGTCTTACAAGGGGCACATCTCTTATTTGGCGGGAGTGACACTATTTCAATAAAAAGCACATGAAACGAACAATGCAGTAGTAAATCTTACTATTCCTGGACTCTAGCAATAACGGGTACTATTCTGGGCCTTACATACTTATTACAGATACTATTCTTGGACACGTATAATCATGCCGGATCCTATGCTCGGACGCATATAATCATGCATTATTCCACATCAGGAACCATCCAACAGTATTATAACAGAGGTTGCACTCATTACATCAGTTTTTCAAACCATAACATTATGGCGGTGGATACTTCTAAGAGTATTTGCAGAAAAGATCTGCTGTCTTTGAACATACTATTGTAAAATCATCATGTCACTATAATGATGGTTGATATGAACCAAATCTTTTAATGGAAGGAAATATATTGGATATAATATAACTCATACAGAGTGAATGCAAATGCTTGTGTACTTTAGGATAAGGTCAATATAATGGATAAGAGAAAGAGAATCATCAAAGCTCAAGGGTTGAAAAAACGCAGCAAACGATGAAGTACCATGATTTGAAGTTTCAGGCGTGATGAGCCAGGATAGAGTGGAAGCAATAGTAACACCAACAAAAACATGTAATAGAGAACTTGTGCGCAAAACCAATTTAGATCAAAGTGCAAGTTGAAAGCAAGTCATTGGTTAAGGAAACTCACTCCATATGTGATACTTAAATCTACCATGATCACTGATCACCCATAGGAAAGTATCAAAACCGTGACACTCAAGGACAATATAACTAAGAGCATAATCAAGAAACATTACGCATTAACATCATAGAACATGTCAAATAAACCTCAAATGAATTTAAACAAGAAAAACACATGTAGTAAAAATATAAGCTTGCTTGACTCACCAGAGACTTCATTCAGCAACCCAAAAGCTCGAATCAAGTCAAAGGTCTGCCTGTGCCGAGCAGAGACACGAACGAGATAATCAACCAGCTCATCCACATTAAAATCCGAGACCAAATCATACGCAGCAGCCAAAAGCAAAAACCCCATAGTGACAGACATGTGATCCTCATCCGAGCTCACCTTCCCTTTCCACTCCAAAGCCAGCTTCTTTGCCCTCTCCTTCACCTGAACACTGCAACCCTGGTTCAAACCCATCAATGTCTCCAACAAAAGCTCACAAATCCCCCTCCTAGCCCCCAATTCCGAGTCCCAACCCCCCTTGACCCGCACGTAAAAGCCCTCGACCGCGTCCAGAACCAGCGTAGCAGGATCGTGGGCGCTCCGCATAGCATCGGAGAGCTCATTCTTGATTTGAGACCTCTGGCTCGATAGGTCCCCAATGTACCTCCTCAGCCCCTTCCCGTCCATCTTCTCGCAAAATTCCTTCAAATCCGGCCGCGCAAGCTCCACTGGACCCGACGGAGACGGGTCATTCTCATCGCCCGCCGGCACGGAGGAGGATTGGTCGTTGACGGCGGCGGGCTCGATGGACTCGAGGCGGAGGAAGCGGGAAGTGAGGGAGGCGTGGGCGGAGGCGAAGTGGGCGTCGAGATCGGACCAGTCGAGAGGGAAGGAGGAGAGGAGGGAGGAGTGGGATTGGAGGTCTTCGAAGGCCTTCTTGAGGCTCTCCTTCTTCGTGTCCACGAGTTTCAGAGCCGCCGCGATCGTCTTAATCGGCGCATTCGCCGCCGTCGTCGACATTTTCCGGCGATGAGGATCGACGGAATCGAAACCCTAGAATTCTTTTGCAGGTCGAATTCACGAAATCGGCAAATTGAGTAGACAGATCGGTTGGGACTCTAAACGACGTCGGATAATTATTGGGCCGATGGATTAGGATATTCGTATATGCTCTTGTTCAAGCCCATATATAAGTGACTTAAAGCCCACTGGGTAGGAAAAATAAAACCTCTAATGCAAATTCTATCGCACACAAACACATGACTTGATTTTTTTTCTATAGATTGTTTATTAATGAGAATGACTTAACATCTCAAGGCAAGAGAGAAAAGTCAAAATATCCAGAAAAATTGATAAACTATTCCGTTTTAATTCAAAATTTTGCCCACAAATTCTTGGTTGAATAATTAACTTTCGTGTAAGCCTTTCGATTGATTATTAGTTTTGGGATCATAACAATATTTGGTACATCCTACACTACAATACAGTTTGTTGGGGGAGACTAGTCTTTAGAGCGAATAATAAATAAAGTTCACAATAATTAAACTTTGTTTTGTTTAAATGGTTAAAGATTTTAGTGTTAATAGCATGTAATTATGCATGCGAATTTCCATCAATAAATAAATATAAGTAAATTGTTTTATTCACACAAAATCTAATGTTAAACATTCACTTAAAAAAACAAGTGCACCGTATATTTGTTTTCTAGAAAGGCCCAAATTCTCTCCTGAAACCCTAGCTCTTCTCCTCGCGCCATCATTGTAAGAGCGGCCACCTTCGACTTTTCTTCTCTAACGACTAAGGATAGCAACGGGGCAGGTTTGAGGCGGATTTGGCAATTCTGTCTTCGTCCCCATTAGAAACAGGGCGTGAATTCTCCATTTTTAGCGGGGCAAGGTTTCCCCACCGGGTTTTAGGGATTCCCCATTTTTCGTTTCCAACCCAAAATAATGTTAAAATTTTTTATTATAACTATTATTTTATTAAATATATATTATAAAATATTATTTTATAAAAAATATATTTAAAAACATTATTTTTCATTAAATATGCATTTTAAAATATAATTTTTGATTAAAAATTATATATTATTAATATATCGGGGCGGAGCGGGACGGGGATACCTCACCCTATCCCCACCCCGTTCGCGTCCGGATTCGGGGATTCCCCGTCCCATTCTCGTTTGGGTTCGGCGATCCCCGTCAAGGACATGGAAAATTTCCATCCCTACCAGCGACAATCTTTATTAGCCTCTCCCTCTCCTTCTTTTTCTTTTAGCCGTTTTGGTTTTACCTTTTGATTATGAGCACAATCGTTCCATCACTATAACCTTTCTTGTGATTGCGGTCGGGGAGGAGGTGCGGTAGCTACTGTGGGGGTGGAACTGAGAGCTCGTGGAGGGATGTGGTGGCTCGCCGTTTTGGGATGGAACCAAATTTGGTTTGGCTGCGTCGGTGGTGGCCTTGGAGGGCTAGGGAGGTCAGGGCAGGGGATTCTCAGCGGTGGCGGAGGTCTGTTGCAGCGCGGGGTACAGTTTAGGAATCCGACCGATGTGTTTGGTCGCGCTTGAGCCTTTTGGGCATTTTGGGCGGGTGGTCCACTTAAGTCCTTCCCGGCTTGTACTGGCCTTTCAGTCATAACCGATTTGGTCCGTCAATTTTTTGGCAAGGTCTGTAGATCGTAGAGACTTTTGATCTGGTGGTTTCGACACCATATCTGAAGCGTGTTCGGGGTTCCTCAGTCTTGGTAGTTGGGTTTAGTTTAGTCAGGCTCAATTGGATTTCCCCTTAGATAAGCGATGAACCGGAACATGCCGAGAAATCCAATCTTGGGGAGTAGCGACCGTTGAGGTACATGAGCTCAGATGAGAGGATGTACCCTCGAGGATGGTGGAAGGGTGGTCTGTTTATTTTTGTTTTCGGTCTGTTTGTTGGTTTAGTGTGTTTTGCGGGTCTCATTTGCTTAGTGGTTGTTGGTGTGTCCGACTTGTTCCTATTTGTTTAGTGTGTTTAGTATAGGTAGTCGGTGTGTCTGACGTAGTTGTCTGGAGTTGTCTAGAGAGGTAAGATGTCTTAAGGCTGTTTTTTTTATTATTTGCTTGTAAACTGTATACGGCTGATGCTCGATTTTCGAATGCAGATTTTTTTCCACTGTGATTTCATGAATGAAAATTTAGTTTGTTTTCAATAAAAAACAAGTGCACCATATTAAACTAAATTGTTTTTGTCATGCGGCTACATTATTAAACGTTCACATTTCAAATTCCTACAATTAAGATTAAAATAAATGTTCGTTTACCCATGTGATGTTATGTGATATATTTTAAAATTTACATTCAATTTTCTCATTTATTATATAAGACAACAATTTTAGCATCTCTAACTAAAGGTGTAAACAAGGGGAATCTAACGTAATGTTTTCAAGACTCGGGTAGACTCAGAAAATAAATAGTTGATTTGAGCTCGATTGGGGTTTGAAGAAACTTATATATTTAAGCTCAAGCTAGGTTCGAAAATAAAATTACTCTCGATTCAACTCGTTTACATCCCAATTGAAAGAAACCAAAACTATTGTTTATATAGGAAAGAAGCAATATGGGTATAAAAATTTGATGTATATTACGTGACATCACATGAGTAGACGAAAATTTACTTTTTATTAAATTTGTAGCAATTCAGACATGAAAAAAATGCTACTATAGTCATTTGATTATAATATATAATTTTCGCTTATTTGTGATATAGATATTTAATTATGTAGTTAAATGGCGAAGCCAATTTACTTAATTCCAACCTATTTACTAATATATGTCTAAGAGTGAATAAAATAATTTACTTTACCCATCCTTCAAATTTTTTTTTACTTTACCCATATTTATTAATGTACATTTTACACACCTGATTACTTACAATTTTTCCAATATTTAAATTTGTGTACATGAGACTTAAGATTTGAGTATCAGCGGTAATAATGACACTAATAAAATTTAACCTCCAACAACAAAATTTGAAAATAGAAATGGTTGTTGATAAAATATACGGAATATGACGTTTACTATTAGTTTAGACTATATAGAGAAAATTTCAGATGACTACTCTTAGAATATGAGGTTGGTTTATATAAACACCCTTAAAATATTTTTTGACGACGTTACTCTTTTAAAATTGCAATTTTCTCAATGCTACCGTTTTCTTTCACTTGAGTTAAAATTTAACATTAAAAAAATTACAATACCGATATATTTATTTTAGATTTTCATATGATGTCATTTTGATCCATATCTCCTTCCTTTCTTTTTTAATTCCATATTTACACTTCTCTCTCTATATACTTTATCTTTATCATTATGTGCACTTTCTCTCTCTACCCTTTTCTACTTCTCTCAAAAAATTCGGATTTTGTTTTTCTATTTAAATTGGGGTTTCAATCATCTCCTCAATTCTCAAATTCTAAAGGTATACGATTCACAATTCACGATCAGGATTAATATTGAATAATTCATCGTGCAATTCGGTGCAACTTTACATATTAACTTTGAACTCTCTGAGTAACACACTAACCAATTGGATTTCGAATACACATTTTGACCTATTTTGTTCTCTTATATATGTAAATTACAGGGTTTTGGCCTAATTTCTTCATTTCAAGACTCATAATCAATCAATACACAACGATGTGTTCATTACTTGAATCGGCTCCTTGTAGAATCTCCAAGAAAAAAAACGTATAAGGAGAGATGAAGTTACAGAAGAGAGAGAGAGAGGAAGAAAAAAAACGAGAGATGGGTTGAAATGACATTTAAAAATTTAAAATACTAGCAGATGCATTCTAATCTTGAACTTGTAATTCCAGAAGGTCGGGCTGCTAAATGCAAATTGAACAAAAAGAAAAAATTGTTCTAAGTATGCATAAATTTTTTGGCGATAAGGATGTTATTATTCCCCTTTTTTGATGGGGACCCGATGCCCCGCCCGTTTGAGAGGGACAAGATGAGGTATCCCGTCCCGATTTGTCCCGTTATATTGAAAAATATTTTTTTTTATTAAAACAATACTTTTAAATACATATTTAATGAAAAATAATATTTTGAACATATTTTTTTGTGGTAAAATGATATTTTTAGTGCATATTTAATGAAAAAGAATATTTTAAATAATAATATTTTTCAAATATATTTTAAATAAAATGTTACTAAAAATATTTATATTTTGACACTATTTTGGCTTGTGAACATGAAATGGAAAATACTCGCCTCGTTAGAAACGGAAAATTTTCACTCCGTTTAAGAAACGGGGTGAGGATGGGATCGGCAAATCCATCGTTAAGCAACCTCATTGTCGTCTATATGTGGTGTATAAAATTATTGAACATCACAAGCTATACACTTATTTATGTACAGAAGTGTTGGGAGAAAAACGAATCTAATAGAATAATTAGATGCAGCGGAATTAAATAATTCTCCCCACCTGTGCAAATCTCGTAGGAATCTATCAAGCAGAGAAAATCAAGCAAGCTAATAAAATATACCAAACAAGAACACACAATAGGCACGCACAATTTTAGCATGAAAAACCTCCTCAAGGCGAGAGAGGAAAAACCACGGGACCCTCGAGGCCGCTTAATCTCCACTATCAATATAATGGGTACAACGAGTTCTCTCTAAACACAATTAGAGGATCACAATATCTCAAGATTAACCAATCTTGGCTCAACCCACAATTACAAGAAAGAGTAGAGAAACTTCACCGAATCGATGGCGCACGATCAAAAAATCGTATCAAATCACTCGGGCTTCCAAACACAAATTCCAACGGTCAGAACGTAGTACCACGTCTTCCGAACACCCTTCCAAAAATCAGCACGAACCAACGGTGGATCGACCTCTGATCGGACTCGAGAACCTTGCTGGTCGGCTTAGAAAGTAGCAGAAAATTCTGCACGAATTTCACTCTATTTCTCTCTTGAATTGGTCTTGTTTTCTTCTCTCTATTGCCTCCTATTTATAGGCAAGCAATTAGAGTTTTCTTCTCCATGTATGATACTAACTACATGGGTTTTGGGCCTCCACTTATTTAATATAGGCCCAACAAATCTCCCCCTTATTCAACTAAGTGGAGGGCATCGCCATCCCGACGATATTATGACAAACATCAATCTTCTCCCTTGGTAAGGCCTTCGTGAACATATCGGAACCATTATCATCTGTGTGGATTTTCTCAATCTCAAACAATTTGTCTTCAAGTGCATCTCTAAGCCAATGGTATCTCACATCAATATGTTTCGACTTTGCTTGAAACGTAGAATTCTTACTCAAGTGAATCGCGCTTTGGTTATCACAGTAAACCACACAGCGCTGCTGCTTGAAACCGAGCTCCCCTATGAATCTCTTCATCCACAACAACTCTTTACATGCTTCAGTTCTTGCGATATATTCAGCTTCTGTAGAAGAAAGTGCAACACACTTTTGTAGTCTTGACTGCCAAGAAACTGCTCCACCTGCAAATGTCATTAAATAGCCTGAGGTGGATTTTCTGCTATCAACATCTCCTGCCATATCTGAATCAGAGTAGCTAACCAGCACTAGTTATCCACTACCAAAAGTAAGTCTGTAATTAGAGGTACCTCGGAGATATCTCATAATCCATTTGACTGCATCCCAATGCTCTCTACCTGAATTTGACAGAAAACGGCTCACAACACCAACTGCATGAGCTATGTCAGGCCTTGTACACACCATTGCGTACATCAAACTTCCTACTGCTGAGTCATACAGAACTCTATCCATGTCGTCCATCTCCTTCTCCGTAGAAGGGCTCTGTCGCGTGCTTAGCTTAAAGTGAGTAGCAAGAGGAGAGCTCACCACTTTAGCCTTGTCCATATTGAACTTTTGCAACACTTTTTCAATATATCGCTCTTGTGACATATGCAACTTCTTCGCAACTCTATCACGAGTAATTTGGATTCCAAGAATAGTCTTCGCAGGACCCAGGTCCTTCATTGAAAAAACCTGACTCAACTGTTTCTTCAATCTCTCAACTCTTGAGACATTTTTGCCAACAATCAGCATATCATCAACATATAGCAATCATCATCATCATCAGAGAATTTTCGCACAAAAACACAATGGTCAGATTTCGTCTTTTGGTAGCCTTGCTCACCCATGACTAATTCAAACTTCTTGTACCACTGCCTTGGTGCTTGCTTCAAACCATACAGGCTTTTCTGAAGCTTGCACACATAGTCCTCTTTTCCCTTTACTTTGAAACCCTCTGGTTGCTCCATATAAATCTCCTTATCTAAGTCACCATGGAGAAATGCAGTCTTCACATCCATCTGCTCAACCTCCAAATCAAGACTAGCTGCTAAACCAAGAACCACCCGAATGGATGACATCTTAACAACAGGAGAAAATATTTCATCAAAGTCAATACCTTTCCTCTGGCTGAAACTCTTGACGACCAATCTAGCTTTGTATCGGGGACGTGAAGTATTTTCTTCTTACTTCACTCTGTAAACCCACTTTTTCTTCAAAACTCTTTTGCCTTTTGGCAACTTCACCAACTCATAAGTATGATTCTCATGTAATGATTTCATCTCATCTTGCATGGCTTCAACCCACTCCTTCTTGTTCTCATCTTCAAGGGCTTCACTGTAACTTTCGGGTTCTCCCCCGTCAGATACTAACACATACTCATCAGCTGAGTACTTTGTAGACGGTTTTCGATCTCTAGAAGATCTCCTGAGTGGAACAACTGGTGGAACATCTGGTACTGGCAACTGCTCATGAACTTTATTATCCATCTCTACCTCTATAGGAGCATCAACATCACCTGCACACTGCTGGTCATCACGAACTTCATCTTCAACTTGACTTGGCACAACTGTAGAAGGAACTATATCAAAATCAATCAAGTCAGCTATAAATTGCGGAGCACTTTCTTCAAACTTCGCAATATTTTTGATGTCCTTATTCTCCATAAATACCACATCGCGGCTTTTGATGAGTTTCTTCTGCACCAAATCATAAAATCTGTACCCAAACTCATCCTCGCCATAACCGATGAATACGCACGGTCTAGTCTTCATATCAAGCTTAGATCTTTCATCCTTTAAAATATGCACAAATGCCTTGCATCCAAATACCTTTAAGTGATTGTAGGAGACATCTTTACCTGTCCAAACTCCATTTGGAACATCAAACTCAAGAGGCACACACGGTGTGAGATTCAACACATGAACCACTATATTCAAAGCCTCACCCCAAAAGCATCTTGGTAACCCTGCTTGTGAAAGTAAACATCTCGTCCTTTCAAAAGCGTTCTATTCATCCTTTCAGTTAACCCATTTAGCTGAGGCGTCTTTGGAGGCGTCCTTTGATGTCGAATGCCTTGATCCTTGCAATAATCATCAAAAGAACTACAATACTCACCTCCATTATCGGTTCGCATGCACTTTAGCTTCTTCCCAGTCTGTCTCTCAACTAGGGCATGAAACTGTTTGAAGACACCACACACTTGATCTTTAGTCTTCAAGATATAGGCCCACACTTTCCTTGAATGATCATTTATAAAAGTCACAAAATGAAGACCACCTCCTAGCGTCTTGGATTTCATAGGACCACAAACATCAGAGTATACTAAATCAAGCATCTCTGGCTTTCTCGAGTGAGGGGATGATTTGAAAGATACTCTAGTTTGCTTGCCGGCCAAGCAATGCTCACACTTCTTTAACGGTTCACCTTTCATTCCCGGTAGGAGATTCTTCTTTCCCAAAACCATCATTCCCTTCTCGCTCATCTGACTAAGTCTCTTGTGCCATAATTCAGTTGTACTCTCTTTCTCAACTGCATTAATAATGCCACCATAAACTCTAGCTTGTGTCACGTACAACGAAGCACACTTTTCACCTCTACCCACGACCATAACACCTTTAGTGAGCTTTCATGAACCACCACCAAAGGTATGATGAAAACCTTCATCATCTAACTTGCCTACTGATATCAAATTCAAACGAATGTCAGGAATATGCTTAACATTTTTCAGAATAAGAATTGTACCGTTTTTCGTCTCCAAACGCACGTCTCCTGTGCCAATAGCTTTTGACATGCCTCGATTTCCCATCTTAACATTGTCATAATCACCAGATGTATAAGATGAAAAGAGATCCTTTCGACTTGTAGCATGAATGAAGGCACCGCTATCTACTACCCAACTGGTCTCATCACAAGCCAAGTTAACATCTTCTTCATCACACAAGAGAAGAAACTCTTCAGTAATAGTAGCAACATCATCGTCATGACTTGCCTTATTTTCTTTCTTTTTGTCATGTTGGTTGTCTCTCTTGAGCTTTCGGCAATACTTTTTAATATGCCCCTTTAGACCACAGTGATAACACTCTGTATTGGTATACCTGTTCTTAGTCTTGCTTCTGTGTCTACCTTTTGGACCTATGCTCTTACTCATTTCTCTTTGTTCCGTCACTAAGACTTCTGAGTGCGAAGAGGAACCTTGTGACTTTCTCCTCATTTCTTCATTCAGAGCACTCCCCTTAACCAAATCCATGGTGATAACACCATCTGGAGCTGAGTTAGATAAGGACGTCTTGAACGTCTCCCACGAGTCCGGTAATGTACCCAGAAGCCACAAACCCTGCACCTCATCATCGAACTTGATACCCATTCCTGCTAGCTGATTAATAATTCCTTGAAAAACATTAAGATGATCTGTCAACAGAGCCCCATCATGATACTTCAAACTCATCATCTGCTTTATCAAGAACAACTTATTATTACCAGTCTTTCGAGCATATAACTGCTCAAGCTTGCTCCATAAACTGCGTGCATGTGTCTCTCCACTAACATGATTCAAAACATTATCATCCACCCACTGTCTAATATAGCCACATACTTGACGATGCAATAAATTCCATTCACCATCAGATTTGTTTTCAGGCTTGACTTCACTGAAAACCGGCAGATAATAATCCTTCACATAAAGAAGATCTTCCATTTTTTCCTTTCCAGACATGATAATTTGAACCATTCAGACTAACCATTCTACTTGTATTAGCTTCCATTATTTAACACAGGTTACCGATTAAATTACCTTCCCTCTAATACCACTTTGTTTGGAGAAAAACGAATCTAATAGAATAATTAGATGCGGGAATTAAGTAATTCTCCCCACCTGTGCAAATCTCGTAGGAATCTATCAAGCAGAGCAAATCAAGCAAGCTAATAAAATATACCAAACAAGAACACACAATAGGCACGCACAATTTTAGCGTGGAAAACCTCCTCAAGGCGAGAGAGGAAAAACCACAGGACCCTCGAGGCCGCTTAATCTCCACTATCAATATAATGGGTACAACGAGTTCTCTCTAAATACAATTAGAGGATCACAATATCTCAAGATTAACCAATCTTGGCTCAACCCACAATTACAAGAAAGAGTAGAGAAACTTCACCGAATCGATGGCACACGATTAAAAAATCGTATCAAATCACTCGGGTCTCCAAACGCAAATTTCAACGGTCAAAACGTAGTACCACGTCTTCCGAACACCCTGTCCAAAAATCAGCACGATCCAACGGGGGATCGATCTCTGATCGGAGTCGAGAACCTTGCTGGTCGGCCCAGAAAGTAGCAAAATTCTGTACGAATTTCACTCTATTTCTCTCTTGAATTGGTCTTGTTTTCTTCTCTCTAATGCCTTCTATTTATAGGCAAGCAATTAGGGTTTCCTTCTCCATGTAGGATACTAACTACATGGGTTTTTGGGCCTCCACTTATTTAATATAGGCCCAACAAGAAGGACCTCATTTCTTGAAATATAACCTTGTAATTCTCAGTATGAGACTTTGCATACCTAATCTAACGTTTGTACCAAAATTTGAACTCAAAATCTTACATATTTTAGTATGAGTTTCTTGCCATTTGGTCATATTAGCAAGTTCTTAACCTACTTTAATACCTTGTATATTTTGGGCTAAACCCTTCTATATTTACATTTGTACATACTATTTCACATTATTAGCCTTAATTTGGACTCTACAGGCTACAACTAAATATTTGGGCAGGCTTAATTTGTAAAGGTTCAATTCCATTTGTAGAAAATAGTTCAGGACAAACTTGGCTTAACTTATTATAAGTATTCATTAAAATTTAAAATTTTACATCAAACAAATTATGTATTGATTAAAAACTAAATGAGTTGGCTCGAGATTGTCTCAACCCAATTCATCTTGTTTTGTTATATATATATATATATATATAATTAATTAAATACTAAATAAATTTGTTAGCGAGTCCATGATGTCTTGAATTGCTAGGCTCGAACTGAACTAGTTCATTAAACGAGCACAACTTTGAACTCAACTTTAGCTCAGACCCGATTAAAACAAGTTGTACGATTCGAATAGATAGCAAATCAAGCCAGACCGTCTCGTCAAAAGCTCGACCCGTATACCGCCTCTATTTGGGGCAAATAGCAAGTTCCCATTTAAGACTTGTATCATTGGTGGTGGTGTGGAAAAAAGAGTATGAAAGCAAAGCAAAGGTAGGCAAGGGCATGTGGCACAACTGTATCCCAGTAGAGGTTGTCTTGTTTGCAGGAGAGGCATTGATTGCAGTCTAGCTAAGGCCGCCAACACATCTCAACAAAGGCATTACCAAAATAAGTAGCAACAACATATATTTGTTAGGCATAAGAGAAGCATTGTATCGTGGCGGTGGGGTATAGGAGAGTTCCATAGCATAGCTGTCCCAAATCATAAAATTAGCTCCCATATATTACCTTTCAGTTCAGTCCTTAGAGTCGCATAAAAACACATTTGTAATATGTCCCTCCTACGAATGTACATATTTAATTATTCGTCGGTTGGACATCAAAGGAACCTTACAATTATTATGCAAACAAGTGTATAATAAAAGTACGGGGAAAAGAAATTGATATACCAAAAAATGCCATTTTTAATTTTAATGCACTTAAGTTTAAGATTACTTAAACGTTCGCACACTCGAATTGCCACTTTTTCATTCCGTCAGCGACAAAGTTAGATTTTTTTGTATAATTAAGAATTGAAAAACGTTTCATTTGTATTTAAATTTTGTAAGAGATATTATAGCACAATAACTTTTTCATTTTATATTTGAACCCATAATGTCTATTTTTCTTCTTCCCCAGTTGGTCCAACTCCAGTAAAACTTAATGCTGTGGTTCTTGATTCCTTCCATATTTGTGTTTAATATTTGACTGCGCTCAGGATTTTGTTCTATAAAATTTGTTGAATAACATATCTAATGTATGTTAAAAAAATTACAAATTGTTTTGGTTATGTTGTGAACATTCTAATTTTGGTGGGATGATAACAAACACCTTTAATGTTATTCAAGATCAAATATTTTATTCCAAATATTCATGTTATATAATACAAGTTTTCCAAAGTTGATAAATGTATTTTCGAATTTTTACAAAACAATAAATTTTTTTAGCATTTGAGTCCACGTAGAAAATGATAACTATTTCAAAGTTTATTGAAATTCGCTGCCAATAACTTTGGGGTCTTGCACGATGAAGAGATGGGGTTGAGGTCGGACGTAAGGGGAAAGAGTTTGTTGATTGATGCGCCCCGACACACATAAAATGTACCCAATCTCGGGACTTCCGGCAGTGTGAAAGAGATCACCACGGGTTCCAAACGATAAATATCATGCAGCGGACTTTATGTAACCGTGGTGATCGTAAAAAGCTAAGATCTTAATGCCATTTGAAAATGTTATAAACATAAATATAAATCTGATATTTACCTCTTGTAATCGACAAAAACATAAGTGTAGTGTTCTCTCTATCAAGTCCACACAAGCACCACAACCGAAATGATTTTTCACTCAATATTTTGCAAGAAATTTTGAGAGAAAACAAGGGCAACAATGGAGGAAGAGAGGGAGCTGAAAATCGGCAATGAGGGAGAGAGAAAGGAGGGAAAGTTGCTGAAAAATTCAAGGATAAAATGAATAGATATCATGTGGTTTTAATTTGAAATTAAATTGAATTTCAAAATTAAAATTGCATTATCTATCCCTTTATTCTTTCTTATTTGCATTTGATCCCTCTCTTATCTTAAATCCCTAAATGGGCTTTAAGCCCGTTTAACTAAAACCCAAATTAAACCCATTAACTTGAGTTCTAATTTCGGTTTAGTCAAAACGGCTCAATTTCCTCGAATTGATTTCTTCAACCGTCTAGTTAAAACCTTATGCCAGAAAACTACCGAATTGTTCTCAATTCTCATCCAATTGTTGTCATGCATCGTGCTTAATGCGTGTGACCCTCTAGGCTCACGAATAATTGGCAGACTGGTAAAATTACTATTTTACCCTTTCCATCATAAGTGGCCTCTAACAAGACATTATGATTATCCAATATTCGTGATTATCGATTATTCGACTTAACCTGTTATCGTACATGTCACTGTCCTTTTATCAAACCGATATCCAGATTGATCAATAGGCATAGAATGGTCACCCTAATTTATCAATCACTATTTCTTGATATATAAGATGACTGAAAACTGATGCTAAGGTATCACCTGCATGGCCATGCTCTTTCTTCAGTCATACTCATCAAGTGGCCTAAACGGATATCTTTCTCATATCGAAGTATGAGTGATAAATCCCTCAGACGCCTTTCAAATTCACTAGTGCAATAAATGCCAAAGCCAATCGAAGCCGTTATAGCTACCCTGTTACAGATAACGTTAGACTAGGTCAAACTTAGGTATTTGTTACATAGTGTACACAAAGACTCCTTGGTCTTAGGATATAATGACAAGTTACGATATGTGAGTATCTCATGACTGGATCTATGCAGCATACTCACAATCGGGTTGTCCGATATCATCGACCTGATGATATCTATGATATAACTCCGGCACAAACTTTGCCATGACCAGTAGAGCGTGATCACAAGGAGTTAGTCTCATACTGATCGCTTCAGAAGAAGCTTAGCTGATCAGGGAGTCTATCGAATGTAACTCTTTCTGATCTATAGTTCTACTATAAGTGATTACACACATTATGACATAGATCAAATCACATTAGATATATTACTACAACACATTAGTAATATTATGCCTTTTATTATGTAGAATAATGATGTCTGTTTACAATATAGATTGAAGAATTATTTTGGACTAGGGCACAAACCTAACAATCTCTCACTTGCCCCTAGTTCCAACCTAAGTTCCAATCTACCCCTATAGACTTCACGTGCGCCTCGTGCTTTGGCTGCGGTAAAGCCTTTGTCAGGGGATCAACAACATTGTCATCAGTCGGTACATAAGCAATCTCCACATCACCGTTATCAATATATTCTCTGATAATGTGATACTTCCTCTGTATGTGTTTAGTTCTGTTGTGGAATATAGGCTCTTGAGCTAATGCTATGGCCCCAGTATTGTCACACAACAAGCTTACCGGATCAGATGCTCGCGGCATTACATCTAATCCGGTTAGAAAGCTTCTAACCCATACGACTTCCTTAGCTGCTTCTGCTGCAGCTATGTACTCAGCCTCTGTTGTAGAATCGGCAGTTGTGGCTTCCTTGAAGCTTTTCCAGCTGAATGCTCTACCATTTAACACGAATACAAATCCTGCTTGTGATTTGAAATCATCAGGATCTGTCTGAAAGCTAGCATCAACATATCCTGTGACTGCTAGTTCTCCATCCTTCCCACCATACACTAGGAATGCGTCTTTAGTTCTCCTTAGATACTTTAGGATACTCTTGACAGCAGTCCAGTGCTCCTGGCCTGGGTTAGATTGATATCTGCTGGTACAGCTTAACGCGAACGAGACGTCTGGTCTCGTGCAAATCATAGCATACATGATGGATCCCACAACCGAATCATATGGGATCTTACTCATTTTGCTTAGCTCATTAGGAGTCTTAGGACTCTGTTGTTTGCTAAGCTTAATGCCATGCCGCATGTGTAGGTATCCCTTCTTAGAATCAAGCATTGAGAATCTTCTCAACACCTTATCTATGTAAGTGCTCTGACTTAGGCTTAATATTCTCTTGGATTGATCTCTGTAGATCTTGATGCCTAGAATGAAAGCAGCATCACCTAAGTCCTTCACCGAGAAGCATTTCCCTAACCAAGCTTTAACTTCAAGCAAGGTTGGGATGTCATTCCCGATGATCAGTATGTCATCGACATATAGCAATAGGAATACTATTTTACTCCCACTCGCTTTCTTATATACACAAGGCTCACTTTCATTTTTGATAAACCGAATTCCCTTACGGCTTCATCAAAACGAATGTTCCAACTCCGTGAAGCTTGCTTCAATCCATAAATGGATCTAAGCAGCTTACAAATCTTTCCGGGATTCTCTAGATCAACAAAACCCTCGGGCTGTGTCATATACACATCCTCTTTTAAATTCCCGTTAAGGAAGGCGGTTTTGACGTCCATCTGCCATATCTCATAGTCGTAGTATGCTGCTATGGCTAGAATGATCCGGATAGATTTGACCATAGCCACAGGTGAAAAAGTCTCGTCATAGTCGATACCTTCGATTTGGCGATAACCTTTCGCAACCAGTCTACCTTTATAGGTCTGAGGTTTTCCATCCATGTCGGTTTTAATTTTATAGACCCATTTGCAACCGATGGGTTTTATCCTAGGGGTTTGATCCACCAAGTTCCAGACTTGGTTATCTGACATGTATTTCATTTCCTCATTCATGGCGTTCTGCCATTTTCCGGAGTCTGGACTGGCCAAAGCTTGTCTGTAGGTTTCTGGATCATCCTGATCCACCAACATCAAGTTATTTCCTTCAGTGGCTAGGAAGCCATATCTGATAGGAGCTTGACGAGGTCTCTCAGACCTTCTTGGACCATCTGGAATGGGTTTCGGGATTGGTTCTTGATCAATGACCTCTTCTGGGCATGTATTTCTACATTCGGCGTAGTGGGTTGCTCCGTATCTTCTTGAATTTCTTCAAGATGCACGGCACTCCCACTAGCTCTTTTGGAAATAAATTCCTTTTCCAAAAATACCCCTCCTCGAGCAATAAAAACTTTGTTCTCGCTGGGTTTGTAGAAATAGTACCCCCTTGTTTCTTTAGGGTACCCCACAAAGACACATTTGTCTGATTTAGGTTCGAGCTTATCGCCTAGCAAATGCTTGACGTAAGCTTCACATCCCCAAATCTTAAGGAAAGCTAATAAGGGTTTCTTCCCATTCCATACTTCGTATGGAGTGCTTTCCACTGCCTTTGTAGGAGCCCGATTCAATATGAATGCGGCCGGATACACCATTCATTTGAGGTGTTCCAGGCGGAGTCACTTCAGAGATGATCCCACACTCCTTTAAATGACTGTGAAAATCTTGGTCCAAGTACTCACCGCCTCGGTCAGATCGAAGCGCCTTTATACTTTTACCAAGCTGGTTCTGTGCTTCGTTCTAGAACTCTTTGAACTTGTCAAAGGTTTCCGATTTATGTCTCATAAGATAAACATACCCATATCTACTGAAGTCATCAGTGAATGTAACGAAGTAGTGAAAACCTCTTCTGGCCTGAGTGCTCATGGGCCCACAAACATTGGAATGTATGAGACCTAGTAAGTCACTCGCCCTTTCACCTAAACCGGCAAAAGGTGCTTTTGTCATTTTGCCCATAAGGCATGACTCGCATCTCTCAATTGAAGTGAATTCAAACGGACTTAGAAGCCCACACTTGTGAAGTGTTGAGATGCGTTTCTGGCCTATATGGCCTAAGCGGCAGTGCCATATCACAGTCTGGTTTAAATCATCGGATTTAACCCTTTTGTTACTGATATTATAAATCGAGCTAGTGCCAGTGTTTTGAATATTAAGAATATATAAACCACCAACTAATGAAACATTGCAATAAAACATGTTTTTCTTGAAAATACTGAAAATTCCAATATCAATTGAAAAATGATATCCATCCTTGTCGAGCAAGGAAATAGAAATAATATTTCTGCGAAACGCAGGTACACAATGAACATTATTTAAAAATAAAACCAGCCCACTGGGCAAACTGAGACTAATATCTCCTACAGCAGTTATCGAGACTTGATTGCCATCGCCAACTCGTAGGTCCGCCTCGCCCTTGCTCACTTCTCTTCTACTTCCCAGAGCCTGCACATTAACACAAATGTAAGATTCTGCACCGGTATCAAGTACCCAAGAATCTGAAGTAGATAAACTAAGATTGAGCTCAATAACAAATATACCTGATCCTGAAGATGTGGAAGCTCCACTCTTCTTAAGAAACAACTTGTGTTTCTTGCAATCATTCTTCCAGTGCCCCAGTCCTTGGCAATAGAAGCAGACGACATCCTTCTTAGGATTCTCAACAGCCTTTGGAGCTGCTGGACCCTTAGGTTGTCGAATCTTCCCTGCTAGGTGCATAGGAGCCTTACCCTTGCCCAGGCTGGCTTTCTTGAAGCTCACTTGCTTGTTGACCATAAGAACCTCCTTGGTTTTCCCCTTGAGATTCTTTTCTGCAGTCACGAGCATACCATGAAGCTCTGACACGGTTTTATTCATGTCATGCATATTGTAATTTCCAACGAATTCACGATATGCATCTGGAAGTGAATGCAGCACAAAGTCTGCAGACATTTCCTTGTCCACAGGATGCCCTAGTCTGGTCAAATGTTCCAAAAGACGCATCATCTTAAGGACATGTGGACTGATAGGAGCTCCAGCCTTTAGCTTGCAAGACATCAGTTCAACGAAAGTGTCGTATCTTTCGACACGCGCTTTCTCTTTGAACATTTTCTCGATCTCAGCCATACAGGCTCTGGGATCTTCGGAAATGTCCAAGAACCGTTTCTGCAAGTCAGGCACCATACTGCCCATCATGATGTACTGCACGTCGATCCGGTCGCTAAGGAATTTCTGGTAGGTATCCCTTAGCGCCCTTGAGGCGTTCAGTGCTGGTTCAGTAGGTGCTTGTTCCTGGGTAAGGATATAATCCTTACGTTCATGCTTGAGAACGAGTCTCAAATTCCGGTCCCAATCGAGAAAGTTTACGCTGTTAAGCTTATCATGCTTGATTAGTAACCCAAGTGCGCTGCTACCAGAATGATTCGTGTTTGCCATTTTATATCTACACAGTAAATAACTTTTAATCAGTATTAATTAAAATTGAAGTTGGAGATTTAATTATAAAACACTTTCTGATTCTAACTTTAGAATCTGAACCAGGATCCCATCATACTCTCAATTGAAGTGAACGGAGGCTCACTGCTCCAATTGAGTGCATCAAGGTAGGAGTGAATCCATCTACAAGACCATGTAGTTCTTGGCTAGGGTCTGTACTTGTTAGTACGTGGCATACCCTATACTGATACCCTAGGTCAGCCCTAGCTGACAATCGTAGACAAGTCTACCAAGCTTGAACTATGGATAGAACTAATGTGACTACTACGCAGAGGCGCAGGCACCCACACAGATCTACCCATCTCATCCAGAACTTTTCTTTATGAATGTTACGCGGAGGCGTACCGACATCCATAGGGTCAAAGCCCTTTTGAGTGCCCAAACTTGGATGGTATCACGCTTGACTTGTAATTATTTGCGTTTAAGTGAATTATATAAGTCTGATTGTATATCGATACAATCTTAATCTGGAATCATCAATTGCAAATTCATGCAAAGATGATCCCTTAGCAGGTTACATGCGAGTCTGATTAAATTCCGATTTTAATCTTTGCATGTGGGTGATAGCAAATCATACATAAACTTGTACATTTAAACTATCATACATTCATACATTCAAATATACAAATGTAACGATAAAATATGCATAGCTATGCCCATCTTAAATTCCTAAGAATCTAGCAAAACCGATCCTAAAGACATGGTCTTCAAGATCCAAACTTGCTCCATTCTTTTGAATTCCCACTGGCTTCGAGCCTCCTCCAATCCGAGTCTCCTTCTTGACTTGATTCTTGTGTCGGTCTTCGTGATTACATATTAAAATAAAATAAATAAAATACAAATCACGACACGCAGGCTGTATTTACTACAAACCAAAATTAAGCAACACGCAGGTTGCAAAACCGAAATTAAAATGCAAATCTAATGGGCTTAGCTAGCATCATGTGGAAAACATCATGTGATCAAAGATCATATTATCATTCAATATGCTGATCAAACAAATAATTTTTCCAAATTTTATCTTTCTTAAGTGTAGAAAAATTCCGGTTTATCGAAATCGGACGGTTTAATCGATTAATTGAATTTTGGACCGGTTCTCGCTGGTTTATCGAAACCGAACCAAATCTGAAAATTAAATTTTTAGGGTTTTTAAAATCAATCAAATCTGAATTTTTTTTTTGATTTACATGCATGCTAATGATGAAGAACACATATAAACATAAAAATTATCATATTTAAACATATACAAGTAAACATAACAACCATGGCTCTGATACCACTGAAAGAGATCACCACGGGTTCTAAACGATGAATATCATGCAGCGGACTTTATGTAACCGTGGTGATCGTAAAAAGCTAAGAACTTAATGCCATTTGAACATGTTATAAACATAAATATAAATCTGATATTTACCTCTTAAAATCGACAAAAACACAAGTGTAGTGTTCTCTCTATCAAGTCCACACAAGCACCACAACCGAAATGATTTTTCACTCAATATTTTGCAAGAAATTTTGAGAGAAAACAAGGGCAACAATGGAGGAAGAGAGGGAGCTGAAAATCGGCAATTAGGGAGAGAGAAAGGAGGGGAAGTTGCTAAAAAATTCAAGGATAAAATGAATAGATATTATGTGATTTTAATTTGAAATTAAATTGAATTTCAAAATTAAAATTGCATTATCTATCCCTTTATTCTTTCTTATTTGCATTTGATCCCTCTCTTATCTTAAATCCCTAAATGGGCTTTAAGCCCGTTTAACTTTGTTGTCATGCATCGTGCTTAATGCGTGTGACCCTCTAGGCTCACGAATAATTGGCAGACTGGTAAAATTACTATTTTACCCTTTCCATCATAAGTGGCCTCTAGCAAGACATTATGATTATCCAATATTCGTGATTATCGATTATTCGACTTAACCTGTTATCGTACATGTCACTGTCCTTTTATCAAACCGATATCCAGATTCATCAATAAGCATAGAATGGTCACCCTAATTTATCAATCACTGTTTCTTGATATCTGAGATGACTGAAAACTGATACTAAGATATCACCTGCATGGCCATGCTCTTTCTTCAGTCATACTCATAAAGTGGCCTAAACGGATATCTTTCTCATATCGAAATACGAGTGATAAATCCCTCAAACGCCTTTCGAGTTCACTAGTGCAATAAATGCCAAAGCCAATCGAAGCCGTTATAGCTACCCTTTTACAGATAACGTTAGACTAGGTCAAACTTAGGTATTTGTTATATAGTGTACACAAAGACTCATTGGTCTGAGGATATAATGACAAGTTACGATATGTGAGTATCTCATGACTGGATCTATGCAGCATACTCACAATCGGGTTGTCCGATATCATCGACCTGATGATATCTATGATATAACTCCGGCACAAACTTTGCCATGATCAGTAGAGCGTGATCACAAGGAGTTAGTCTCATATTGATCGCTTCAGAAGAAGCTTAACTGATCAGGGAGTCTATCGAATGTAACTCTTTCTGATCTATAGTTCTACTATAAGTGATTACACACATTATGACATAGATCAAATCACATTAGATATATTACTACAACACATTAGTAATATTATGTCTTTTATTATGTAGAATAATGATGTCTGTTTACAATATAGATTGAAGAATTATTTTGGACTAGGGCACAAACCTAACACAGTGTACCGGTTACTAGTAATACAGAGAATTAAAATTACGACCCCGAGTTTATCAAACCCAAGGGACAATTGATTATTCAATTTTAATCACTCTGATTTAATTCTATTATTAATCTTGGTCGATTGATGTTTTTTGTAGAAAGATATGACAAAGTGAACACATGCAAGATTATAAAAATTAATTAAAATACTTATAATCAAGATGAATGGGTTGAGGTGATGAAAAATAAATATTAAAGTCGGGAAATACTAATAAATTAATAATTTTGTTTGTCGGGTGAATCTAATCTCAAGGAGGCAACAAGAACTTCAAGACACCCTATACCCCATTTCAGACATATATAGAGTCTTAAACTAATTTATGGTAACCACCCTACTTAAAGAATGATTTAACCGGCAAGCCAACATTAAGTTTCATAAGTTTTAGAACCCTTCGGTTTGGGGAACCTATAGATATTATTACCGTGTCAACCAACCATTTTACGCGTTCATTTAAACCCGACTTTCATTAATCATGTCTAATTACTAAATCCTTATTACATTATATTAGAAAACTCGATCAATCTATTCACTATTAAGTGAACAAAGCATTAAGCATAAATATAATGAAATCTACCTACTCGTCGATGCAAGCATATAAAACTAAATTCTAAATTTCTTAATTATTGTTCAATTCATGCCTCAATTCCGAAATGATGATTAAAATTAATGAATAGGTATTAGTGAGGAAATCAATTCATAGAATTCAATTGAAACGGAAATTGGGATTTAATTAATTTGAGATTAAATATACAATAGAGAAGGAATAGAAAGGTCAAATCTGGATTTGATTCTCAATTGAGAACTCAATACATAAGGGAGGCTTTGAAGCTTTATGATCCTTCTTTAAATGACTTATGACTCTTCTGGAAACTCTTTGACGTGGAATGAGATTTGTTCTAATTTTAAATTATGAAATCTGGTGATGATTTTCCCAAATGCATTGATGCTCTTTCGTAGGTGGGGATTTTCGAGGGCCAGAGGACCGTTCCCTTAGTGCCTCATTTTCCTCGCTCCCTGATTCGTCCACGAAGGCTCTTATTTTGATTGATGAAGTGGCCACGATAACAATCTTCATGCCCAAACCTCAGTCACGACTTTGCACGTTTTGAAGTGGGTGAGTGGCCGATTGGCCACTCGACATAGATTGGTGGTCCGGGGTCTTCACCACGGGGAGTGACCCTCGCTTCGCCATAGGAAGGTCACAGACTGTGGCCTTCGTCCATGTTGGAGACCTTGTTGGGCTACCAAATTGGGCCTTTGAAGCCCGTGATCATTGGTCACGGAAGTGGCCCAAGGGGTTTACGGGGCCGTGACCCTTGATCACGAAATAGACCCAAAAAGTGCCAAAATTGGCCCGAAATATGCGTAAACTACTCGAAGTTTTCGTGAAGCCAAAGATAAACAAATTTAAGGTGAAAGGTAACCAAATGGGACGAAAGCAATGTAAGAAGGTGGGGATTTGGTATTGAAAAAGTATAAAAATACACTATCATTGACTAGTGTTAATCGTGTGGATCCGTAAAACCCTAGTCATGAGCAGAACAGGCTATGGGAGAAGCGCTAGCAGGGGAGGAAGACGTGAGGGATGTTAGAGGAAATGGCGGTCATGTAATCTCAAGGGCCCTGTCTAGAATTTCCCAAGAAGTGGCGACACAAGGTGAGCGGGACGATCGGGGATGAGTGAGGAGGGTGACAAGAGAGTACACGGGGGATGAGAGTAATGATTGGGAAGAATAGAGGTCGGCTGGAGCGTGAGGCACAAGGACAACCTCGGGTTGTTCGTGTAAGAGGAGAACTGAAACATGCATTGTAGGGCTGTGTGATGCCATTATCTACCTAGGGTTTCTTCGGAGTGTGTTATGGTAGTTATGAAGTGCGTGGGCGAGGGAGAGGCTAACCATCGGCCGACAACACGAGATTTCGAGAGAAACAACACACAGAAAGCGAGGAGGTTGAGAATGGGTTGTTGTGGGGCAGCTTGGCGTGATTTTATCAGGCTTGGCGTGAAATGCTCGGGATGAGCCCACCCATGATCATGGAGGCGCATCACCATCTCTATCTCGATCACAACCTGCTCGACCATCTCGATCACACAAAAGTGATTGTTCACGAAAGTAGTGTTGAGCAACCTTGCAAAGGTCGTACGATGTCTTTCATCTCCAAACTCCAATTAAGGAGTGTGCAAAACGCCCTCGTTAGGGTTCAGAAGGGTTCTACCCGAGACATCAGTCCCTAAATGTACTCCATGATAATTGGCCATTCAAACAAGAAAACTTACTATAAAGATTGCTCTGGGAACAAAATCCACGAAGCAACGCAAATGGCCACAGAGCCTGGTGAGGTTGGCCACGGTATGCGTCAATATTGACCACAGTCCGTGGTGTTGGTTCGTGGTCAATGTCTTCTTCGCAATTTTCACAAAAATTTCAGTTTTCAAAAGCAGAAATCAAGGAGTATTTAGAGTGATACCATCTCGTGTAGTGTCCTTTAAGTCCCTTGAGTTGATCCTCTTTTTGGTGTTGGTTGAAACGAGATTTTGACTACTCCTTTCGATAGAAGATTCAGAAAATAAGGTAAGTAGAGAGTTGAGCGTCGAGTATCAGATTTTTATAAGGATCGATCGACCACGGGATTGACCACGAGAGAATTTTTTGAGGCGGCGCTGCGTGAGTATACGTCAGCGTGGGAACCCTAATATTCTTCGCCACGATCTTGACCACGACCACGTGGTCGGTGACCACGGGAAGTTCGTTCCTTTTGCCACAAAATTATTTCGATCCTTCCTCTATGTACTCCCTTCTTTTAAAGATATGAAAATTAAACATTTTATTAGATAACTAATTTTATTAAAAAATTCCTTAACTATAAAACAAAAATGGAGATTAGTCTAACTATTGGAGTTTTGATAGTATGAGTCTAAGGTGTTCGGCTCGGCTAAGACCAACCACGACCAAATTTCCTAATTGAACTCTTATACGATGAATCTCTTGATATAATTGTTTATCTTCCTCTTGTTGCAACATTAGACATTTCACCACTCGGTCTCTGAAGCTAAGTAGGCCGCTAAAAAATTGCCTTTGTGTAGATGCAGAACAAAAGTCATGGGATCTTACCCGAGGAGTACACTTTCCTTTGGACTTTCTTGAGGTACGAGTTCAAGTTCAAGGAGTGGAATTAACACTCTCTTCCTCATTATTGGACTCAAGAGCCACTGAAAGAGCAAACTCAATGATGAACTCGTGAGCTAATCTCTCCCAAGAAGTGACTTTGTCCTCGAGTAAATTCTGAAGGTCGACTTCTGCCTTTCACGTCACTATGAACGGAAAGAGAAATAGTCTAACTACATCTTCTTGCATCTCATTTGTTTTGAACGTGGCAAAGAACACTTCAAATTCTTGGAGGTGGTTTGTTGGATTCTCCGAAACTAAAATATATATTTTTATAAATATGACCAAGTCCCAATCTAAGATTAAGTTATGAATGTTAAAATATTGATAAATAAAAGTATTACCATTGTCCCCGACAACAACTGCAAAAACTTGACGCACCGAAATCGCACTCGCAAAAATGTGCAAGTGTGATTTACTATGCGTGTCGGCAGTGTACCGGTCGCAAGTAATACATGGAAGCAAATTACGACCCTAAACTTACATCGAACCCAAGGGACAAGGTGGCTACTCTCGTTTACCGAATATTAATTACCCAAACTGAGTCTCGTGACTAATCTTTGTCGGTCGAAAAGTGCGGTTAAGGATAAAAACTTGTAAAAAATAAATCAACAATGAAAGGCACAACGGAAAATGAAAAGATTATAAAGTAAAAGAGCAAAATAATCTAAAAATAAATTGAAGCGGATGAATTAGTTAACTAAAAGGTTCAGGAAACAAGTTAAATTATAGTTATGCTCGAGGTTGTAGTTACGACGGTTTTGGTGATTGGCTTATTTTTAAGGAACTAGAGAAAATGTCATAAAGAATGTCGAAGCATCATATGCGACATCCTGTGTGACATTGTTGACGACATCTCGGCAAACATCCTGATCGACAGAAATCAGGAAAGTCCATGTTCTGCAGAAAGTACGAATACGTTTAGGAAATATGAGAAGTTCTAGAACGTCTCCGATTCTGGAAAGAAGAAAGATGGTGATTAAGAGGAAACCCATTAGAGTTAGTACTCATGCTCGATTGCTATAAAAGCTTAGGCTACCCCCTTAGCAATCGTGTGGTCTTTTATTGTTTCCTAGCAGTAATTTACAAAGCTCTTAGACGTGAAGGTTTGCGGGCTGAGAGGTTGTAGATTGTGCTAAGGATATTGTGTATCACCACAACTATTGACAGTTAGGTGATTGAGGGTTTACTAATCACGTGAGTGAAGACTGCACGCAACCACAACGTTCAACGACGACTTGAACCGACAGAGCAAGACGATTGCTTGAAGAGTGGAATCAAGACGGAGTCTTGGATTTAGGGGGAGAACCTGAGATAGGTTGCATTGTAATAAGTAGCATAAAGTATAGATCTTGGGATGATCATAGGTACTTGTATGTTTTGACGAATTACTAATAAGTGAAACCTTTCCACTAGGCTGAGAGCCCCCAGACATAGGTGATGTTGCACCGAACTGGGTAAACAATATGCTGTGTCATTGTTTATTAAGCTTTATATTTACTGTCCTGCATTATCTACACAAGTAGTCATACACGGTGTTATATACATAATATTGTGTGTGGCATCTTGCACGACTACCTGATCAAAATTTCAATTGGTATCAGAGGTGGCACCTACAGCTTTAGGTGAGTTCCTAAACAAATATTTTGATCAAGATGGAAAATACCAGAGAAGGATGATCCATCAATCGGCCACCTGTTCTAGATGGAAGTAACTACGACTATTGGAAGGCTCGCATGTGTGCCTTCATGAAGTCCATTGACAACAAAACATGGAAGGCTGTGATCAATGGTTGGAATGCTCCATAACTCAGTGACAATGATGGTAACCCTATCGGTCCAAAACGAAAAAAAGACCGGACTGATAACGAAGACGAGGAATCAATGGGAAAATCTCGAGCTTTGAATGCTATCTTTAATGGTGTTGACAAGAACGTATTCAGACTAATCAACACATACACAACTGTCAAATCCGCATGGGATATCCTGGCTGTTGCATATGAAGGAACAACCAAGGTCCGAGAACAAAAGCTGCAATACTTGACAATCAACTTCGAAGCCCTTGTCATGAAAGAGGACGAATCAATCGCTGAATTCAATGTTCGTATTCGTGATCTAGCCAATGAATCCTATTCTCTGGGCGAACCAATGTCTGATGAAAAACTGGTTAGAAAAATCCTGCGTGCTCTTAGCCCTAGATTTAAGATGAAGATCACTGCAATTGAGAAAGTTCGTGACCTCAAGATCTTAAAATTCGATGAACTGATGGGATGTCTGATGACCTATGAGTTATCTCTGCCCAATATCGACAAAAGGAATAAAGGAGTTGCTTTCAAAAGCTGAACACACAAGCAACCAGAATCTGAGGATTCTGACTCTGAAGAAGATATCGATGCTATAATGGCCCTTCTCACAAAAAATTACAACAAAGTCATGAGAAGATTCAGTCGAATGGGCGGACGGAATGTCACAACAAATGCCAGAAACAAAGCTCCACAAAAAGCTTAAACAAGAGGAAGTCTTGACAAACCAAACGGAAGTGGAGAGGAAAACAGCAAGAACAAAGGACCTCAGTGTCATGAATGTGAAGGATTCGGTCATCTTCGCAGAGAATGTCCAAATTTCCTCAAACAAAAAAAATGAGGATATAATGCTACCTTATCAGATGATGACAATGAAGATAGTGGCTCTGAGGAGGTAAGCAACTTTGTTGCATTCAGTAATACTACTTCTGTATGTAACATTGATAACTCTGCCAATATCAATGATGATCTCCATCATCCAACTCCAAACGAGAATTGGACTAAAGAGCAACTAGTCGAGGCATAGTTTAAGGGTGAGACGTTTGATAAAAGAATCAAACTCGAGCCCAACCTATTAGAGTTTGTGAGGCTTGTGAATCGACTCGCTTCGTATTTATACATACATGAAAATTAAATTCACACTCAACTAAAAAATAAATGATCACGCTCGAATTAGTTTTTGTTATATACGTTTAGTTATTATTTTATTATTAAAATTAATTAGTTTAACCAATTTAATCAATTATATTATTAATTTAATTTAATTTAATTTTTTAGATAATTATATTATTAGTTAAATTAATTTTTAGTATGAAATTTTGCCTCCCCTTTGAAAAGATTTATGGATCCGCCGTTGTTGGGAGTGACATTTAGATAATGGAACCGTGAGCAGTGGTCGTATCTAACCTTCTTCACACTCTAGATGACTAGAGGAAGAATTCACGTAGAGAGGTGCGAGAGACCCATGCAGCATTTTTGGGAGGCCAGATTTGACGAGTATCCCAAGCTTGGTAGACACGAGGCTGGATGACATAGATAGCTCAAAAACTGGTCGTATGGGGAATTTGTACCACCTTGTTCTAGTTATATAGTGCATAAGGTGGATCTGATCATGACAGATTAGGCATAATCAATTATGGTAGTTTGGACATATCTCTAGCTTAGGGAGGGATCCACCAAAGGCAAAAGGAAAAAGGAACCAATGAATCAAACAAAGATCTTATACAGTTTCACCACTCTGTTAAATTTGGTAAGAAATAGGTTCCTGAGGCAAAGATCTACCAGGTAACGATAAGGTCTATAACGCGTAAGGTGCGCGCAAAAATTGCGGGTAACATTAGCGAAGGGTGGATAGATGAGGAAGATTTACTCACTATTGCGTGATTTTAATTTTTCTCAAAATGACATAATTGTCGTTGTGAATAATTTTTTTTTAAAACTTGATGACTTGAGGGGATCAAAGTGAACTCGGGCCCGGTCCAATTCGGGAACCGAGCCCTCATGCTATAAGACTCAATCAGTGCAATCCACATGGGTAACCGATAAAAAATAACAAACATGGTAGTTTTCAGATCGATTAATCAGTTACTTAGGTTGAACCCTCCCCAACCAACAATATGTATTCGATTCGTTGCAACTTCTACCAATATCAGTCTCTGATTTAATTTAATTTTTTATTCATTATGATAGTAATGTCTTGTTGATTAAAAAAAAGAGTTACATGCACGTGACAATGAACACTACATTGTACTAATTTCAATGGACATTGGAAAAAAACAAATTATTATAAGTGGAGGTTTGCAACGTTTTTTAGTCAATAGGGATAAATTTGAAAATTGAAAATAGTTGCAATTTTGTAAGTTTTAGTGATGCGGTGCGGTCGAAGAAGTCGGTATGTAGAAGGTAGAACACCCGAAGTTATCACAAAAGTGTCAGCTTTGGACAAAAGACTAGTGTTTTTCGGGTAGAAACGGCGGTCTGAGTCAAAATCATGGCTATGCCATAAGATACGACGGATTTTGACTCTCCAGATGATCTCGGTGGGAAAATGGTTTCAAGGTTAAAATTCCACAATTCAATGGAAGTCTTAAACTAAAGGAGTTCATAGATTGTCTATCACCCTCGATTCACGATGATTATGCTGAACCAGATGCGAAAGCTGAAATTGTAGCAGCACAATTGAGTCACCATGAGCAAAACATTCGAGAAAGAGAAGCTCTGTTAGCAAGGGATGTAACTTTATGCTACGTCAAATACTTGTTCTTAGCTGATTCATACAACAATGGTTATGAACAGTTTTTGAAGGGCATCGAGAGCTTGTACGATGAAGACATGATTAAGAAATTTGAGTTGTTAAGTGGTGCAGCAACCAAGGTTCTTGGTGAAAGTCTTGCAAGAGTAGTAGAAAATTATTGGGAACCTTACACGTATATTGGTTCCTTAATCAGCAACGAGAACCTGATACCAGCATCATGTATCAACGATAGAAGGCCCGAATTCCAAGGTTGAGTAATCGATCAAGGGACGTGTACTTTGATAAGGAAAGTCAAGAAATTCAACATGGAACCCGAGATGAAGTGGTACACATTTACGATCCAGCTTGCGAGTAAGGTGGGAGTACTTGATACAGCTGAAAATTCGGTAGAAAGTGCTATAAAGATATGAGATCCTGGGGTGATTCTTCTTTTGAGGAGGATGCTGCGGGTCTAGATTCGAGGTCGAATCTTCTCCATTCATCTGAAGTGTCAAAATTGCGTTTTATAAATTTCGGGCAGTTTTTATAATTTTTAACAGTTGTTTCTTTCTGTTCCTTTTTCCTTTCCTTTCCATCTTTTTTTTATTTCTAGCATTTTTTTCCTTTCTAGCGAATTAGGGTTTTTCTTTTCTGCAGTTTGTGTTTCATTATTTAAGAATTCTCATATGTTCTTGTTATTCAAGTTATTTTTTATTAAGAATTTATAAAATTCGAGGTTTTCTCAAAATTTGCAACTTCGGTATTCTTGTGAATCAACGAATTTGATAAAGAGTTCTTCCTAGTCACGTACGACATATCGGTCTGAAATTCGTCGTATCTCATGGTATAGCCATGATTTTGAATTAGACCGTCGTTTCTGTCCGAAAAACACTAGTCTTTTGTCTAATTCTGACGATTTCGCGATAACTTCAGGTATTCTAACTTTTGCATACCGACTTCTTCGAGCGCAACACATCATTTCGGTGATAAGTTGAAAAATCTGAATTGTTAAGGTGTGATTGGCAACGCTTTTTAGTAGACGGAAATAAATAAACTACACATCATAAATTATGAAACGTGGGTTCTTGCAATTTCCTGGTTATGGAAAGAACATATTTACTTTTCTCTTTATTGGGTTTTCTGCTTTTCCGTTAAAGAAATAATATCTAATTAATATTCCTGTGCAACTATGCTATGTATAGTTTCCCTTAATTCTGGATAAAAAATTTAGTTTTAGAATAAAAAGGTAAATGAGATTGTAATATGGTCATTATGATATTGGTATTGGCTTTCTCATGTCTTTTTTTAATGAGTTCAACTACTTTTGCTCCCTTTAAATGTCACAAAAAGGACATAAACATTGTAAATACAATGTCACGAATTTAATTTCTGTTAATCTTAAACTCAACTAGCTAAGCAAACCATATTTAAAAAAAAGCTAAACAAACTAATTATTTTTAACCTCTTGAGTCATATTTAATACTATATAGGGTACACTAACTTGAAATAATAATAAAATATAAAATTGTTTATAGTTTTGTATTGATAACGAGAGGTGAGCATGAGTCCAGTCTAGGTGGATTATTAAAATCGATAAAAAATGTCTGCTTTTTAACATGTAAGTATAAAAACCGAAATTAATGAATGAATGGTGCAAATGTCATTATGTGTACTAAATTTGACCAGTTTCAAATTATACAAGTACTCGTAATATTTTTAAGAACAAATTTTTTTGAGTTGTTATTAATAAATTCAAGTCATAGTGTCTGATGTGATCCGATTCGCCTAGTAGGGGCTCACCCCAATTGAAAAGGAGGTTGATTTCATCCCCTGCGACCATAATTACCTTAGAGTTTATGTTTATTAGTTTGAAGTTGTGGGTGACATTGTACTCAATTTTCATGCATATTTCACTCCTTTAGCGGATAAAGACTTTTTGTTGTTATTGTGCAAGGAAAAGTGAACAGTCATAAATCAATAGAACAGTTGGAAATTCATAAAGATCCAAACATAATTGGAATTGTGGTGTTTACACGTTACGGTAAAGAATTGGAAATTTTGTGGGAAAGATCGATGTATACAAGGAGATGGAGCCACGGGATTTATGTTGCTTTACACTCTTTATTATGTTTTTCTTTTATGGGGCATCACAGGAATTACTGTACTTGATTCATATTAATAACGATGGATGACAATAAAAATATCCGTTTTAAAAGATATTAAAGCTAAGAGTCCGTTATTATCAATTTAAAGCTTATGCACTTTTGGTGTCAATTTTTGGAACTTTAATTAGGCGCAGATCTTTTGGTTTTATAAACTTGAGGTCCTTTGTTTTATCATGGATTCTCTTATTAATAGTGAGAGTAGATAATGAAACAATTGTTTTGCACTCATATAAAAAATATGCTTAAAAAATGATAAAAATAGTCTCAAATGTAAGTATTTTAAGCCAAATTTAGAACTAATATAGTTTTAGGCCTCAAGAATCATCAGGCGACCCTATAGTATAGATGTAAGGTAAATGAATTGTGAGCAAATGTCGGGGAATGCAATGCTTCTCGATAAGCTGAAGCCACACGTATCAGTCCAGTCGACTCGAGTTTTTGGACTGAAAGATTATATTTGACATAATGTCAATTATATTATTAGGATTGTTTGATGTCATTTCTAACCTATGATCACATTACATTCTTCACGAGATTTGTAATAGCATTACATATACATTATTTTATTAATCAACAAATTTTATTTGACCAATGCTTGTTCGATTAATTGGTTAAACACTTAAACTTGGGTCTAATGGATTTGAGTATGAGTGACGCTGCGGTATCTTCATACCCAGCCATTATTCTTGAAATTTGATTTGAAAATTGTCTTCCGTTTTAAGATACCAATAATCTTTAATTCATTTATATGCAATGAGATCTTATAACTTAGTGTTTTTCTATCAACAATGAAGCTGTAAATTTTAATTAAAAAGTAACCTAAATTAATTAAAGGTTAATCTTGAATATTTAACATACATTCCCAGTCATCTCATGTACAAGATGGATCCATTAAGATTTGAATACTAAATTTAACGTGAGATGATTTGGCAAGAATCACATGCACAACATAACATGATTGCATGACAGAAATGGCAAAGGCCAACTTGGAAGATCACATTTTGCTCGCGAATTTTAGATCCTCGCTTTGGAATTCACAAGAAACCTAATTTGTAAAGGACAAGCTACGAAACTAGCTAGGGCTCTTTATCGATACATTATATTTATGCATGTATCTTCATGCAAGAGTATATGCATGCATGATTAATTAACTTTCAATCTTTAATCTTTTACAGATACATTTCCATATATGCTTGTGATTGACTTTTTGAAAATATTAATGGATTTTGATTTCGAGTAAGGAAAATAATCCTTCTAATTTCACATATATGTCCAAATCAGATAACAAAGTATTTAAATTAAAAGATCGCAAAGTTGTACTTTGGGTAAATTCAAATAAATACAGTTGAGTAAACAATACTATCTCGTAATTACACCTGAATTTAATTTTTTTGTGTGATGTCATTTGAGAATATTTTGGACCTTGCATTGCCGTTTAATTTGCAATAAACACGTTAGTTTGCCGTTTAATATACCTAGTGAAACCATTTTCTCATATGAGTCACCTAGCTAAAGAATTTTTTAATTTCGTAGGTGACCCAAATACAAATTTCGTCCTTCCGTTATTCGTAAGAAATTTGGTGCGAATTTCGTGTTTAAGTGACCTGCGAAATTAAGAAAATAGTTTAAGTGACCGAGATAAAAAATGGTTTCGCTAGATGTACCCAGCTGCACTTATCCCTTAAAACAATGCAAAGCATTATTTAGAATGTACCCTAATTAAAAGAATATAAAACAATAACTCTTTACTTAATCTAATTCTGACCATGTGTTATTTTCACGATCCAACACCTGAGAACAGAACTTATATAAATCTTACACGCAATGGAGTCTAAAGTATAAACTCGCATGTAGTAAATACGAAAAAACACTCATTTTTAGTTATGTAACCAATATAAATAGTTTAGATCGCTCCTTAGCCTAAGGCCAAGGAAAGAGGCTCAATAGTGATATCTTGGGTGGGGAAGGGATATATGATAGTTAGCATGACGATGTAACATTAAATAAAATAACTTAGATTTATATTTTATATTTTCGTAATATGATTTTCGATTAAGAGATTATGTATCTATCGATGTATTTCAAATATTGATTTAGTGCAAAAAGGCAATTTTAAGACTATCAATTCTCTAGGAAAAAATGAAAAAACTATTCCTTACTTTTTTATTATTAATAATTTTAAGAGACAATTTCATTTTATCTCGCTTAACTATATATCATTTTCACATTCTTACGCTTAACTAATTAAAAAATTATGTATCGGTACCCTAAGTGATTTTAATTCTCACATTGTCAATTTTTCATCAAATTTGAATTAAACCAGTCTTGTAAATGTCGCATGGCATTATGGTGGAGGACAGAGGCTTCCGGGGCCATGGCAGATTTCAGTTTTTATATTATATTTAATTATTTAATATACTTATTCATAGTGAATTACTAAAATTCATAGTCAATTAATATAATAAATTCTTAACTTTCACCACAATATAATAATATTTACATGTGATTTTGATGTTTAATGGTGAACAAGACAATATTTTGGTGAATTTTAGAACAATTGTTTTAACCTTGTTTAATAGTTGTCTAAGTTTTGAATTTAGGGCAGCTTTAGAACCATAAGTAGTTCCATGATTTGTGTTCGAAGATAATGGATTTTCACGAGAATAACATGGCCGCCAAGCCCGACATGGCCCCACTGTGACTGCCATGGCCCGCCAAACGCCCGCCTTGGCGTTCCGTGCGTCATGCCCACCACGATATGTATTTACATCACACCGTTGTAGATTTCGACGACATGGCCGATATTTACAACACTGTATTAAATACACATCATGTGATATTTGTAAATAATGACTAAATTGCCCATTTTTCCTCAACCACCTGAATAGTAATATAAGCACTAAAATCTCCATCAACTAAACTTCAATTTTTTCTAATTTTGGGTTAAAGATTAACAAATATAATGTCAATACGATTTCAATCCAATATAAATATTTTTAGAATGATTCGTGAACACATATTTTTCACAGTGACAGTAATTAAACAAAATCGAAATTCAAATTCGCCTAACCGACTCCTCATTTTTTATTGCATTTGAGGCGGCTGTTCCACTTACTCGATGGTTTGGGGACGTGAATTTAGAGAAGAACTCTGATAGGGGACGTGACGGAGACGCCCAGACCACTTTGTAGAGCGTGTCCACCAGATCCTCGACCGTGACGCTTCTCCAATTCATAGTTCTTGATGCTTTCAGATACATGATTAACAAAACCCTAGAAACGAAGCAGTGAGATGATTAGAGAACGAATTGGATTTGGTCTACGCAAAATTTTTTTGTGTACTTCAAGTAAGTCAAGATAGTTTTTATTTTGTGTACTTTAGTGAAATAAAAATAGTGCGAAAATAAATGACTAAATTGTCTTGGTTCGAGTTCAAATTCTGGACGCGTAGCGTGTGAAATCATGTCAGAATTGCGGAGGTCCACGTTTGCATGTCCAAATTAGTTTTATTGTGCAATGACACAAATTTTTAAGTTAAAAGAACATGAAGAGTATTTTTGTGGTTCCACTTGTTTACAAACTAGAATCATAAAAAATGACAAATTGTGAGAAATTAAAATTAGTTAGAGTATAGACAGAGAGAGTTTTTTACTTAAGTGTGATAGTGTGAAAATGGTGAATAGCAAAGTGGTGTAAAGTGAAATTATTATTATTTTTAAAGTTATAAGTATTAAGATATTTGATTCTAAAACTTGGTGTAAAATCTGAAATGCAGAAACAAGCACACTTCAAAGGATGCAGAGTTTTATGTAGAAAGAGGAGAAAATATAACAAACTATTGAAAAACGTGAGAATACAAAAGTTGAAAAGTCATGATTTGTTCTCGGCAAGAGAAGTTTCAAATATCACATTCTTCAAATAGACCAAATTCAATTCTCTTAGAAATTTAGACCTATTTAAACATCGTAGTTACTGAATAGTGTTCAAATTTTCTTTCAACTCACATTTTCCTATAAAAATTTTCAATAATGATACCAGCAAATTCGTCATAATTTCAGCCCTCAAGAATACACATATATGTTTAAACTATGCATCTTTATTCTTTCCCGTCAATTACATGTACACTAAAAGTCATAATAATAATGAAAAATATAGTTCACTATATTCAACTCTACTATTTCCCCAATTCGGTACTATAATTATTTTTCTTTCTTTTTAGTACTCTAACAGTTTGGGATAACTTACTCCCAAAATACATAAATTACCCCCACTTGAACCGTAATTAAACCTGATACAATCGAGAGAACCAGTCCAATTAAAAAAAAATCACAATTGGGTCGGTTCAAATAAAAAATCCATGGTCTAACCTGATCTGATCGAATTTCGTGTTTGGTCCAATTAAACTGATTTTGAGTCGGTCCAATTAAACTGATTTTTTAATCAGAGGTAGTCTAAGCATTTTAGAGTTATATTATCCCAAACTGATAGTTAGAGTACTAAAGAAGAAAATAATTAGAGTACCAAACTATGAAAGTAATAAAATATAGGGGTAATTCCATGTCAGTACCCTAACTTTGCTTCATTTCGAAATCAGTACCCTAAGTATAAAACTTTTTTTGCCGGTACCCCAAGTTTATTTACGTTGCAGTTAAGGTAACGGTTGTTAAATATAACAGAATTTGTGTGCAAAAAGTCTAAAATGCCCTCAATAGTTTTGGTCTGTTAAACTGGTCTGATTGGTTCAATTGATATGATTATGAAATTACTATTTTACCCCTTAACCAAATACCCAATTCAACTAATAAATTGAGGGCAAATCTGACTTTTCACTTACACAAATAATAATTATAATTCTTTAATAATTATATATATATAATAATATTATTAATTATATATTATTATTAATCATATTATTATTAATCATTAATCATTAATTAAACCTAATCAAACCCTAATTAACCCTAAACCTAATTCAGGCCGCCACTTCCGTCTCCCTGCCGCCGCGCTCCGACCGGCGTCCCTAACCCTGACCGGCGACTCCGACCGGCGTCCCCGACCGGCAACTCCGCGACCTCCCCGCGACCCTCGACCGGTGCTCCTCGCAGCCACCGTCGCGGCCTCCTTTGTCGCGAACCCGAGGAAGACGAAGACGACGTCTCGGCCAGATCTGGGTTCGAGAGACGACATCGCGGCCGGATCTGGGTTCGATAGACGACGTCGCGGCCGGATCTGGGTTTGAGAGACGACGTCGAGGCCGGATCTGGGTTCGAGAGACGACGTCACAGGCTGCCAACACCTTCGTCTTCCTCGGGTTCGCGACGGAGGAGGCCACGACACCGAGTCCGTCATACCAGAGGCTCGAGTTCGTCGGCGACGCCGCGCTCGGCCTCGCGCTCACCATCACCGTGCTCGACCTCGCGCTCACCATCGCCGCACTCGGCCTCGCGCTCACCATCGCCGCGCTCGGCCTCGCGCTCACCATCGCCATGCTCGGCCTCGCGCTCACCATCGCCGTGCTCGGCCTCACGCTCACCATTGCCGCACTCGG